>BPTQ01000001.1:9131650-9264473 GCA_019973895.1 Chrysanthemum seticuspe | reverse complement strand
GATGTCTTGGTTTTGGAATCCCCAAAAGTTGCTTCCAGTTCGAGCAAATCCACATTGAACCTCATCGGCTATCACAAGCCCTCCTGCTTTCTTAATGGTACTATAAACGTTAGGCATGTAATTCGGAGCCAGTTCAACGATTCCTCCGACACCCTATCATATTAGAAAACACTATTAACAATATTTTTGAACGAAAAACAGGAAAGGTAACTTTTCAGCTGTATTAAATGATTAAACCTGAATTGCTTCGAAAATGAAACAGCAACTTGCCCTGATGTTCCGAACTGGATCAAGTCTTCAACGTCTTTGCCATACATTTCTCCATCGGACCTGAATACACCTCTATAAGGGTCTGGATTTTGTGTGTGATGTACACCACTCTAGTTGTCCAAAAAAGTACATTATAATAAGATCCATAGTCATGTTATTTGTAATACCTATAACTAATGTAGTAATATATGATTTATATTTTATCACTTTGTATACTCAAGTTTATATCCCTAAAACTATGCTGAGTGCACAACAATGAATTTCCAGACACAAAATCGTTATGTCTATATAATAAGATTCTTAAACAAATTTCGAGCCATGAAAATGGAAATATATTACCTGCACAACATTGAACTTCCAGTTACACATTGCAGTAACCCCCATTGTCCCGGCTGCATTCCCATGGTAAGCATTCCTCAACGATATAATGTCTTGACACCCTGTGTCCAACCATGCAATCATCATTGCTACCTCATTTGCTTCTGTACCTGAATTAGTGAAAAAGACAACCTGCCAAAATATTCAACCAACCAAACAGACAAACACCCCTTTCAATTATCGCAACCAAATGTGCAGGCTATATAAGAGGTTATATATGTACGTGATTGTCTTTATACCATGTATTTCATTAACTGAACATCCTCTTTACACTAAAAATCCAGCCTTTTAGACCCTCTTATATAGCCTGTACATGAAGAAGTTTTATTGATTATTCCTTTGGATGATAAAAAACACACACGTACATATATAATTTAATATTCAAAAGGTATATAGATAAATGTACTTTAGGAAGCTTTTAGCATATTTCAAGCACGGACCAGCTGTGCTACTGGTTTGTGCTCCAACGATTCAGCTTTTAGCGTATTTGGAAAAAGCTTGATATAAAAAGCTGTGCCACTGGCTTGTGCGATAACTGGTTTGTGCTACGGACCGCTTTTAGCGTATTTGGTGTACGCCATTTGAAAAAAGCTTGATATAAAAATTCACCGCCAGCGGTGCTACTGGTTTGTGCTCCAACGATTCACCACCTTTCACAAAAACAAAACAGATCAATGGTTAATATATATGATTAGTTCTTGAAAGAAACATATCGAAAAGAATGACTGAAACTCCAACGTCATAAACTTAGTTAATTAACAACTTATACAGACTACATTACAAAATTAAGTTTCTAATAAAAGCACAATATGTGTTACCTTGCATTAAATAAATACCGTTTCATTGTTAAAAAACTGAAAGGCAACATACTTGCAGAATGTAAGTCATGGGTATAACGGAAAGCATCATGACCTCCTTCCAGAACTGAGGGTTACCTTGCCCATGTTTACGATCTAAACGCTTAAAAGCAGCCTTAGTTTTCCCCCTTGGTTGAGATACTTCTCCTTCATATACATTTCCAAAAAATCAACTTGTGCTGGACCTTTTAAAGAAGACTTGAAGGATATTTAGAGTGGAACATAGACAAAACTAATTATAAAAGTACACTGAGAGACGAACATAAAGACAGGAAGCTTGATAACCTTATGGCCCTTCAGTTGCATAACTTTTGTAACCTCTTTCACTGAACTATCCTTTGAATACACTATCTCCCAAACCTGTCAAACAGTTCATGATATGATATAAGATGCACAGTACTTCAACAATATTGCACCATGTAAGATAAAATAAGCTCCAGGTTCAAGCCACATGGACCACTTAATAACCTTCCGCTTCTTGATCAATTGTGTCTCCACGGTTGTCAAAAGTGTATTAGAGCACTAACTGAAACATAAAGAGTATCTATTGCAAGGAAGAGTTTACTTTTGCATGTGTTAAAATTGAAGAGCTTGAGATTCTTAAACCGACTGTAAGTAATACAATTAATATTCGTCACCATTATACTTCATAAATCAAATAACAGAAGATGCATACCAAGTTTGGAGCATCCCAGCCAACGGCAGCAAACAAAATCGTCATAACCTAAAAACCAATGAATCAACTTTCTTATAACTAACATAGCTGAAGATCTAGTCACAGTTACAATCATAGTTATTAATGATTGCATAGAAAAATAGGGTTTGGAAAAAAACACGTAGAAGTTTTTAGGTTATAAACAAATTAATATTGTGGAAAAGATATGTATAAAAAGTTTTTAAAGATATAATTACTTAATATATTTTTTGTAGATAAATGGTATTTAGTATATGATTCCAATATAATTATAGTCATTTATAGATTATAATATGTAACATAATTATCAAAATAACTTGTTACCTAAGTGGTAAACACACAAGTTATTTATCAAAACAACCAAGGTTCAATCCTTGCAAGACACCTTTTTTATAAACAATTTTCAAAAATGTTTAATAAAAATCCGAAAACTAATAATTAATGCTTAGGTGGATTTAAAAATTGCTTAGTTGGACAACAAATGATTATGTGGCATGAAATTTGACGAGGTGGCATTGAGGTGGCAATGAGGTGGCATTGAGGTGGCATTAATGCCAAATGCCTCCTGTTATATATAATATAGAGATATATATAGAGTTAGGATCAAATAAGAAGAAGAATTAAAATAAGAAGGATAAGAAGAAACCACAACCACATATTTCAGATGCACCTATTAAAATAGATGCATCTCCCCTTGAAAATCTCTCATTTATTTGAAATGTGTGGCTAGAAATTCTTCTTATTCTTCTCATTTTAGTTTTTCTTCTTACTGGATCCCTTCCCTATATATATATATATATATATATATATATATATATATATATATATATATATATATATATATATATATATATATATATTTTATACTCCCTTATAAAGGAGCAATAAACACATCTTAACTCCGAGCCTTACACCAAACCTAGGTTTAAGATTCAGCCACCCAAGCCTAGCCCCGAACCTGAGAGATATAAAAAAAAACTCACACACAAACTCTCAAACCTGATAACCACACTCTCTCTCTCTAAAAACACACATTAGCACAAGTGTCTCTCTCTCTAAACACAAGGCGCACACACACAAACTCTCAAACCTGTGTCACCATTAACTACGTCGCCACCACTACCTCTGCCTTCTGCCTTCTTCAGCACCAAAACCTATTATAACATTTTTTAGTTTTGTAAGTTTTTTATTTATAAATCTAAATATATCTTTCGAGTTTTTAAGGATTTTTTTTTTATTATTTTATCTATCCATCAGTGCTTCGAGTATTGAAGGTGTTCTTAATAAAACTGTGTTTTTATAACATTTTTGACTAAAAATATTTGTAGATCTGCTGCCGCCACTGCCTCTGTTGCCGAAATATGGTTTAATGTTTTCTTGGATATATGGTAAACAAAAGTGGGGTTCGTGGTGTTGGTGTTTTGTTGGTTTAAAAAATGGTTGATGTTTTTGTTTGTATTCTTTTATCCTTTCGTTCATTTATCTTTTAGAAGTCCACTAGTTTTGTTTTGGATCTGATCGGTTTTAGCATTTTTGCAGTGTTGGTCTCGATTCGAGATTTGTTCCTGAGTTTGCAATGTTTTTTTAGGCCTTTATCCATGGTGAACTATCATCGTGAATTCAGTAGTGAGAGCTGGCTTTATTGTGGTTTTGGTTGTCAAGATCTTTTGAGATTGTGTTTTGCATATTTGTGTTTTTTTTTTGTTACATTTGTTTTTGCAACGGGATTTTTAAAACTCATATCTGTTTGGGTGGTTAGATTTGTTATTGTAATGTGGTTTTGGATTATACTTTTTCGGTTTCTGTTTTGACCAAGTGAGAGTCTGGAAATTTGATACTCACAAAGATGGAGTTTGAATTTGGACATACAGTTAAATATTGTAGAAAGATGAGGTTGAGTTTTGGGAGTAAAAATATTATAGAAAGAGACATGACAGAAAAAGTAGTTTTCGAGTAGCAAAAAAGTTATTAATAAATTTGTATCATATTTCCATAAGCTTGAAATAAATATTGGGAGTTGTATTTTAAGGACACTATAAAAAGTAGCGAGGACGCTAGGTTGATTCTTGATAGGGAAATGATACGTACACGGCATTTTTTAAAAATATGGAAATGTTTTTTAGGCTGCCTTTTTTCTTTGTTGCAGCTATCCTTTTAAGAGTTTTTTTTGGTAATATGTAACAACACTAATTGGGGTGTTGCTATTTACACTCTATCAAATCAAAAGTCATTTCATGTTCACTTGTTATATATTTATATATATATATATATTATATATATATATATATATATATATATATATATATATATATATATATATATAGGGGGCTACTCATGTGAGAAGCCTAAATTTGGTGAGAACGCGAGAACAAATCTGAGCCATCCATTTAATCCGGCTCAAATTTCAATCCAACAGCTTAGATTAGTCTAAAAGTTACATTTTCATTATTGTATATTTCATGCTACTATAAATATAAAAAAGCACACACATGTCACATTAAAAAGTGTGAAATCACAATTACTCTCTCAAATTTTACCAGCTATCATCACCTGCTTCCACCGCCGACCACCACCGTGTTCATCAACTGTCACCACCGTTCACTACCGCTAATCACAATCACCATAATCAAAAACAAAAAAAAATCACAATAAACTTTTATAAGTGTCAATTCATCTAACTATCTTTGTTCTTGTCACTAAATCAACGATGGTGAAGCATAAATAAAAAAAATGTGATCTGACTATTGGAAAATCTAATGATTATGAAGAAGAAGAAAGTCGAATCGAGTGAAATCAACGACGTTCATTCAACCTTGAACACGAAGAAGATGAAGAATACAAAAGTTACTAAACAAAGATACATTGTAAGTGTGAATTAAGTTTTTTATTAATAAATTGTTTTGATTCAGGTAATTTATTTTTAGTGTTTATATTTTTTAAGTATTAGTTGATGAATAATTTAGATGATTGTGTAAAGGTTGATGAAGAATATTATGATAGTATAGATACAAATAAGCTTGTAATTTGTCGGTGGGTTTTCATTGCACACCAAGTGTTTGATGAAATGTGTAGGTTTTTTCACATGTGAAATGTAGCTGGAGTTTCATCTATGTGAAAAGGTATTTTTTTCACATGTGAAGAAATTTGCATATATCTCAATTTGTGCAACAATAGCTACTAAATTGATTCTACATTACTAGGATAGTAAATTGTACAAAATCTTCACATGTGAAGAAATTATATTGAATACCTTCCACATGTGAAGGATTTTGCATATATCTCAATTCTTGTAGCAATAGCTGCTAAATTGATTCTGCTAGGATAGTAAATTGTACAGAATCTTCACATGTGAAGAAATTATATCTAATACACTCCACATGTGAAGAAATTTTAATGTATCTCAATTATGTAGCTACAATTTGCTATTTCCTGATTTTGGATCCTTTCTACGGGGCTTTTATATCAGGAAATAATGAGAACTTGTAGGAACTTGTTCAACATGAGGACCAAATGAGCAACCACTCTTCACTTTTGTTGTTATAGCTGTGTCACCTTCTACGATTAGTATACTATTTTTTTAGTTCTTCGAATTAGATTGCTTTATATTTTCTGGAAGTTGCGCCATTTGACAAAACATTCTCGCGGGTGAAATTTCTAGCTAGTTTTGAAACTGTGCCTTCTTAGTTGTGGTTTTCACACTTGTATGTTTTTCTTCATTCCACCACATGTCATTGAAGAATCGGAAAACTATTTTTCTTTGACTTTATTTATGAAATGGCAATATCTTACATGTCTGTATATGTCCGCAGATTCTTAACACTCAAAAATCTTGCTACTGCATTTCTTTAGCAAGGTACTACCTACACTACCAGTGTACATTACTATGTTATCTTTAAACTGTAGATATGGACTCCAAAGTTCTCATTGATATCAGTGACAAAGGTTGTGTGTCTTTTTGTTGCCTAGATAATACTAAGACAATGGCCTTCACATTCTAGTGCGTTACATGTCAAACGTGTCATTGTTTCAAGATAAAGATTTTCTTTTAGGTCTTGGAGTCCCATCGGACACAAAAAAAAAAGTTATATGGATTCAGAAGTTGCCATTATGGCCTCGAAACAACTGGTCATTCGGTTATGGAACACCGATTATATGTCTCGTAACAGTGGTTTTGGTTAAGTGGGGGTAACGTGGATGAAGATATAACAGTGGTTTTGGTTATATGGGAGTAATAGTGGTTTTTGTTGTGTGATGCATGTACACACAGACATTCACTCGATTGAAAATTAAAGATGATTGATCCGTTATTACAAGTTTCAGGGCAAATTACTGGCAGGTACAAGTTTTCATATCTTTTAATTTTTGTTAATTACTTTGGTTCTAATTTAGTCACCTTGATTGCAAATGAAGATTAGGGTGTCGTTGTGTTTGTGTTTTTATGAATTGGTTCTTTTAAAATGTTGTTATGCTCCTCTGGATATGGTTTCGTGGGTGTGGTTTAATGTAGGATCTTGAGAAAAAGTTTTGATTTTACAAATTTTTATGATATCTCAGATGCTTTCTTTCTTCATCTTATGAGGTTGTGTTGTTGACCTTATTGCTTACACACGATATGAGTTCAAGGTTATTAGGTCATTTTAAAAAAGATTTATTAACTTGCTCATTGTTTCTTGCAGGTAAGCATGTCAATGCCTGCTTGCCGCTTAGTTTGCTAGTATTATGGTTGCTCACGCTGTTATTTCAGCTTAGATTATCAAAGGTTAGCTTAGTGACTTATTTTTTTTGTTGCGATATTTGTAAATATTTGATGGTCAGGTAATGATTTGTTGTTAATAAATACTACGAATACTGGCTTAGAATCGATAAGCTGCTAAGAAAAGTCGGTTGAGTGAGAAAGTACAAAACTTGCTTAGTTTCTTTTGTAATATGAGTTTGTTTTGCAATATGCAATTGTGCGTTTGATGGATTTTCTTAACTTGATTTTATTTTTGATGCATGCATATGTTCAACACTTGGAAAGTGGTAAAATTAACCTTGATCAGTGGCTTAAATGAGCACACCAGCAGGTATACCTACTATTAGCAAGTGGATATTTGGAATTGTATTTTAAAACTTATTATTTGATTACTATATGTGATTAATGTCTTTTAGGCTTAAATAAAAGCTTCACATATTAGAAGGTGCGAATCAGCGGCCAAAGACATTGGACAACATAATTACAAGCGTAAGACGCTGCAGTCATACATTTGAACCACTTAAGTTAAACATATTTTTAACCTTTTCTTTTTTACTATTCAGAAATGATGGCAGAAGTCCGAAAAGAGTCTCAGGACTCTGCAGATTTAATTTTTAACCTCCAAAAACATCACAGTAAACTCTTAAATGCTTTTGGGCGTGATTAAAATGCAGGAATCAAAGGTATGTATGTGTATATATTAGTATTACTATAGTGTATGTTATATTTATTTAATTTGTTTGTAAACTTTCTTTAACATCTGAAATCAACGCACTCACTATGGAGCTTGAAAAAGCACGTGAGACCTTTTCTTGACCACCTCAGAATGTAGACACTATGGTGTTATGTATCAAAACGTCCAAGCTGATTTCGTTTCTATACTTCTCGGGTGTGGATGATTCCAGCAGCGATTCATTGTTGTTATAACAAACCATGTCGTTAATCTACAATACAAAATATGTAGGTTGACTCGCTACAACTAAAAGTATCTTCCACAAATCTGATTATATCCTTCTTAAGAATCCGAAAAAACCAGAGTTGATATGAGGTAACATAGGTATTTCAACTGCAGGTCTTTTTTTTTTCTTCTTTTTTTTAATGTTTCTTGGCTGGTGGTAAATAGGTATTTCAAATACACCGACTTTTTATTAATTATGAATTAGGGATGATGGTTGTGAAAGAGTTTTCCCAATTAGGAGGTGCAGCTTTGATTGTGGTTATAGTAAGAAAAGTGTAGATCAAAGTTTACATCATGTGTTTGATGAAAGCTTTAGAAAAGGGGGAACTATGGTAAGTTTTTCCAACTTCATATTCTTTTAATGCGATTATGAATTAACCTTTGAATCCGATTACGAATCTGATCTATGTATGAGATGGTGTATGAGGAAATACCAAAACATTGCACTTTGTACCAAACAGCCCACTAAACTCAAAGCCAAACAGCCCTTGCTGCAGCACTAAACACAGTACCAATAACCCTTGCCGTAGAAATATACCCCAATAATTACCCGTTTTGTATGGAATTTGTTATTTCCCGTTAACCGACCCACTTTACCCCTTTTGTGTAGATGTTCTTATGCAATAAGTTTTTGAATTGGTTTTTGGACAGTGTGTTATTTTAAGGCCAGTGGGAGACTAAAACTTGGAAGGTTAACCATGGATGCTTATACCACATACTTGAACACTTGTGCTTCTTGGGTCGAAAAATGAGATTAATACAGATCAGACCCGTGTCTTCTTTAGGAATTTTGAGGGCAGTCATTAGAGGTACGTTACTATATTCTCCGAAAATAAAGTACTATGAGCAATATAAACTGAATATATAAAGAAAGAGCTTACATTGTGACTTTCAGAGGTCCAATGCAAAATCCATAAGCTTTTCCTTCTCAAAGTATTTCAATTTTCAAGAGCTTCCTATGGAAATTAGTCTTTTTCCTATAACATTGATTTGTGAATTTATAAGATTATTTTTAGATAAAACATTAACTACCAGCCTTTATCTAAATTTTAAAAAAAATTGTATTGTGCAAATTTAAGATAGGTACCTGAGCTTTATTTTTAGATAAGGGTTAATGTGAATATATATGTGTGCATAAATTAGCCTTCTGCGAAATATTTACTAAGATGTGAAGTAAGATTAGTACAAGAGTTGTAGCAACAGTGCAAAAAACCTTGATTCGGTGCCAAACATTTGCCAAGATAGCTTGCTTCAATTTACCCAGGACCATATAGTTTGAACATAAAATAGTTTAGTTTATGATTTCATTCTTACTTTAGTATCTTAAAATATGTAGGTATTGAATTGTTACACAATTTTACGGTCAGCTGATTATAATGCAGAGGAGACTGCTCAAGGGAGACTGGGAGAGTATGGCTGAAAGACTCGACTTCGATAAGACCGACACATACTATAAAGATGACATTTGCTAATTTTTACATGTATTTACGTATTCTTATGATTGGACATGAAATGTAAGATAGAACTATAAAGTATACTTCACTACTAATTCCTTATTACGATATTTTTTGGTTTAGATTTTGGTATAAACGAAGTTTGTTTAATTAGAAACAGAATGCGGGTTTTGAACAAGCTTTATGGTACCATTTGGCTCAAATGCGATAGCTTTGCGCTTTCAATTTATACTCTCGATGAAATAAATGATTTTGCTACGTGGTACCAGTGGTCTTTTATGTTTTCGATTGTATCCTATACATAAATAGCATTCCGCGGTAACGTGCGGGCTAAACGTCTCGTTGAATTTTATTAGTTAAATGTGACATATACTCACGTATTTAAATCCGTTATTCTAATCGCGTTTCCGAGTTCATTTCTAATCTCGTTATTCTAATCGCGTTTCCGAGTTCGTTTCCGAGTTCATTTCTTACTTGATCATGTCTTAATTGTACATTAGTGCGCAATACATATATTGATTATTGAGAGATGCTTTGCACTATATCGTAAGAAATACTGCCTCATACGTAAAACTTCTGATTAGAAATGTATCAAAAACGGGTGGACAACAGAATACTCCGTATTACGTTGTTATATTTGCAGCATGCAATATAAATCCCAGAAATCCAAACGAGTACAAGAAACAAGTTCAGAATTCTACTGATATGAAAACACCTTCTAGAATTCAGATGACAATTTCTACACGACTTACATTATAATTTAGCAAACATGGCAACTTTGGTTTCTTCCATCTCATTCAACATATACTGCACTTGTTCACAAAGTTACCAATTGTCTTACTATTGTTCAAACATACAACTTATTTAAATGATAAATAGCAAAAGTCTACGGAGGAAATTACATGGACATGAATAATTGTAATCACGAGTGCATTTGGTAAAAATAATTGTTGCTATTAGATAAATGTATGAGTGTCATAACACAAATCCACCAATTCCATAAAGCTAGAGCTTGCTAGAAGGTGCAGCTCTAGTGTGTTTTTCTACTAATCGAGAAATCATCTTGACTTCATCCTTTGCCATATGACGCGGACGGCTTAACCACAGTCCTCCATCAACAATAAGGGTAGTCCCATTCACATAATTACCTTGATATCAAGCAAGCACAATGTTAGTCAACAAGAAGATTAAAAGAAACCTTAGCAAACTAGTGGGAATGTATAAGTAAATGTCGATAAGAGACTGACCAGCATTTGATGCGAGATAGAGGGTGGCAAAGGCAATATCTGATTTCTCCCCAAGTTTGAAGAGAGGCATAATTTCTTTAGTTCTTTTGGATTCGATCTCGTCCGGGCCAAGTTTCCTCATGCCGGGAGTGTCACTGATTGGTCCAGGGGCAATATCATTGACTCGGATATCATAATCAGTACCCCATTCGAGAGCTAAATTCCTTGTAATAGCATCAACAACAGCCTAAGTAGGTATATAAAATCGTTACAGGGCAATGGTATGGCGGATATATAAGATATTATAGCAGTAGTATACCTTAGCAGCGGAAACATGGATCTGGTACCAAGACGCAGTGTAGTGGAGAGTGGCACTGATGTTGAGTATGAGTCCACCAGTATCGTCGGTTCTACCAGGGCCTCCTTTCTTAAGATAGTTGAGCGCAGTGTGGCACATGGTAAATGTACCAACTGAGTCTATGTCCATCACTGTACTAGGCAGCCCAACATTCAAATTCACTCAGATGCTGACATTTTATTATAAGTTAAGTGACTATAATAAAAAGAATAGTAAGAATGCCTGTGCGAAAGCCATTTGGGGAAAGCTCTTGATTCTGAAAATGTAGAAGTAAACAATTAGACAACAACAAATTTAATACTAGTAATTCTTTTTTTAATTATGATACTCTATGCAAAATCTAGTAAACCTGAATCAAGAGGAGGAGAAAGTACAAAAATGCTCTCATCTTCTTTATCTTCTTCTAAAAGAAGTGATACTAGATCTAACCTAGCATCAATGTCTTCCTCACGTTCATGTAAAGCTTGTCAAGAAAATAACTACATTTTACATTCTGATTTATATATAACTCATTAATGTTTTAAAACATAAAAAGTCAACATTTTGGAAATCCAACGTAGTTTCATAAAACTCGAATCATACCTTTGTAAAGGTAGTGGATTGCTGGTGTTCTTGCACATAGGAAGGAGTAACAACGCCCAATATTCAGATAAAGTAGGCCCTACACACAAATTAATAACAAAAGATGTTAGAAAAGATGTAAAGGACTAGATACAACCAACTGCATGTCAAATAAGATTATGTACTTACTTTACTGCCAACATCAATCCCTTCGAACATCAGGCAGTACTTCAAGGCAGATTCATGATGCTTGACACTCAATATTGAGTCTGCAACTTCAATAACTAAGTGAGCACAATCATTAACATTCTCGTGTGTGAATACACTGAAGAAATCCTACACATCAGTTAACAGTTACAAAAAGTAAGCTATAGTTGCTTTTGTGATAAATAAATTCATTATATAAAAATGGAAACAAACCTCCGCATTTTTCATGTTTCCAAGATGGACATGACATATTCCCGCTATTATCAACAACTCAGCTGGTAATTCTTTACCAGAAGAACAGGTACGTTGTGTGTACTCAATATGGTGAAGGGCTTTCTCATGTTCGTTTGCTGACATAAGCATTGAAGCCAATAGACTAACCACACTCAAATCAGCATCTTTTGGATTCTTATTCATATAGTTTTCAAGAATGTTGACACTGCGTTCATGCTTGCCACCTTTTTGGTACAACTGTACATAAGCAATACGTTAATTGCTTGCAAAGATCACAATTTAAGTAAATAGACATATAAATTGATAGTTCCTAACCGTTGCTGCTGTTTTCAGTGCTTTAACATTCTTAGGACGAACTTGCCAGATTTGTTCATATGATTCAGCAGCCTTGTGATGTTCCCCAAGCTCAACATAAAGTGAAGCACGGTGATATCTAAGGGCAATATCTTCTGGGTCTGCTCTTATCGCTCGGTCAAGACAATAACAGGCTTGTCCACGGTAGCTCAGCTGTGTTCAGGGTAAAATCAGGCTATTTTATTGTAATTTAAATGTATGTGTATAATATTTAAACAAGACTTGCACCATATGATGTGTTTGGTTACCAAATGGGCCAGATTAGTCAAAAGATCAGTTGTAAACTCATCTTCCAGTAATGTAAGACCGGCAGAAGGAAATTGAGTCTTCAACAACTGAGAAACCATTAAGTTGCATAATGCTTCATGTTCAAATGGTTTCTCAGTCATCTATATTCTAAGCTAGTGCTTTTTCTAACGAAGCTTTAGCAATTCTAATGATGTAAGCAATCAAGATCTCTGTCATCACATGAACCAACAAAGGTGAAAAAGTCATTATTAGTATTCCAAAACAATAAAGACAGTGGGAGTGTATGAGGCTTTTAAAATGTCGTGTGGAGCGAGTAACAAGTCAAATGGGCCAGGTTTATTAATGTAAGACCGGCAGAAGGAAATTGAGTCTTCAACAACTGAGAAACCATTAAGTTGCATAATGCTTCATGTTCCCCTAAGCTATTAGCAGCTTCTGATAAGAATTCAAGCAAGTAACATTGGCTCATGCAAACTTTAACTGAACGTTTTATAACTTTGTCTGTAACTGTCAAGCAATCCTGCCATGTGGTAGGTAGTAGAGAAATATGTTCGCCTAAGAAAGTGAAAATGTCTCCAAATCCGAGGGTAGCAAAGTCATCAGCAGAAATATGTCGAGTTAAAAAAGATTCTAGCTTGCGGATTTCCCTTAGACTAATTGTTTTTTCGGATAAGAGCTTATATTATCTAAAACTTCATTGGAGACCAAAAAATATTCCTTTGCATATGTCAAAACATCTTCAAGAGTAATGCCTCGGAAGTAAGCAAAAGAAAAACAATTGTTGCAGTAAAAAGACAAGTCAAAGGTACATGAAACATGGTTGAAGATGATCCAATTTTTTCTTAAACTTAAATAATCGCCTCTAAACTCAATCTTATATGATTTTCTTCACAAGTGAAGATATTTTTTCTTAAACTTAAATAATCGCCTCTAAACTCAATCTTATATGATTTTCTTCACAAGTGAAGATATTTTCTCTAAACTCAATCTTATATAATTTTCTTCACAAGTGAAGATATTTTTTCTTAAACTTAAATAATCGCCTCTAAACTCAATCTTATATGATTTTCTTCACAAGTGAAGATATTTTTTCTAAACTCAATCTTATATGATTTTCTTCACAAGTGAAGATATTTTTTCTTAAACTTAAATAATCGCCTCTAAACTCAATCTTATATCATTTTCTTCACAAGTGAAGATATTTTTTCTTAAACTTAAATAATCGCCTCTAAACTCAATCTTATATCATATTCTTCACAAGTGAAGATATTTTTTTTTAAACTTAAATAATCGCCTCTAAACACAATCTTATATGATTTTCTTCACAAGTGAACATATTTTTTCTTAAACTTAAATAATCGCCTCTAAACTCAATCTTATATGATTTTCTTCACAAGTGAAGATATTTTTTTCTTAAACTTAAATAATCACCTTCTAAACTCAATCTTATATGATTTTCTTCACAAGTGAAGATATTGTTTCTAAACTTAAATAATCGCCTCTAAATCAATACGAGAGTACATATTATTCTCATAATCTATCTTTTACGCAAACTAACTCATTCCTAGATGAATTTCTTCACAAGTGAAGATATTGTTTCTAAACTTAAATAATCGCCTCTAAATCAACACGAGAGTACACATTATTCTCATAATCTATCTTTTACGCAACTAACTCATTCCTAGATGAATGTCTTCACAAGTGAAGATATTGTTTCTAAACTTAAATAATCACCTCTAAATCAACACGAGAGTACACATTATTCTCATAATCTATCTTTTACGCAAACTAACTCATTCCTAGATGAATTTCTTCACAAGTGAAAATATTGTTTCTAAACTTAAATAATCGCCTCTAAATCAACACTAGAGTACTACACATTATTCTCTTATATATATCCATGAAAATTTCAACCAAAAAATACACATCACTAAGTAAGCCATTTCGTCGAACACTTCGTCTACACATATATCCATGAAAAGTTTAGCCAAAAATACACATTACTAAGTAAGGCATTTCATCGAACACTTGGTCTACACATGCAATCCACAACATAGTTATGCATTTTGCCAAACACTTAGTCTACGCATACAATGAATCAATCAATTACACAAAGCATCATATAACATCTTGACATGTGACGCAATAGATATAAGGTTTAAACACATATTTTATAACTACAACTAGTAAAAACATTCATTATTTGAAAATAATTACCAATATTAGCATTCAAATCCACATAACATTGTTTCAAATGATTAACATACGAATTATGTAAAGAAAACTGTTGAAAAGTTGAAATTTATACCCAATAGAATCGGAAAACAATCAATTAATAAGTCAACGATGCAGTCAACGCCGGAGATTATTGGCGACAAAGAGATGACGGAGATAACGGTTAATAACCGGCGAGATGAAGCAGAGGTGTGATTAAAACCCAGGGAGATGAAGAAGAGGTTTGGTAGGTGTGTGTGTTTAAGAGTGTTTAGTTTATCCAGAGAGAAAAGGGATATTTTTTTTGGTGGGTGAGACAAATGAGAATAATACACTTAGACCCCTCTAATTTTTGGTCAAAAATTACAAAAATGCCATTCCGCCCAAAATCAGATTTAGTTGATCCCACGGTCCAGATCTCTTCTCGCGTTCTCACAAAAAATAGACTTCTCATTTGAACGCTTGTCTATATATATATATATATATATATATATATATAGAATGAGGTTCATGTGAGATAGTGTTTTAAAGTAAGTTAGTGTAAGAAGCCAATGTAAAGGTGACAAGTGGAAATTAGAGATTTTATCTAAAATTAAATACAGAGTAGATTATAAGGGTAGTTTTGGTAATTGACGATTCCCTAAGATAGCTCCATTTATACGTTTTAATTCTCACACAGTCAAACAATTGTTCCTATTCTTTCTCGTCATGAAAAATTTCTATCTATCCCTTTTTTGCATTAAACACAGAATCTGCTCCTCCACAATATGATCCGGCGATCCATTATTCTTGACGGCGGTAAGATGCTTTTGTCCATGATGGAAACGATCGGGGGTTTATCAATCTCTACAAGGTTTTTATATGTTCACTAAAAGAAATTAATTTCAACAAGGTTTCTTAATTTTGTTTTTAGGGTTTTAAGATTTCGGTATTGTTTTAATGTTTTTAAGATCGAATTAATGTATCAATGATTTATCAATTCTTGCTAACTCATGTATCAATATTGATGATTCTTGGATCTCTGTTATGTAACGACTCAATTCCGATCTAAATAAATTATGATTGAAAGTTTAATTATCATGTTTTGTAAATAAATAAATATGTAATAGCTTATATTTAAACATTAAAAGAATTAAGTTATGTATAAAAATACATTGTCTAACTTTGTTAACTAAGCGGCTTGATCGATCTTATTGGTGCATGAGGGTTGTTATCTACAAAGTAATGTTTTAGTCATTCTCATTAGTGCCACGTTAATGCTTTGTTGTCTAGTCTAACAATTTAGATTAGTGATGTAGTCAATTTATATGGACACATGTACCAGATCTAGTTAAGTGTATGAGTCAATTACACCTCACATATATATGTATAACATTTTAACGTATCTATAACCTTTGAAAAGTATTTATAATAAGTTTAGAAGTATTGTAAAAGAGTATACGTCGTCATGTATAGAAGTCACACTTAAATGCTCAATTAATAAGCATATAACACTAAAATTAATATGGTTCCTCACATTAGTTGAACGAATGAACCGGTAGTGTTTCCCACATTAATTGAACGGTTGAACCGATACATGACAACCTATCTTTGGTTCTCCAAATATTCTGGATGATTGACCCAATGCCAATGCCAATGCTAGCCTAATTAGAATAAATATTGTCCAATGAGACTATGATAATGTATCAGGAAAAATAAAAAGATAAAAGGGTAGATATCACAAGTATATTTTAAGATAAATTATGAGAAAGATGAGTGTGCACTTATAGTGTAAACAAGGTGCATATTGGTTTCCTTGAGAAATTATTTGGAATGGGGCTTTGAAAGTGCAATGAAAATAGCCAAAAGATAGATAGAACTATTATGCATAGAGGTGGCAAAATGTGCCCAAAAGCAAAAAGATGGGTTAAATGGGCACATTTTTAAAAGATTTTGGCACATTTAGCTCCCTCCTTTTTTTGAAATGGGCACATATAGCCTATTGAAAACTTAAATGGGCACTAATGAGCACATTTTTTTTCCTCAATTGTAGAACATTACGCATCATTTTAAAGAATTTTTTTTACATAATATATTTAAGTTTTATAATATAAATAAGATATTACGTTTAAGGAATTTATTTCGTCGTTTTAGGTTTTTTATTAAGAGATTTGTAAAACATGTGCCCGTTTGGCCCGTGCCCGTTTAGCCCGTGCCCGTTTAAGCCCGTGCCCATTCTAGCCCGTGCACGTTTTAGCCCGTGCCCGTGCCCGCCCGGCCCGACCGTTTTGCCACCTCTAATTATGCAGCATAAAGTTGGAAGCATGCTTGATGTATAAACATGCAAGTATTATTTACGTCAATAATATTTGTATGGTGTAAGGAAGTTATGGCTATACATTAGATATTGGAATTTGATAACCATTTATTGCGAGATGAGTTCACGTCAACGTTTATTTGAAGAGCTCAGCGTTAAGTAGTTTTGAAGAGATATATGCTTATACATTTACATGTTTAAGTGCCCAGTGTACGTGTTTAATTAAACTAACTAAGCCTTAAGTTAGGCTTACGCGAATATTTTCACATCGCAGGTACAGTTGTTAGAGACCTCAAATATGGAAACCAAGCTTGAGGATTGAAGACATCTTACTCTAAATAGTGTGCATATAGTTAAAGACTTTTGTCTTGTAGTTTGCAAGTATATAAGTTTAACAAGTTCTCATGTTATAATTAATATAAAAAATGTGTATCGAAGAATTATCGAGATAACCTTGTCTTGGCAGATGTATAAGTGTGTTAGGAATTGTGCATCACTGTTATTAGTTTTCTATCAAGTTGTGTATCAAATGTTGTTACATGGTGCATCAATTTTGTACTAGTTTTGTATCGTAGTTTTGTATCAAATTATGTATCGTAGTTTTGTATCAAGTTGTGTATCAAATTATGTATACGATTGTCTTTTATGGTTTGTGTCTCAAATTGGTGTATCAATTTTGTGTATTTTTGTTGTGAATTTAAAGATTAACAAAGTTGTAAAGGAATAGAGATCAAAAGCCAAACTCGTTTGTGGAAAAAGAAACATCAGAATTAGTGGTTTACAAAATATTATTCATGTGTATCAATTTCCAAGTATGTATCTTGTGTGCTTCGGGTTGTGTAGAAAAATCAAAGAACGGCACAGAAATTCGTAAAAGACAATTACACTATGGAATTTCCAATATATATTGTGTTAAAAAAAACAATGAAACCATCCGAAAGAAGCGCATCATATGAGTACCAGTAGTCAAATTGGTTTATCAAAATTGCCATTGGTTTTAAGTTAATTACAAAATTGCCATTTTTTTTATATTAATTTAGTTGATCAAAATTGATACATCCAACGGCTTAAATCACTTCCTATTCTTCCTACTTTTACCCACTAACTTACAATAGCCTCCCTCTATATATATATATATATACACATATACATATATATAAAATAATTTGTGTGAATTAAAATAATATTTGTCGACTAGTTACAGTTTCTTCTTGCGTGTTTTGTCACCAAAGCAAATACATTTAGTCATATTTGTAAAACTATCTCAATAGACGTAATATGTTTTTCGGTCTACGAAGCAAACACATACACACACACACATATATATATATATATATATATATTATATATTTTTGTGGGTAATTAAGTAATTTGTTACCAACAAGGCTTATACAAATTTTAGCCTCATTTTTTAGGTTGGGGTTGAGGCTTAGGCTTATAATTTTAAAAGTCCTCTTATAAGCCTTTACGCCAAACGAGGCTTATAATGGGCTTTTGAAATTTAAACTCATAAGCCCCTTAGCCAAAAACACCCTTAGTCATTTAAATAGTTGAAAATAGAGCAATAAAGAGATGGAAGGTTGAACGGAGCATAGTTGCAAAAAGTATAATCTTTACGTGTTTAATAGCATGCAATAACTTTTAAAAATAAATTTTTAGTAAGAGATGTAAACAATATGATAACTAAATTCATTGTATATTAAAAACATATTTATTACATCAAACAAACATTAGACAATACAACATAAACGACACAAATAAAATAAAGACATACATAGCACATAACAACGTATTGGTCATAGTAGATGCGTAACTCTTGGTCATGATTACATATTTATAACTTTTGTAAAAGAAAAAATTCTTATAATTGAAAGTTTTTATGATTGAATTGTCCATTTTGTTTTATGATTGAATTGTACATTTTAATGTAAAATGATAAAAAGTGTAGAAGTGCCCATTTTATTTCTTGATTGTATTGTACATTTCAATGTAAAATGATAAAAAGTATAGAATGCCCATTTTTTTCATGATTGCATTGTACATTTTAATGTAAAAAGATAAAAAGTATTATACATGATGGCTATTGCATTTGTCAATTAAGGAAGAAAAAAAAGTTACAAGATTGCATTATGTTAATGTATGGGCATTGTACATCATGTTCCATTCCTCTACTTTGAAGATAAAAAGATAAAAAAGTTACAAGATCGCTTTTATAAAAGATAAGATGTTACTGTATGGGATTAATACAAGAGGAAAAAAAAGTTACAAGATCGCTTTTATACATCATGTGCCATTCCCTATCAATCAAATCCATCAACGTCAATAGTGCATATAGAAGATTTAAAGTGTAAATAGAACATCCCCACTAATTGCATGACCGAGTGGTTTATACGGAATCTTATTGTCATTGAAAAAGACAAAATAAAAAGAGGTAAAGTCTAAAATTTTGAAATTTGAAAAATTTCATTGAGTCTCACAAAAGTAAGTTTTCCATAAGATGAGACTTGACACAATTAAAAAAAAAACCACACATTTAACATCTAAGTGCATAAAATATTAAGTATGGGGACTACTTTATATCAAAATGATCAGATAATTAATTTTTAGTTCTTGATTATTTAGTACAAAAAGTGTAATAAATTTGAACGATTGGCACTGACAAGCTATAAATATGGACGATTTGTAAAAAAAAGTGTTATAAACTTTAAGAATACATTAAATAAGTGGTATTATTTGTATAGATTTCTATAAAATTTAAAGCCTCTTACTTTGTAACAAAAAGGCTGTAGCCGAACGCAAATTTGTCCTTTCAGTTGAGTTATTCGTAATTGTTGTTATGCGCGACTATTGTAATATACTCTGTAACATACGAAAATACAAATAAAATAACAAAAAACACACTTATTTATGTTATTAAATTTTGTTATTGCGCAAGTTAACTCTTGCAACATCAATAACTAACCCGTGAACTGGATGTACATTTATAAAGAAGTGAAATGAGAAATGAATTTGCACCAAGTACAAATTGACATGTACTACCATCATTGAGTTATCGTTGCACCATCGCCAAATCAAACCAAAAATATCGTTATACTATTTAATCGTGGCCATAATAGTTTGTCTTAAGAAAACACAGACACCAATATTGATACAACCAAAATTTATCAAAAACAATATACCATTGCCGCTAGGCACGAGTACTCGGCTATTAAATACAACGCTATCAGAAAACCAATGCAACCAAGCCATTAGAAAAACATTTCAATTTAAAACTATATTACCAAAAAATGATTCCCTTACGCTACAAAACAATATGTTGAAAAAATTATTTTCCATCGAAATTTGGTCGAAACTTGAAACCGATGCCGCTAGGCGCAGGTACTCGGCTAGTATATATATATATATATATATATATATATATATATATATATATATATATATATATATACTTATATATATATATACTTATATATATATATATACTTATATATATATATATATATATACTTATATATATATATATATGGTAACGTTAAAATAAAAAGTTTTTTATAATGAAAAGAATGAGAAGACATGTGTCACCCCCACCACCCCCCCCCCCCCCCCCCCCCCCGCGCGAAAAATTATTTTTGGGGCAAAAAAAAATTTTTTTTGGGCAAAAAAAATTTTTTTTCCCGCCAAAATTTATTACTGCATCACAGTTATAAATTTACTGCATCACAATCATAATCGTGATGCAGTAACTTATAACCTTAATGCACTAATAAGTTTTGGTGCATCTTTATTATAAGTTACTAGATCATAGTTAATAGTTCAGTGCATCAACTATAATGCACTAAAATCAATGTTATAACCTTAAATGCACTAAAATCAATGTTATAACCTTAAATGCACTAAAATCAATGTTATAACCTTAAATGCACTAAAATCAATGTTATAACCTTAAATGCACTAAAATCATGATTGTGATGCAGTAACTTTATAACTGTGATGCAGTCATTTATAACCATAATGTAATCAAATCATAATTGTGATCCAGTAACTTATAACCTTAATGCACTAATAAGTTTTGGTGCATCTTTATTATAAGTTACTGCATCATAGTTAATAGTTAAGTGCATCAACTATGATGCACTAAAATCAAGGTTATAACCTTAATGCACTAAAATCATGATTGTGATGCAGTAACTTTATAACTGTGATGCAGTAATTTATAACTTTAATGCACTAAATTCATTATTGTGATGCAGTATCTTTATAATTGTGATGCAGTAAAAAATTTTGGCGGGAAAAAAAAATTTGCCCAAAAAAATTTTTTGTTTGGCTGGAAAAAAAATTCAGAGGGAGGGGATGGGGTTGGGTGGGGCATGGTGATGTGGCAAAGGTGACACATGTCACTTCCACATGCCTTCTCATTCTTTTCATTCTAAGAAACTTTTCATAATAACCCAAACCTAATATATATACAACAGGTATTCGAGGCGAGTGCTCGTGAAAAAGCTCGAGATAGTGCGATAGTGGCAACAAAAGATAAGAAGTTTACCAATTCATGGCCCCCTCCGTAGCTGGATGATGTTGTATCATTTTGAATATTTGGATTATATACTCTTGAATGTTTTGAATGGTTCGATTTGAATACAACTTTTGTAATTTGAATGCTAAAGTTTCATAATTGATTCATTTGATTTTGAACTATCCATTATATTTATTAGTTTCCATTCAGCTATTTTACATACATGATTGCATAAAGTGAGGTTTAAGCTGTGAAATAATTGTATCTTTCTGGCGCAAATGTGACCCTTTACCTAATGCAACTTTCTGACGAATTTCTGACTGAAGTTTTACCGACAGGTTTCCGACATAATATATACCGACTGATTTCCGACGGAACAATTACCAACAAATTTCCGACGCATGTTCTTTGTCGGAGTTTCCAAGGGAATTCCGACAGAGAGTAATTACCGACCATGGTTTTCCCGACAAACTGTTTTTGTCACGATTCTGTCGGAAAACACTTATACCGACGGATTTTCGACAGAAAAGTCCGTCGGTAAAGACCTGTTGTGTAGTAGTGTATAGAAGTACAATGTTTCCCTTGATGTGATGACTTTTGACAAGTGAATAGATTCTTACATTTTTCAACGATTTCTAATAATTGATTTTGATTTGTAAATTTAATTAGAAATGCGTAATGACAATGACACCTATCAAAGCCAACATTGCCAAGTAAATTTACTTAAAGTAACAATGACAATGACACCGATCAAAATGTGTGATCACGATGACACTGATTTGTAAATTTACTTAAAACTGCAAAGTAAAATCCAAACCAACGTCGAAAAGTAACATTACTAGATATTGATTAACATCCTTACTTGTTCAAATGGAATTTGTATAATATATATCACTTTTTGAGTGTACATGTCACCTCTTTACCTCGTTTATGCTTATTACTTTGCTCTCAAAATTCAAGCCAAAACTTTAACACTTTATTTCAATGTGTTATTTTGTTTTTGGTCTTGTAAACTCTATCTACTTGCATCTAACGCGCTTGACATCCATTGAAACTTCCAATTTAATCCTCAACATTGTTTTTTATTCATGAACCTCAACTTGTTATCGAGTAATAATGTACAATCATATAGGTAAGTTTCATTATAACTTTAGTAGTTTACTTGACAACAAAGTCGTCACTCAAAAGTTCTTATTAAATAATGTACCCATTTTGTCGCAAAAAAAGCTGTGTGAATATGAAATTAGTGGTTCTCTTATTAGGTACGCTTTGATTCGTATATTATTTTCTAATGTTTCTTTGGTTTCCGTGGCATAGTTGCTTTTTTAGTGATGTTTGCTTTATCATTTTATAGGAAATGCCTTTTTTATTTACTACTAGAAAAAAAGATGGTTTAAGCTTGGTCTCATGTAACTACCAATATAAGAAAAAGTAATATAACTACTAGAATCGGAATTTTAGTCAAGAAACACAATCTAGCCACGACCAAAGTAATGGTTAAAAGTCCACTAAACGACAAAATAAACGATTTTCAACGCTTGACTTCGAGAACCACTTTTAAAACGATAATACCGTCGTTAAAACTTTTTCAAACTTTGACTATTACTTTCAACGCATATATTTGGTCAAATAAATGAAGAGGAACTTTCTCGGCCGTACGCATCGGGGACGAAGCGTATAAGTCACTTTAGCTTGTAGTGGAGTGGTTCATCGTCAAAAGAACAAGAATGGCTTGTAGCATTTCCTATTCATTTGTCTAGGGGATGGGATGTAAAAGAGGGCTTTATCGTCTAAATGTAAGGGTGAACTTTCTCACTATACCACGCTCTTCTTTTATCCCGCTTGGTTTCTTATTCCTCCATCGGTCAATATATTCTTACTTACCAAAAAGAAAGACTAGTTAAGTACCGTAGGTAGAGCATATTACAACACTTCGGATGACCCCTTGACATTAGCACCTTAGCCAGGTAGATCTGTCCCACTCTCCAGACCTTAGATCTGCTTTTTCTGGATGGGCAGTTAAAAGAGAACCTATCAGTTAGGCCTTTAGGGGCCACCATGTCTATTTATGGAAACCAACCCTTAGGACATGAAGATGTGCACCTAGGAAATCGCAGAATATACCTACGTGTCGGCCAGTGTCGTATGAGATAGGGACCATGAAAGCATGTGATTCAGTGAAAACTTTTTGAACAGAAGAGGGATGCTAATAAGCTAACATCTCCAACATGGCTTCAATAACGAAAGAAGTTCTTTTTTATTTGAATCAAGAAAGACTATGAATTTATGAGATCTTGATCCGTTGAGTGCCTTCACTTGTGAACAACATGGACCGATTCTGTTGATTGCTTCTTTGCCACAACTCTAACAAACTGGTTTTTCGTTCTCACAAAATTAGGGTAATCATTATATTCTTCTTCCTTCTTTCAACAAAATATACTGAGATAGGCTTGGAAATCCCCCTTCGATAGATTGGTGGCAAATTGACCTCTAAGTATGGACAAGAATGCCCGTTGCCCAATCAAACACTACAATCATGAAAATACAGTCTTTGTTAAAAGTATGAAATTATAATTTTATTATGATGACTGGAGAGGAAATAAATAAAAAATGTTAAAATCTTTAGCCACAACACAAGTTGTGGCTAAAAGTAAAAAAAATGTTATTTTATTGTTAATTAGTTAATGGCAAAAAAAACAATAAAAATTTTAAATTGCTGACGAAAAAATCGTAGCTAAACGTAAAAATATAATACTTTTGGCAAAACTAAAATTGCCTAAAAAAAGTGGCTCAAAAATGTATATTCGCTCAACCTTTAGAGACGACACGTCATGGCTAAAGGTTTAATATAAAACAATATATTCCAATTAATACTTAAAATGAAATATAATTATTTACTATATATGATTTTAAATAAAAAAAGCATTTTGGTATACGCAAAACTAAAATTTATTAATTTATTAAATTTTATTAATATTTTTCTCGGATTATATCGTTGAAAACTTAATAACAAGTTTAACTTGTATTCGTCATGTTTCTTATAAAATAATGCGAGTCATGTAAATCGGGTTATTGATAACCGAGATTATATATATGGTATAGGGAACGATATACGTACTACGAGATTATACCTGTGATCTTTCATAATATCTAACGGTAATTCAGTGGTAGTTGATAATCGGGATTATACCTTTTGATCACGTACGTCGGGTTAATGAAAATCGAGATATAATAGACATTTGATTAACATGTTTAACTTAAATAGTATCGGATGTGATAACACTTGTTTACAAAGATGACATTTTCGAATTATACTTAGCTTTTCATTTGTATCATCAATATATTTTGAATGCTTTCTCAATGCATGCAATCATTAAAATGCAACGATTCCTTTACAATATACTTTAAGCGATAATGAATGTGCGATCTTCAATAATACATGACGGTGATTAATTAGCTAGTAACGAATGATCAACAGTTGCACTAGTGTTATACTATTCAATATAGAGGAATCATTGCATTTCATATGTGATGTTCACACAAGTCAAGTTATTAATGATTGATGCCAATCTTACTTGATTCTATACTAGACACTATACACTATATTGTGATAAACATGAATAGCCATGACTTTGAGTTGTGTCTAAAAGGCCTAGTTATTGCAATACGTTATGTTTTTTAGGGAAAAGGAAATGAAGATTAGTAAAAAAGTTTAGGAATTGGTCCAAATCCACCTCCCTATCTTGGTTTTGAAAAACCAATATATTGGGATTTTATACCGCTATTTGATTCACATCTCAATGTACTTCTGCTTCTATTACTTTTAGATTCGAGGAATGCTCTATCCACATAAACTTAATAAAAATATTTTCACTAAATGATGTGTCGTTGTAGCTGTTACATCTATTGGGCAATTAAAAGTAGAAAGGTAATATCCAAAGTTAAATTTATCATGCCACATCATTTCATAAAAACGGTTTTGCAAATTTTACGTGATTGTGACATTTCTTAAAAAACATATTCATATTTTCAATACCAATTTTCTCTAAGTGTTTTTTCTCATCATATGGTACTTTGGATTATTTGCCTACATTTATATGTAAAATGCATTGAATTTCCAATACTAATTTTCTCATAATTATATGTCTACATTTATCTGTCAAATGCCACTTTTTCCATGTGATGTGTTACGCGTAGTGCAAGTTTTAAAATTTTATAAACACGATTTAACCGTCTAATTCTATTAACACATACGAGCAAGTATACTCGTCCGTGATAGCAAAGTTAGGTAAGTCGAGATCGTCCCAAGGGATTTTATGTTTGAAATTGTTTTTATGAAAAGATTCCAACAAGAAATCTTGTCAAGGCTTCCCCAAATAGTGATGTTTATAGTGAAATTCAATAATAAGAAATATATATACTTGTGTGTAGTCTATAGTCAATCATAAATAGTGTTCATGAAGGTTTGGTGTAAACTCTTGATGTGATGCACAAATCATAAGCAAATGATCTCCAACCATGGTATAAGTTTGTAAAAATCATTCTAAGAACAAAAACATATAGGTAATCCATTCAGTCCTTATCCTAATATAATGATTATCCTTTAGAAAATCCATTTGTTTGCAACATGTTCTTATTAAACTTGTTCTTACGAATCTTTCGACCCTTTCGTGATGAAAATGTTCCTAGTCTTGTTTTAATAAGCAAACATGGTGGTTGTCAATCACCATGTCCCCATACTAGTTTGTCACTCAACTTTTTGGAATAAAACACAAGAGAAATCCTTTCGGTCCTTTTTCTTAAAACATGTTTTATCAACAAATCAAACCAAGACTAGTATTTTTCCAACAAACTTATTTAAACAAGATCATATATACATGCATCACATATGAGAACACTAGTATGATTAACTACATCCCAACACATAAGTATATCCTAAAACTACTCATTATAATAATAACTAAACACAAATCATAACAAAGTAATTCCAATAACTCAAGAGAATAGAAATCCAAAACAAAATTCATAGAATACCTAAACTTTTGCGATTACAAGAATTAGAATTCGTGGATTGTAGCAACCACGCGCCTCCAATCACATAGATTCACCGTATAACTCCAAATTACCAAAACTATGATGAGAATTGTTCCCTCCTTGCTCCTGGACGTTTCACAGTAAGAACTAAGCTTTTGGGCTGAATGAAATGGTTGATATTAGTTTTGATGTAAACTAATACACTTTTGGTTGTGTCACACCTAGTAAACTAGGACTAGGTTCATTATATAGCCAAATAAACTTGCTCAACTGGCCAAAAACGTTCCCAACAAGTTAATAGCAAGAAATGATCGGCTTCCAATGATTATGGGGAGTTAAGGCAACAATAAATGCAACATTGTGTAACTGCAGCTCATGCAACCGGATCGGTTTCCGTTTGACCATTTGCCCAGCCGGATCGGTTACGGGTTACGACCGACCGGCTGGATTGTGCTGATTTAACTTTTGTTGACTTTCTTGTTTATACGCTTCATTCTTTGCTCTCGCTGATGATTTCCAAGGCAAAACTTGATCTTTCCTTGCTGTAGATACTTAGAAATCATTGTGCTTCCCAATCATTGAATCCAAAAGCTTCCTTGCTCGACTTCCTTCCTCGAGAATCTTCCAAATGTGCATAAAAACTTCATTTCTTCATCATTCGTGATACCTGGCTACACATACATACACAATACGCATCTTTTGCACTTTTGCAACAGTTATGAGTAAATATAGCCGATTATCATGCACAAAACAAACAATAACGCTACTAAAAACATGTTCATTTTAGGCGTTATCAAATTCCCCCACAATTAAGTTCTACTCGCCCTCGAGTAGGTCTAACATTTGCAAAGATTGATTTCAATGGTCTTGACACCATGGTTCCAAAAATGTAACAATCATCCCAAAAGAGATAATCATTGGTTTGCTTTAATTATGTGAAAAACTTTCAAAATTGAACCAAACACTTTAGATAACATAACTAGAACACCTCACGAATGAATTTAAGAATTCACTCAACACTCATTTATTGGTGGGTATATGTAAATCACTCAATGCCTAGTCATGATCAATGCTTTTTACCATAAGCTTGTACAAGTATCAAAACAAAGAAAATAAATTCATCAAAGAGGGCTTTTATTCGGGTTATATCGTTAAGGCTAAGGGTTCATAAAGGGTATAGATAAGGCATGGGATGGTTTATGAAATTGGTGTTAAAAGAAAATAAAGTCAAGTCTAAACCTCCATGTTGCTAGCCATCATACAAGCCACAATCCCGTAAATGATTATTTCACCTCTTCAAATATCGATCTCCGCAAATATGTATAACTCAATTTAGCTCATTGGCTAATCAATATCCTTCATATAGCTCATTGGCTATAACCATTTTTTTATTATTATTTTTTTTAACAAAGTTCCCCCACACTTAGTGTAAGCATACACCACAAAAAAAATCAATAAAGACGTCTCTTTCATCTATGTTGGAGAATGGTACACACTATAAACAAAGTGTAGCTTCTTCATAATCATCAAAAACAATCTAACATTCCAAACAACTAGCAACAAACCAATAGACATGACAAGGGTTGGCTAAAGTTTAAAGTGTATAATCTTTTTGTATTTTTCTGGATTTAACAAATGAAAAGATTGGCTCAAAAGGTGTAACTAAGGGTATCTAGTGCTAAAGATGAGCACTAACAAATGGGTCCATAAGGGTGGTTAACTGATGAGTGTCTAAATACTCATTATTTTTGTACCATTTAAACTGCAAAAACATCTGAAAACACTCAGAAATGCATCAAAATGATAAAAAAATATCACAAATAAGTGTTTTATGTGTTTTAAATGCAAAAATATCAAAATCTGGTGAAAAACGTATAAAGTTTGCATAATTGGCAGTTTTAGTCCCCCAAGTTTCAAAAATGTCAAAAATAGTCCCTGGTAAAACAAAATAAAGAAAAATGTTATTCAAGGTCCCTGAAATATTCTAAATTGTCAAAAATAGTCCTTGAATAAATCTTTTGTCAAATGGCAGAAAAGGTCCCTGAACTTTCATAAAATGTCAAGTTTGGTCCCTGGAGAATTGAAAAGGTCAAAACTGGTCCCTGTACTATTGGAACTTGTCAATATTGGTCCCTTGTAACAACTTTGGAAAATTACAGGTTTAGTCCCTCTAATTTGGCAGATTTGCAATATTAGTCCTTGAATTTATAAACCAAACAAACCCTTGTCAAAATACATTTGACCCCTGCCATGTATACCTTTTTGGACCCCCTGTCACACCTTTTTGACCCCCTAGTCAAACCAAGTCAAACGAATAAGCTTTCCCTCCACCTCCTGCTTTCTTCCCCACTTGCCTGCTACTCCTCTACAACCCACTCTCCCATCACCTCATCACACTCCTTATCTCCTCAAAACCTCATCATCACCCCTACAAATCCACCCCCCCCTAGTTGCTAGCTCAGAAGCCCTATAAGTCAAATTCAGGCTTTCCCGCCAAAACACATCAAATGGTCAAAATGCTCCACACTCATCTATTGGCTCACAAGGGTGGTGGGATTTGCTCAGAAACACGTGGCAAGACTTTTTGAAGTATAAAAGAGGAAGAAAAAAGATGAAACAAGCAGTAGTTTAGTTTTAATTTTCTTAGTATGTCGTTTTTTTTAGTTATCTTAATTAATGTTCTGAAATGTAATTTTAAGCTTAAAATGTGTTAAAGTCAAGCCTTTGTATCATTGTAATTCACTTTCAAGTATAAATCTCAAGTTTTCATATAAGTTCTAAGTTTCATGTTACTGTTACAAATTTTAGTATCAATTTCTTATGTATAAGCTCCTAGTAGCTTATTTTCAAACTCAAACAATCTTATATAAGCTTATCATAGCTTTTTATAAGCTTGCACTCAAGTTTCAAACAATTTGGTCCATGGTCAACAAAAGTCAACAGAGAGCTCAAATTGCAATGGAATTGGATTTGGGTAATGCAGAGCTTGGATTTGGGTGGGAATAGTAGCATTTAGAGTAGTTATAGTCTTGGTTTTAGCCTGCATTCTAGTTGGAAACCTGTGAGTATTAATCTCATTTTCATTTTTCCATCTAATTTGCATATGTTGCTTATATGTGTATCTGTGGTCACAATTGGTTTTTATGTGTTCAATTAGTTGTAACTAGGTAATTTATACTCAGTTTGGTCATTGGTATAAGTTGGATCAGTAGCTAGCCTAGTGTTATTTGCTTATCAGTAGTTTAAATGGTGTTTGGTTAATGTGCTTAATCTGTATTAGAGATCTGATCAGTGGAAGAAGATTGTTGTTTTATGTTTGTGTAGTCCTATTTGACTCATCTCAGTCATAACTTTGTGCCTGCTTCAGCTTAAAGTCAAAATCCCATACTACCTGTCCTAATAACTTATCTGTTGGGATTTTGCTAGATCCAAGTTTTATTTTGTGTTTGAAATTCATAGAACTAGCTTGCTTCAGTCTTATTTCATCATAATATATCATTTTCAGTTCACAATTCTAGATCAAAACTCAAATTAGTCAACTTTCCATGTTTGTGAAAAAGTCAAAATGTGCAAAAGCTCAGTTTATGCTCAACTAGGTTGATTTTTCATGGGCTCATTTTTGAGTCAAATTCAATGAAAATTGTGGTTTCAAAAACCTCCCTTGGTCTATTTTATTATTACAATTTTCCTAGATTTTTACAAATTTTTTCTAAGCCCCAAAGAAGCTTGTCAAAATGAGGTCAATTGCCCTGTGCAGGGCATCAAGTCTGCACAGGACTTGTCCAGGTTTTGCTTGGATTGCACAGAGCTCATTTGAGCTTATCCTGGTCTGTTCTTTGGTCTAGATATAGCCACCCAGGTCTAGGTGAGGTTCCAACATTTGCTCTTTAGTTTCCAGCTTATTTGAATGCTTATTCTTATGCTTAAACATGGTACCCTCACACTGTTTTTAGCTTATGATCTCAAATCACCAAATCTGTTAATATTGCAATCCAGTGGTTAGGACTTGTTGATTTGTGTTGCATTTGGTCACTTTTAGTATATCTCAGTTCCTGTTTTCAGTTTGGTGCTTGTTGTGCCTCTTTAGCTTATCCAAGTGCTTATTTCATAAGCACTTGGCACATCAGTTTCTATTTCCTCCAAACAAGCACCTGTTTTTCCATTTTTCTTAGATTCCTAATATAATTTTAGAGTTTTCCTGAAATTTTCAGATTTTTCCAAGCTTGTTTGCTATTTTTCTTGATTTTAATTAGTTTTTAAGCATTTTTAATTAGATTTTAATCCAAAAAATTAAGAAAAGCCTCAAAAAATTAATTTTTCATTTTTCTTAAGTTAAGATAAATATAAAAAGACAAAAAAATATTTTTCTAGATTTTTCTTAGTTAAATTTGTATTTTTAAATAATTTAATTAGTTTTTAATAGTTTAAAATCCATAAAAAATAGAAAAATAATCAGAAAAATACAAAAATAGTTTTGAAAATTCTATTTTGATATTTTAGATTTTTCTAAGTCAAAATTTTATTTTTCTAGCTTTATTTCCTAATTTCTTGTATTTTAGGTTAATATTTAATAGTTAAAATTAGTTTTTAATTAATAATAATTAATTAAATAGTCATAAAAATAATTTTCTTTTTCTATAAATTTTCTTTTATCATTAGGTTTGTAAAAATATCATTTTCATATTTTTAGGATTAATATTGTGTAAGTTTCACGTTTTTATTTGTACGTCACGTAGTTTTTAAATTAAGTTTTATAAAAACATAAAATCAAAAACATCATTTTAAATATAGTGATAGCGTTTATTTAATAATTTTTATCTTTTTAACTTTCTTTAATTTCCATTTAAGCCCCTGTAGTTTATGGGCTTTCTCTTTAGGTATAGATCAACCACAATCCTTTCCCGTTCAAATCCTCTCGATCACTTTACGTTTGACTATTCTCGCACAGCTCGTTGGGACTTAACGACCTGGGGAAACACTATACTCTCCTGATCTTCATTGCATTTGTGCTTAAGCTGTTTTAAGCTTCTTACAGTTGGTCATTCACAAGTGGTCAGCTTGCGTGAGAAAACTTGACGGTTTTGCACGGATCATTAACTAACCGATGTGGTTAGCTAATATAATATTAGATGTAAAATGGAAAGCCATTTGGGTTAAATCCTACGATGCCTCTTATCACTTGAACATATTTATATCACTCGAGAGTGATTTTAACCGTAATGCATAACTAGTACAAGTTCTAGAATCGACATAATCACCGACAAACTCATAGCAAATATAAAACAAAAGATGTGTTATATACAAAAAGAAACCTCACAATTAAGTGGAAAAAGGCTATAATGCGTGCTAGAAAATGCTATCGAATCCAAAATGAATTGCTTCTGTAATTTGGTTCAAATCAAAAATTTTTCAAAAACCTCATTTTACCACTGAAATACCCAAGTTATTATCAATAATGCTTAAAAACAACTAGACCATCAAGGGCGAATTCCTTCTAATTACTTGCATCCAAAAGTTATCTAAAAAAATTAAAAATGCGTATCATTTTTCCTATTTTCTTCCCTCCCCCATACTTAAGTTTTGCATTGTCCTCAATGTTATAAAATGAACTTCAAAGTAAAGAAAATGGGAAAAAGAAATAGTTAAAAGATACCATGGGATAGAATATGCAATACACATATTGGGTCATAAGAAAGCATGTGAGTTATCCAAATCCAGACCATCAATAAGCTTCCAACACATCCATCCTGCAAACAAAAACTGCAATACACAATACACGAAACAAAACAATCCAAACGCAAATGCTACTAAAAACAAGATAAAACCAAGCACAATATGATAATCATCCTAAAGAAATAGTTAAAGAGATAGAAATAATATTGTTTAACACATTATAACCATTGTCTTTGAAACCACAAATCACAAATGATCCACGATCACTCGTCGTCCTCGCTCATATCGTCCCCATCTTCATCATCATACTCATCATCAGCATCACTCTTAGTTACATAGTTTTCGTCCACAATCTCCGAACGAACTCTCCTCTTCTTCTTCTTTCCTCCAACTCCTGATGACGATCCTCCAACATCATAGCTTGCTCCACCAACCTCAGGTAATCGACCATATGCGGGCACCAGATCAGGAAATGGTGCGTACCCAGGACATGGATACGGATAGGGTCCAGGATATGAAGTGTAGGGGAAAAGATATGGTGGAACATTTTGTGGATTGTAGGGTAGTAACTCATAATTGGCTTCTCGAGCCATGTGTTGAAAGATAGGCATTGAATAATCATTGATGTAGTTGTTTCTCAACATCATCGAGTCTCTCCACACATCCCTACATTGAATCTCATCTAAATGTTGGTTCCACTCTCCCCAACCTGAATCAAAACTACTGGACGTACCCGCTTGCACGTTCCTCATTGGTATACTTCCCTGCTATTGTGGTGGTTGTTGTTGTTGTTGTTGAGGTTCAATCCATAACCCAAAGGTTTTCAATTTCCTATTCAAAGCATTCCCAAAACCATTTGCACTCCACATCTCACTATACTTTGGCTCTCCACACTTAGCCAACTCCTCATCATTATAATACCCAAGATTCTTCGCCAACCTTGTCACGAAATGTCCTCCACAAATGTTGCTATTACTCTTGATTCTCGAGGCCCTCCTAGACAAATACTCGGCTATCTGCCAAATCGCATTACCATCCTTAGTTTCCTCCAGTAACATCATAACCCATAATTCCGGTTTCTGACATTTGTCCCTGCTTCCATACATATTAAACGGCCCAGTCACTATCAATTTGTGAAGTATCCTCATTAACGGATTCCTGATGGTCGCGCCATTCCTCCTAGTGAAAGAAGGATTTCCCACTCGATTCCAATAGGTGGGTACACTAGGGAAGTCTTTTTCGAACCTGCGAAGTCTCGAAAAGTGAGCTTCAAATAACCGATGATTAACCTCATGTGGCTCATACAGACCAAGAGCCACGCCAAAATCTGGCAAAGTGTAAGCATGATCCCTTCCACAAAGCCTAAACCAAACACAAACTTCCTCCATCAAGTTCCGAACATTCACCTTTCTTTCAAAATACATGGTTGAAAAGAACTCCATACACCACTCTCGATAGATCTCTTCATCGATGCTAAATGCTCTTTCCAATGACAAATCATCGAGCGAATCCCCATCCGCCGGATACACATAAGATGTCCGCATCATCCTTCTCAACTCCTCTTCACACTTATACTCCGCAAACAAATCCCAATCAATCACCCTTGGAACCAAACATGTCCTATTTTGCAATTTCGATAACCTTTCCCGGAAAGCATGCTTCTCCCCATCGGTGAGATCTTTGAACTTTAAGTTGGCATTGCTTCCGTCTTCAAGCTATACTTGACATTCTTCCTCTCGTTCCTTTGGCAAAACTTTGTAACAATCGGGTTAATTGGAACCGGCCTCGAGCTTGAGCTACCTACAACAATCCTCTATAGAAATCATAAATATAAGACAATATAAGAGTGTTAGAACAAACGGTAAGGTTCATGGAACCCTCTAAGGTCCACTTCAAAATTTCAAAAAAATCGAACCTGGAACCGGATTCGGTTGCAGAGTAGCCGAATCGGTTACTCCTTTTGGCCAAGACCAACCGGTCGGTTGCGTTGCGCAACCGGATCGGTTATGCAATCTGCATAAGGCTTTTGCATTTTAAACATTACTCACTCAGATTTTCTAAGTCCAATCCACTCCTAGACTGCATTCTAACATCCTCAATGATTTCTACATCCTTGAATTACTCTAAATTCGCTTTTCAAACCTCAAATCATCACACATTCATCATCTTAGAACTCAATTAATAAGAACTTTATTCTTCAATCACTAGTTCTAATCAACAATGTGGCATCTATTATTCATAAAAACACATCATCTATCATTAGGAATCACCAATTGCAACTTAACTTGATTCAATGGCACAACCTAATTAAATCCGAAAATTCAGTCATCTAATACTCATTCCTTGTTGAATCAATCACTACAATTCTTTTTGCAATGCATTCCTATATCAATTAACCACTTAATCCAAAAATATTACAACTTAATTCGAATTATAACAAAAACCCCCAAATTAGTGACCTAATATGCAATTCAAATCAAATGCTCTAAGTAAACCTCAATTGAGTTAATTGAATGTAGATGCTTACTTGTTTGGGTGCCATGATGTTCTCCTACAACTTAAACAATCTTCAATTAGCTTCTCTTGGACGAATTTTGAAAAAACCCAGCTGGGAGAATTAGTGTGTGTGTGTTTTCTGGAAAAGTGAATTTTTGGTATATATACTTGTATGCAACCGGTTCAGTCATGGACCCCGTTTCGGTATGCACTTTGCCAAATTTTGCATTTTTTTCATGTTACTTAGGCATTTACCTTCCAAGCAACAATTTTTTTACTCAAAAATCCTGTTAAAGATGCACACAACATTCATCCACCATTTGGAAATTTCAACAATCATCCAATCTTAAAACTCAAATCACCATACTTATGAACTAAACCAAAACTTCAACTAAAAACTCATAGTCATAATGCATTAACCAAATAACCTTAATCATAAAAATAAAAAGGTTAAAACTGAAATGAGAAACAAAAAAACCTAAATTCATAAAATTAAAAAGAAATAGTTCATGAAATTCAAGCAAACAATTGCTTGTTTATTATGGTCCCTTGTCTTCTCATTAGAATTCCTCGAAATACTCTTGTCTTAGGATGTCCTCACTTTGAAATTTCCCAGTCAACTCACGGTATGTTTCAAAAGTTTTGAACTTCCTTATGAATCTTCTTCCAAATCAGTGAAATTAATCCTCATTTCTCCCAAAGCAAAATCAACTTGACACTTGGTCGTTACAAGAAAGTCTCGACCAAAACATACATTGGGTTCATCCGCATTCCCTTCTTCCAACACAACAAAGTCTGTTTCAAAAATGTGACCATGAATGTTGACCTTAAGATTTTTAACCATCTTTATTCCGTATGCTTCATAATCCAAACGTACATGACCAATTTCGTCAAGAACCTTCTCCAAAATGTAGTTTTCTCCATAAGCCATATCAACTTGCGCGTCCCAAGCACTTACTCCTTCTACACTACAAGGCGTATCGAACCTCATTAGTGGCGAATCATACACCGTTAAAGGTGCTTGTGTGAATACCACAACTCTTCCCTTCTTGGGAAGTTGAACTTTGTTTTCACCCGTTTCCTCCATATTAACCGTATCAATCCCCAAATCTTTCTTACTTTCTTCTAAGATACCTCCAATCCTTTCCGGTGAACTTCCGGTGTCCTTGAACATTTCATCCAAGTTACGAAGGTATTCCAAAATTCCACTCAAACTATCCATACTAACTAGCTAAACTTGACAAAACAAAACAAAACAAAATCCGAATCATTAGCGTTACAGTTAGTAAAAACAAGAACAAACTATAAAAACATATACTAAGCAAGTAAAGATACTTAACAAAACTAAAAACATAAGTTAAAACTCAAAATCTAAAAATTAGAAAATTTTTACCGAGAGCTCCAACCGGATTGGTTGGCTCACCAACCGATTCGGTTGGTGGTAATAACTAGACCAAATAATCTAACCGGATCCGGTTGTGGGTTGCAACCGATCGGTTAGATCGACACAATATATATATATATATATATATATATATATATATATATATATATATATTATTTTTTTTATAAAAAAGGAAACTGAATATTAATTGAAATTAAAAACTATTAAGTGTACTAAAACTCTTAATTAATTAAGACTCTTCATAACCCTATAATTAACGACTTAATAATTAAACCAATAAACTAAAAACTATATTAACTACCAATTAAAAACTACCATAAAGATAATTAAACCATATAAACTGAAAAAAAATTAATATCTAATCATTAAGATTAAAACCTGAATTAATCTAGAACTAATTAACTAATAATAACAAATATAAAGAAAATATTAAAAATCTAAGAAATCATTAAACTACAAGATATAATTTGTAAATAAAATCTAAAATGACAAGAATTACTCTAGGAACTATAACACGAATCACTAAATAAACTAGAACTATGAAATCAAAAATAAAATAAAAACTCCGTAGCTCAAACCGGATTCGGTTGCAGGAGCAACCGAATCGGTTAGCTTTTAACCTTTTTTTTTTTTTTTTTTTTTTTTTTTTTAATTTTTTTTTACTTTTCACCAAATTCAATTCCAATACTACCAATCTTACAGAAAAACAAAATTAAAATAAAATCCCCGGCAGCGGCGCCAAAAACTTGATGTGTTACGCGTAGTGCAAGTTTTAAAAATTTATAAACATGATTTAACCTTCTAATTCTATTAACACATACGAGCAAGTATACTCGTCCGTGATAGCAAAGTTGGGTAAGTCGAGATCGTCCCAAGGGATTTTATGTTTGAAATTGTTTTTATGAAAAGATTCCAACAAGAAAGCTTGTCAAGGCTTCCCCAAATAGTGATGTTTATAGTGAAATTCAATAATAAGAAATATATATACTTGTGTGTAGTCTATAGTCAATCATAAATAGTGTTCATGAAGGTTTGGTGTAAACTCTTGATGTGATGCACAAATCATAAGCAAATGATCTCCAACCATGGTATATGTTTGTAAAAATTATTCTAAGAACAAAAACATATAGGTAATCCTTTCGGTCCTTATCCTAATGATTATCCATTAGAAAATCCATTTGTTTGCAACATGTTCTTATTAAACTTGTTCTTACGAATCTTTCAACCCTTTCGTGATGAAAATGTTCCTAGTCTTGTTTTAATAAGCAAACATGGTGGTTGTCAATCACCATGTCCCCATACTAGTTTGTCACTCAACTTTTTGGAATAAAACACAAGAGAAATCCTTTCGGTCCTTTTTCTTAAAACATGTTTTATCAACAAATCAAACCAAGACTAGTATTTTTCCAACAAACGTATTTAAACAAGATCATATATACATTCATCACATATGAGAACACTAGTATGATTAACTACATCCCAACACACAAGTATATCCCAAAACTACTCCATGATAATAATAACTAAACACAAATCATAACAAAGTAATTCCAATAACCCAAGAGAATAGAAACCCATAACAAAGTTCATAGAATACCTAAACTTTAGCGATTACAAGAACTAGAATTCGTGGATTGTAGCAACCACGCGCCTCCAATCACCTAAATTCACCGTATAACTCCAAATTACCAAAACTATGGATGAGAATTGTTCCCTCCTTGCTCCTGGACGTTTCACAGTAAGAACTAAGCTTTTGGGCTGAATAAAATGGTTGGTATTAGTTTTGATGTAAACTAATACCCATTTGGTTGTGCCACACCTAGTAAACTAGGACTAGGTTCATTATATAGCCAAATAAACTTGCTCAACTGGCCAAAAACGTTCCCAACAAGTTAATAGTAAGAAATGATCGGCCTCCAATGATTATGGGGAGTTAAGGCAACAATAAATGCAACATTGTGTAACTGCAGCTCATGCAACCGGATCAGTTGCTGTTTGACCATTTGCCCAGCCGGATCGGTTACGGGTTACGACCGACCGGCTGGATTGTGCTGATTTGACTTTTGTTGACTTTCTTGTTTATACGCTTCATTCTTTGCTCTCGCTGATGATTTCCAAGGCAAAACTTGATCTTTCCTTGCTGTAGATACTTAGAAATCATTGTGCTTCCCAATCATTGAATCCAAAAGCTTCCTTGCTCGACTTCCTTCCTCGAGAATCTTCCAAATGTGCATAAAAACTTCATTTCTTCATCATTCATGATGCCTGGCTACACATACATACACAATACGCATCTTTTGCACTTTTGCAACAGTTATCAGTAAATATAGCCGATTATCATGCACAAAACCAACAATATCGATACTAAAAACATGTTCATTTTAGGCGTTATCACCATGTTTCAGCCCCAAAAATTTAGACATAAGCAACTAAAAATCATAAACTATTACTCTCTTAACTTCGAAAGTTGAAGAGACAGCCTACCATTATCTTTTATGGTCAACTATATACTGTCTTTGCCAATCTCTTTTGTCTAAAACACATGCTATCTCTTTTCATAGTTCTTACAACATATCTCATTTATGCATATTTTTGTTGTGTTTAAGATTGTTCATATGCAATATTTAAAGGAATTTTGTAGTTTTTCTTTTTTCTCATTTATCTTTCAGTCTTATTTGTATAAACAAAGAATACTAAAAGCATCTTTCTTAAATTTTTGTCAAGATGTGGAATGCTTGATAACGCTACACGCATCGTTCGGGGTCAAAGAAACTTCCATTTCGTCGAGCAAGTTTTTCAACACCTTAGGCAGTGAACCTAATCGTTGTAGTGTAGTATTAGGGTAAGCCACGGGAATTGATATCGTTCTCTAGGGGAATAGGAATGCTAGTGAGAAGTTAGTACGCTAAGGTTGGGGTTGAGGAAGATTATTTTTATATCTTGTTATGTTTTTTAGGAATTGGAAAGGTACGAATCTCAGAGTTTGAGTTTGGGGGGTTGGTATTTCTACCGATTACTCTACTTATCTAATTATCTAAACTAAGGTGCATGTAGTCTATGTCTATTGTTGTGTGCTTGTATGATAGTTAAAAATATATTTGCTTAGGCTTTATTACTCCCTAGTTATCTCCTATTGGTGGTTGAATTGTCACGTCCTTATTCTTAATTGCGTTGTGTCTCTAAGGTCGTAGGGTATGCGTTTATCCCTAACTCTTTGAAGCTACCAAAGGTTAATGACTACAAAATCTCTAGGATTTATAAACTTTTACTCTAAGGTATTCTTTGAATGACTAGCCTACAATTACTCTAGGCGATCATAAACTAAGGTTCATGAAAGATTAATCAAGCATTACAAACACAATGAATGACCTATCGCAATACTAGGTCAATCACAATTAAGATAAGAGACAACCAATCAATATTCAATAACTAAGTTTCATATTACCTAAGCAAACACACAAGTAAATTAGCCGGACATGGGGAACATGCAAGCATACACACAATCAAAGGAAGACATAATTAAATTAATGAAGTAAAACACTTATCTTGATGTAAGATAGGGTATGAAACCTTAAAATACTGTACAAGACAACCTTGGTTCGGTTTAGGTTTTTACTCCAAAGACTACACACTGAAAACTAAAAAAATTAGATTCTATATATAAGATTACACATGCGACGACGTCACCCTTTGATTTGTGACGCCGTCGGGTCGTCGTTATTTGGGTTTCATCTTGGCCACGTTCGTCTTGCGACGGCGTCACCTTATGCCTGTGACACCGTCCCCTTTAGTCTCTGACGTCGTCTGGATCAAATCTAGGACGTATGAGTTGCGACGCCCTACTCTTTTAAAAACTGAAGCCGTCACTTGTAAATGAGCAATTTGGCTACTGAGTCATCACAAAAGTTGTCCGACGGCGTCGCTAGTTGTGCCTGACGCCGTCACCTTCAGTTCCAGTAGCCTGAGTGTCTCGGTTCTTGACTTTGGCCATTTTCTTCGTATATTCGCGCCTTTTCGTCCGAATAAGTGTCATTCCAGCATTTTGCCTTCAAGATACCTAAAAAGTGAAAAGGAACGATATTAAGTAATAATGGATACAAAAGTGAACAAATAAGGGCTTAAACGACCCCTCAAAAAGGTACATTTTAAAACCTTATCAAATATCCCTACACTTGGTATTTGATTCTCATCAAGCAAATGTGATTTTAGCAAATCAATTTATAAATTAGAGGTCATGAAGCATTAGTTTAGAATGATTCACAATACATATAAGCCCCGCAAAAGTCATAACAAGCACGGAAATTACATACTAGCACCTCACATGGGGTGTTTGGATACTCACATATCTCGGCTGTATATGAAATATAACAAGTTGGAAATGGAAGATAAACACTCATTAACCGGTCCTAGTACATAGATTACCATAGGCTTAAGACTAGATCAAACCTCCATCGCTTTGGCTTAAGCACCTAGGAAAGACTATCCAAGAGGTCTTTTAAAGGGTTGTAATGATAGGCTTACGGTAGGGAAACAAAGAGTTTGGTGGGATAGGCTATTTAGTGGTGGCAAGTCAAAAATATTTATGTTACAAGCATGCAAAGAATGGTGTTGCTAAACCAAGACTCGACACTCTAGACTCTAGATAACTGAAACAAACAAACATAAATTTAAAGATAGATGTAGGATAGTAGCTTTTTTTTTCCACACTCTATATTTTTTTCTTTTTCTCTTTTTCTATTTTTTTTCATTTTTTTTCATACATTTTTACTCTACCATCCTCTATGATAACATCAAAATGATAGGGATTTATAGGCACATCCCTACACTTAAGTTTTTATTATTCTAACACTAATTTGACCCGAATTGAAAAGATCAAAACACTTGGAGTACATTATTATGCAAATATAGGGAATTTGAATTTAACGTTCCCTTCCCGTCATCTCATAAAATTTGAATTTTCACATGAGTCCCAATCGTCCCAAAACTATGTACAAAGGATATGACTCGACTTAGCAACTTATGCAAGCAACTAGATAATTGAACTAAAGGTTTAGTGTGATAACAATAATGCACTAAAAGTGAGTGCATACAAGGTAGGCTAAGGCGATTTGGGTGTACATTTGGGGGTGGATTGTAAACAATGCTCTTCATTGATATTCCAAAAAACCGAAACATCACGAGAACCACGAAAGGGATAGGCTTTGAGGGGTTAACTAGGGGTATCGTGTACTAAAAATGAGTACAACGCAAAGGTGTGGGGGAATTACTCAACGGATGTGGAAGAAGTAATTATATTACGGGTATCAAACAAGGGTTATCTTAATGCCTCTTATCATTTAGTTATTCCTAACTACACAAGTGTAGTCTTACTAGCGATCTCGGAATGCATCACGAAACAAGTTCTAGAATTTATTATACTACCGATTCACACTCTAAGCATTAAAGATGAATGATTTAATTCCTACAAATCTAAGGGCGATCCTCACATTTTGGGTGGAATTTAAGTGGTAAAAGGTTTTTGTGCTAGTCATATAATTTCCTATCCATGAGATGCTTTATTAAGACTAATGGCCCACTCCTATATGTGATGAAAAATTTTAAATTTGGTTCCAAAATTACCCTAACCGATATTTCTCATGGTTTATTACACAAATGCAATTGGACAAAGCAAATATTCAAGGATAAGCATAGTTTCAAAGTTCCCGTTTTATTTTCCCTCCCTACACTTAAACTGAACATTGTCCCCAATGTTCCCCGAAAGTATCAAAGTTATGATAATGGAAGGTAATAAAAGATGAAAGAAACTAATACTCCCCTGATTAGCTCGGTAGGATCCGTGTAAAGTGGTGGTTACATCTTTCTTCAAAAAGAACGTTTGCGTGAAAAACTCCTTCTCATCTTATGTATCTTCTTCTTTGTAAATTAAACCTGCACACTTGAAGAAAACAAGCGAAATCTTCGCATAAAATTGGCAGTAATAATATATATAGGACTCTACTAAACTAGGATATAATGTTTGTGGAATGGATGTTTACAGGATTTCTAGAAAATTAAGACCTGGAAATTCCAAAAATTTATAAGTAGCTCAGAAAACGAGAAAAAGTTATCAGTTGTTTCTGCTCCTTCCTAACGCCGTCAGGTTGCGATCCTGACGCCGTCAGGTTATCCTGACAAAAACTGGTATGCGATTTTCTAAAAAAATTCTGGAAAATTTACATCTTTAGAATCTGGAAAAATTTTCTACAAAACATCCATTATGACTCGATACAAGCATTTGACTCGAACAAACACGCATGTATATCTTTTAATTAATTGAAATTCTCATCTTTACGTCCTTATGTAAAATACATTTATATGTAGTTGAGACGAGGTTAAAGACACAATAAAGCATTTTTACAAATTTAAACATGAGAATAAACAATCAATAAAAGATATATGACACAAACAAGCAAACAATTAAGCATGGGTTGCCTTCCACGAAGCGCTTTTCTTTATTTATGAGTCTTGTAGCTAGACTCGAATTTGTGCCCCTATATGACTTCCATACCGTCACCTTCTTCCTCATGACGGTCTCTAGTGGGTGATTCCATGTTGTAGAAGTGCCCTATGATGCACCTTTCTAAGAGTTCATCCTCTCCCCACTCAGTTCTATATTCCGGTCCTAAGTTCAAGCAATCCTTATAGAAACCGAAAATCTTTGCCATAACATAATCCACTCCTTTCTCCTTATCCTTCTCATTCCTATAGTAGACCGATAGTTTAAGTTCCTTTTCATCATTGGAGAGTGATGAAAATTTCTCAATCTTAAACGGCATTTGGTAGGCTACATCATTGGTCTCATCCTTGAATCGCACTATTCCTAACGAGGGATCATAAGTCATCCCGGTGCTTTCTATGAAAGGTTTCCCTAGAATAACGTGGGACAAGCTAGGATCTATGGCCGTACTAATATCATCCACTATTATGAAATCCGTAGAAAACTTGAAACTACCTACATAAACGGGCAATCCCTTAACTCTACCAAGAAAATTGCAACTAACCCTAGGATTATCGGGATCTGGCCTAGTTGGGATAGGCTTCTTCATTACCCAATTATAATAGGTGCTAGTCATTATGTTTATTGGGGATTTGCGGTCAATGTAGGCCTTTGCCACGAAAAGGTGTCCTATGCAACATGGTATGTTAAGATTCTAAGGGTTCCCAAACTTGATCCTAGGGCTTCTCCTAACATACATGTGACGGAGGTCACGCACTAAGTGAGGGTGGCGAGATAGTTCTTCTTCCATAGGAAACTTATTGAAATATTTATTGTCTACTTTATCTACTTCCTCGGTTGTTTCATTCCTCGGTGTTTCACTAACCTCAAGTATCGTTTCATGGTTCGCTTCGTCATTTGTTCTATTAGGTTTTACTAAGGTGATGGTATTGATGAATTGAACGTGCTTAGCTAGCTTACTTGGGTCCTTAATCTCTACACCAGAAGTTTCGGGAGTTGAAATAGCATTAACCTTCCTATCACTATTGGTCATGGCTTTCAAGAGGTTATCTATCTTCCTATCCATCTCGGCTTGTTGTTGGTTAAAACGGCCCTAGAGCTTAGCTATTTAAGCTTCTTGGGATGCGACTAGGTGTTGCAACATCCCCTCAATGTTTTGTTGGTTAGTGCCGTGAGATGGAGGCCATGAGAAATCATTGGATGTGAATTCTTTGGTTTGTCCCCAATAAAAGTCGGGCTTACCCTTCCACGCTTCTCGGGCGTCATTAAAAGTCCTAGTTCAGGGTGTTGTAGGGAATCTTCCTCCCGTTCCATTAGTACGCGAGGATGCATAGTCAACGGAAGCTTGTTCGGGGAATCTGGTGCAAGTGCGCGTGTTACGAGGATCACTACACGGCTCACACGAGGAAAAAACTTTGTTCACATGGCGTGAAGACTTAGGATTTTTGTAGGAGCTCATTAGGAATTTAACTTGATCTTCAAGCTCGAGCATCCTATGGTCGGGAGATTGCGAGTCAATGGGAGGCAAGGAGATTGCCTTAACGGTTTTGGGCAACTCACGGGAGTCATTCCAACTTTCGTTGTCATAGAGAGCAATGTCCTCTATTATACCCCATGATTCTTCCGCGATGAGATCACTAAGTTTTCAACCGGCCGCTTGGTCAATGGATCGCTTGGTGGGGAAGTTGACATGATCATAGAAGAGTTGGACTTGGAGCCAAAGATCAATGCCGTGATGAGAGACTTTATGGAGTAAGTCCTTGAATCGAGTCCATGCTTCGTAGAGAGATTCAGCTTGACGTTGTTGGAACATCAAGATATCATTCCTAAGCTTAGTGGTTCTCCCCGGTGGGAAAAATTGAGCAAGGAAGCGAGAGGTGAGATCATCCCATCTTGATATGGAGCCGGCGGGAAGTCACTCAAGCCAATTACTAGCTTGGTCCCGCAGAGAGAATTGGAAGAGACGCAGACGCGTGGTCTCCCTAGTAGTAGCATCGAGGTCGATGGAATCGACAATTTTAAGGAAGTCCTTAAGATGCTAATTAGGATCTTCGGAACGAAGTCCATGGAATGCACATTGTTGGGAATTGTGAAGAATACAAAACCATGAGCAAAGAATGAAGAAAGAAGAAATAATAAGGGTCAATTAGGTAGCTTTGTTAAGGTTTATGTAACCTCCCTCTCCTATATAAAGAGGGTAGGCATCTAGTTTATAGGCATCCCTTTCCTACATCCCTTTCATTTCATAGTATTCATCTCCTAATGAGAGTCTAGACACACGAGTATAGCGTGTGTACATTAGTAATAGTTGTAGTAGTTTTTATTTTCAATAAGAAAAACCTTGTTGGTAACTTTAATTGTGTTCTTATTATTCCGTTGTGCATTCAATCAATCGATGTTACTCATACTCTAGTTGAGTTCGGATCATGGGATTCAACAATTGGTATCAGAGCCTCGTGGCTCTCGATCTAGAGTTTACAAGGTTTTTCGAAGAAAATATACAAAATTCAAAGCTGTTAATAATTTTCGTAATGTTTCTGCTGGGCTGTTTTAAAACAGTGATAACTTTTTCTTGAACCGTTGGATCGAGCTACAATACATCTCTATATTGTAATCTAACGTTTCACCGGAGGGATTGTCAATTAGAGCTCGCAATCAAAAGTTATAAGCTGTCAAAGTCTGCTGCAGAAACTGAAAAAGTTCCGTAAGGTTACTACAGCACTGTTTTGAAACAGTCATAACTTTTTCGTTAACCGTTAGATCGGGATAAAATATGGACTGGAAGTTCTTGGTATATCAAGGAAGGTTTCCACCAGAGGGATCGTTGATCTGAGCCTCTGACAGAAAGTTATAAGGCCTAGAAAACTGCTACAGACACACTTTGAAGAAGACATCATACGAAAGATCTTGATTTAAAAGTGTTAGTGGGAGAAAAGAGGCAGCAGGAAGCAGTTTTGATGATAGAACAGACCTAATGATGTACTGATCAACGAATGATGGTGATAATGGTACGTATATTCTTGGATTCATTTGATATATTTTGGTGGAGTTCACTAGATCATTGCTGCTGATTGTGTGGGTAGTATTTCATTTCTTCTGATTGGACCTAATAGCTATTTTAATTGGTATGTGGTGGTATGATGGGTCAATGCATTATTGTTTGAGTAATTTATGTGTACTCACTGGTCCCCAATTGCAATCGGTCCACTTTCAAATCAATGTTATTGTACACAAATGGGAGTAATATTCAATGAGCTAAACTATGCAGGCACCCCACGTTCTCCTTGGCAGGCACCTCAATAGGTGTGGGTCCCCCATTCCGTACGGCGAGTGTACTTTTTTTTTTTTTTTTTTTTTTTTTAAGTGTTTAATTTAGGTATATTGTATAGTGTATTTAATTTGTGTAGTGTTTTTATATGTATAGTGTATTTAATTGTGTAGTGTTTTTATATGATATTTATTTTACGTTATGCTTTTTAATTGTGTGTTTGTTTCCATTTAATTAAACAATAACAATAAAACATTAGACATTAAAACATTAAACAAGTAAAACAACAATGTTTTTCAATATTACAACGAAATCTACTCCACATGAAGATTATTAATGTCATCTATAAGCTCATAGAGTATTCCACTCGGCTGACATGCGTGATCAACTGGATTTCTTGCCAATTCCAGTGATGCCTTCAACGCCTTTATTTTTGCCTGCAACAAATTATTTTCAGCCAATAGCATGTTGATCGTTGTATCTTTAGTTTCGCAGTTTGAGCATTGCGTTGAAGAAGAGGCTTCACCAAAGTACTTTTGTTGAAATATTTCCTTCCACATGAAGTATCGACACCCATAGTATTTAGTCCCTGGCTGTTACATGACGAAACAATTATAAGAAATGTATTCTAAACAAACAAGTTATTGATATATTTACGCAATAAGCAAACGTTTAATTATTTACCTTTGAGAAAGGACATGCATCATACTTCAGACCACAAGTTTTGGGCTTGTGGGATGTTCTTTCAATTATTAATCCACGTTGACAACGACACAAGTAAGGATTTTGTTGTTGCATCTGGCCAAAAGAATTTGTATAATTATTCACAACATAAATTAGTAATATCATGGTTCACAATAAGCAATCTTGTTATAGATTAATAGTTGATACATGGTTCACAAAATTACAATATACAAAATTACAATAACCACTCTTTTTTAAGTATAAAAAAAAATCATCATTGCCTTTTAGATCTAAAAATTGTTTGCTTATTGTTTGTATGTTTGTTTTGCAGGTTTTCCTGCATAGGAGGACCCTTTTGTGGGCAAAGCCCACGTTATCCTTGGCAAGGCACCCCACATTATCCTTGGCATTACTGGATGGTAAAGTGATTCACTTTGCAACTGTAATGAAAAAAAACTTTGTTTTTGTATAAAAAAATTTCATTACTGGATGATAAAGTGACCATTCAAGGTCATTTTGCAACTTTAATGAAATAAAAAAGGCAATGATGATTTTTTTTTTTAAACTTAAAAAGAGTTTTGGCGAGGCAAAACTGAATTTGCAGCCAACATGAGCTATAAAGCTAATAATCTGAGCCTTTGATAAGTTGTTTACCTCTTGTGTGTTAAATGGTGAACTAGACATGGTGGTTGATTGTTGTTGTTGATCTGGACAACTAGTTGCTGTTGTTGGTTGATTGTTGTTGATCTGGACCACTTGTTTGTGTTGTTGCTTTCACCTGGGATTATATGGGGTGCCTGCCTAGGATTATGTTGTTGTTGGTGTTGTTTCTGGACCACTTGTTGGTGTAGCTTGCTTTCACTTGGTATTGTTGTTGGTGTTGTTGCTTTCACCTGGTATTGTTGTTGGTGTTGTTGCTTTCACCTAGGATTATATGGGGTGCCTTTGAGAATCTTAGTACACCTTGTGAAATTTTGAGAATCTTAGTACACCTTGTGAACTTTTGCAGTGGTAATTTGTGAGAATCATGTTCAAAACGTGTAACTTGTGAAACCTGTGAAACTGGTGAGTCTTGTGCTTGTGCAGTTGTGAAGCTTGTGCAGTTTTGTGAGGCTTGTGCAGATTTGTGAGGCTTGTGCAGTTTTGTGAGTGCAGTTTTGTGCAGTTCATGTGAACTGGTGACTTTGTGTAGTTGTGACTAAAACTTTTCCGAGTCGATGATGATTTTTTAGCCTAAAAACTTTAAAAACTTTCCGAGGCAATGATGATAAAAACCGAATGGACGGTAAAGTGAGATCAAATCTCACTTTGCAACCTTCGGGTTTGAGCCTAAAAATTTTCCATGGTGATGATGATTTTTGAGCCTAAAAACTTTCCGAGGCGATGATGAAAACCGAATGGACGGCAAAGTGGGATAAAATCTCACTTTTGCAACCTTCGAACTGAGCCTCAAAAATTTTCCGACTACGGTTTTTTTAAAAGTTTTAAAACTGAATTTATATCATAAAAAACTTGTAAAACCAAAAAAAAACTTGTAAAATTGTAAAACCAAAAAAAAAAGTTATAAAAAAGTGGTATAAGTTATAAAAAAAAACTTGTAAAAAAAACATGTACAAAAAACTGTAAAAAAAACTTGTAAAAATAAGTGGTATAAGTGGTAGAAAATAAGTTGTAAAAAAACTTGCCACGGAAATCGAGAAATCAATCATTGGTACTAATAATTGGCACGGAAATCGAGGCACCCCATGCAAAAATTCAGCCACCCCTACCCATGGGGTGCCTGCATAGGAGGACCCATATTCAATTGATGCAAGATTCGGTGGATAGTGGGGCTATAGACGAGGGACCCATCGTGTTGTTCTTGTAAGTGGGATTACACACGGAGGCACAAGATTGTGAAAATTACTGTGAAGGCCCTGCAGAGACCACTGTGTCCTGCAGAGGACCTCTTTTTTAGCTATATCAAAAAAGGCCAGCCATTTCGCTACCAACTGGTGGAGAAATGCTTAAAGGACACGTGTCGCTACCTCCTTAAAATAACATGCGTAATTAAAAAAAAAAGCATTTCACATAAAATTAGTAGCGAAATCTGACATTGAGGGGACAGAACGTGGGGCCACAAGCTGACACAAAGAAAGAGAAACAAGAATTTCACATAAAATTAGTAGCGAAATCCGACAAGTGGGGTCACCTGCTCAGAACGTGGGCCCCAACAGTATTTTTCTACCAATATTCTTGTGATGCTTACATATTTAAGGAACTTGGTAGGATTAACCTGAGCAAAATAAATATAGGTGCATGAACAAGATTATAAAATAGTTGTAATGAAAGTGATTGGGAGAACATAATTTATGCCATAATTTTTGACATAAATTTTTTTGTACACGATGATACCAATGTAATGAACTTAATTTTTTTGACATAAAATTTTGACATAAATTTTTTTGTTATTAAAATGTAATTTAATTTTTGTTATAAAAAATTTTTTGTTATAAAGTTAGAGATGTCACAGAAAAACAAAATGTATCAGATATTGTCATTATAAAAAACGTTATGTTATTATTGCCTCATATACTTGTAAATTTGTTACTTTAAACTATTTTTACACAAAACACATGCTCAAATAATGTCTATTCAATACAAACATCACTTGTAAAATTCAAATACATAGACAGACTAGACATCACTTGGATAATTGAGAATGAAAAGCATGATTCATAGAAAAAACAAAACATACTACTAGTTGTTAACTAGTCACATACAGCTTCTACCTTATTAAAAACCAAACCGATTAAACCAACTATTTGAATCCTGAATTTGTTGATCATCTAGATGTTGAGAGTTGTGTTGCTGGGAAGTGTATTGTTGATACACTTGAGACTGGTATTGAAGATCATTTTCAAGTGGTTGCGTTTGGTTTTTTTGAGATAGGTTGAAATCTTGTTGTGTGTTATGTTGATCATATGTTTGTGATGTGTGTGTGTTTTCAGCATATTGTTGAGATGGGTATGGGTTGTGGTGGTAAGTTTGTGAAGCGTATTTGTTTGTGTGGTATGTGTTGTCACCATATGGTTGCCAAAATTGTTGATTAGTGTATGTGTTTTGGCCAAATGGTTGCCATGAGAATTGATTGTTTCCCATAAAAGTTTGATCGAACGGGTGATGTTGGTCATAAAAAGGTGCAGTGTCTTTTTGCTCACTAATTGGGAATTCCCCTTGCTTTTGTTTACCCTTGCGGTTAGGTGGATCTGGGACAAATGATTTTTTGCAATTCTGACGGTTATGCCCCGCTTGTTTGCACCTGCTACAGTGTATAGTTCTTGGCTCTTCTCCTTGAGATAGTATACGGTCTGTGTTTTTCGGACGACCTGGCTGAGGGTTGTCCATTGTTGGAGGAGTAAGAGGATGTATATGGGTTGGATACTCCCATTCGTTAAAATTTCCAACAAATTGAATTGACTCTGCATAGGTTGCTTGATATTTTTCCTTTTTGAACCAGTCATGTACATATTGCACACAATCTGTTAGGTTCAAAAACCTTGTAATAGCACTAACGTGACCACAAGGTATCCCAGAAATTTGCCATTTCCTACATTCACATTCACCGGTCGTAAAGTTCACCTCACGGTTATATTGGCCATCATAAACTTGATACCGAAATTGAGTAATTCCGTGTACAACCCAACTGACACTTTTCATTCTTCTTTTCTCCACCTTATGCGCTGCCCAATTTGTTATGTCGTACTTCATTTTTGCCACACAAAAAATGTAAAAATTAAATTAATTAACTTATCTAATATATTTTTCAAAATGATTACTGAGTACGTTATGTTTTAAACAATAAATACCTGCAGCTTCCCGATGTTTAAAATACCACTTTTGAACCATACTTCGATACGTGTCGGTCAACACTGTTACAGGTAGCTTTCTGTACAATACAGTACATGCATTAACAGACTCGACACTGTTAGATGTACAATAATTGTAACGTCACGTGGGCAATGTGCTCGAGACCAGCGTCTAGGATCAGCCTCCATTAGCTTTCGGTGTGCTTCAGGTTGTACAGCCAGGAGTATGTTCATTTGTCGTTGCCACTCATCGGGAGTATACGCTTTGCATATGCCCCAGTATAGACCTTTAACTTTTTTTTTTCAAGGAAAGGTTCATCATTAGATGTCGACAACAAATACCATGAAACGCCGACGGAAACTCATTCCTTACTGCCGAAGCTATTGCAGGATGCCTATCAGATATGATAATCATATTGGGGTTATCGCCGATGCACTCTCTAAGTACTGACATCCACCATGACCAACAATCACTAGTCTCCCCTCTGCATATTCCGTAAGCAATAGGCACAATTTGGTTGTTTCCGTCCATCCCAATGGCTTGCAAATTTGTACCCTTGTAAGTACCCTTTAAATGCGCCGCGTCCACTATAAGTAGTGGGCGAAGATGGTTCACGAACGTGCGCAACTGCGTATAAACAATTTTTAAAATTATAATAGCAAACTTGTTTTTGCCTGCACTTATAAAAAAATTTGAACAAGACTTACCGATGCACCAATGGCAATGAATAAAATTTCGAAAACCCCTTGATTGCTTTTCTTGATACGTGTGACCATCCCTGGGTTTTTTTTCTAAGTTGTGACAATAATACGGTAGCATTTCAAACGATTCTAATGGTGAACCTCTTAACAATTGTAACCCATAATCCTTCCCTCTCCATGCTTGTTGGTAAGATATAGATGTTTTATATTGTGCCATGATATCTTTTTGTATATCTCTCCCTTTCAAATCACGGCTACCATCTTCTAATTTATCTTTCATAATGTGAGCAATTACGTTTTTGTTTGCATTTCGATGGTTAGGATATGTTTGGGTTCTAGGACACTTGTGAATATCATTCACGCTTGTAATTTGAAAAACATCTGAATTTGGCCAACGTCTGGCATTAATATACCATGCACATTGTGCATAATGGAAGCATTTTATGTTGTAAGTTATAGGGTTAGTTTTTTTCGAAACAAATTCATAACCATCTTGTAAAGCTTTCAACCTGTATGCCAAGTCTAATTCCGCCCTAGTTAAAAAAACCTTATTGATTTTTATTTCAGTTTTGTTGTTATAATCCTTTGTAGGCATAGGTTTTGGCGTGTAAAGTGGTGGTTCAGGAACTTCAGGGATATGTTCAAAAAAATTCGGCCATTTATGGTTACCGGGGTGTTTGGTTTTATTTAATCCATCAAAACAATCATTTTCATCATCTTCGTTATCCGAAAGAAAAGCAAATGATGACCCTGGTTTTGTAAAATTTGCCTCATCTTTATAACCTGAGCCATCATATTCCTCTTCGTCAACTGAATGAAAAGCAAATGATGACCCGGGTTTTGTGAAATTTTCCTCATCTTTATAACCTGAGTCATCATCTTCCTATTCGTTATTAGAACTGAAAGCACATGATGACCCCGGTTTTGTGAAATTTGCCTCATCTTTATAGTTATAGTCATTGTTTTGAAAATCATTTGATGGGCCGATGTTTTCTTCAACCATTGTAGGGAAAAAATTATAAAACTCTGGCACTTGCTGAGTTGAAGCAAGAGTTGTTTCTTCCATTGTTTTAGATTGCGAAACATACAACTGTACAAGTTCAGCAGGAAACTCTAAATCACATTGAACAAAAAAGTTTACCTCGTTGTCGTCTGTAACATCGAGTAGAAAGTCAGCTGAAGGGACTTTCACATTTAAATTTACTCGGACATTTTGCTTCAATTTAAACTTATTCACCACCAGATCAACTAACCCTGAATATGTTATATCATGATCCATAATCACACCACGCTTTATTTCACCGTAATGTAACATACATTTGAATTTATGTAAATTCAAGGCCATTTTCTTTTTGTAAGTATTGTGAAGATGTTTATACATTCAATTTCGTGGATGTGTTATTTATAGCGTTATGTCATATTTCTTGTATACCAGTCACATCTTTGTCCCTGTAAGGGCCCTGAGTAGTCTCTATCATGTCATATTTCGTGTATACAATTATGTGATAAAAAAAGATTATTTACTAGTCACATCTGTGTCTCTAAAAAAAGTTTCTGACAAGTCATATTCTAGTCATATTTCGTGTATAATGTTATGTGATAAATTTTTTTTAATGCAATCACTTTATTTAAGAAAAAATGTTAATACTATAATTTTACAAATTCAAATACACTGCAAACTACTTGTAACCATCCCCAAACAATGTAGAACTTTAGCATTTTATATGAATGAAAGAAGGAACAACTAAATTTCATTCGATAAAAAGACAAAGTAGCATAGAGTGACATTGCAAGTTGAACATAACCAGACTTAGTCACTAGTCAAATAACTTTTTTGAACATGAAGGTTTATCTTGTTTTTTCTTCTTGAAACCCTCATTTTTGCATTCCTCGGGCACAACTAGTGGGGATAACTCCACCCGTGATACGTACACATGTAGTTGGCTTTGCTGTAATTGAGTATACGTTCGTATACGTTCGGGGTCTTCGATTGCAGTAGCTAATAGTTCGAGTCCTGAATCAAGACTACAATTTGGTTTCTTTAAATAAAAAAAGGCTGGGGAGTTTTCATCATAACCCAAACAATTGGTTAAGATTATTTTCAATTGATTGACCGAAAAAGTTTCGTAAACAACTGGATCTACACAAGCAACTATACCACCTACAAACTTTCTTCCAGGTGGTGAAGTGAAACTTCCATAATGGTGTAGTCGGACTTTGAAGGTCATCGCTTGACCAGGTACACAAGGATTTAGCAAAAGATAAAAAGATGCAATTTTCTTGAATACAAGAACGTGGTTTATATAATGTGACCCACTAACCTATCTAATGTTTGTATACTAGTAACATCTTTGTCTCTATAAGGGAGCTAAGTAGTCTGTATTGCATTGATGAATACATCGTTGATATCATATTTCGCTTATATTATTTTGTGATTAGAAAAAAATTTATTTACTAGTCACATCCGTGTCTCTATAAAGTCTGTAAAAAGTCATATTCATGTCATATTTCGCTTATATTATTATGTGATCAGAAAAAAGTTTTTTTACTAGTCACATCCGTGACTCTATAAAGTCTGTGAAAAGTCATATTCATGTCATATTTCGCTTATATTATTATGTGATTAGAAAAAAGTTTATTTACTAGTCACATCCGTGTCTCTATAAAGTCTGTGAAAAGTCATATTCATGTCATATTTCGTTTATATTATTATGTGATCAAAAAAAAGTTTTTTTACTAGTCACATCCGTGACTCTATACAGTCTGTGAAAAGTCATATTCATGTCATATTTCGCTTATATTATTATGTGATTAGAAAAAAGTTTATTTACTAGTCACATCCGTGTCTCTATAAAGTCTGTCAAAAGTCATATTCATGTCATATTTCGCTTATATTATTATGTGATTAGAAAAAAGTTTTTTTACTAGTCACATTCGTGTCTCTATAAAGTCTGTGAAAAGTCATATTCATGTCATATTTCGCTTATATTATTATGTGATTAGAAACAACAGAAACGACAGAAACGACAAGTGTATGACACGGTTTTAACCCTATTTAAGGCTTACTTTGTCATTCAAAATCAATTAGTAATTTATCCATTGTCATCAAAATCAAATGTCGGACAACATACCCTTCGATCTGCAAGTTGATATCATGAATAGACTTCCAGTTAAGTCATTACTACAATTTCGTACTGTGTCAAAGAGATGGAGGTCTTCAATAGATTTTTCCAACTTCATCCGTAGCTACGGCTTTCGTGATACGGATATGTGTTGTTTTAATTTAACATATATGCAAGGTAATGTAGGTTTTATGTTTTCAGTTAATGGAAGTTTAGCTTTCACGCACCTAGATACAACTCTTCATCTTCCAACTCTTAAGCCAATTTCTACTTCTGAAGGTGTTTGGTGCTTTTCTTATGGTTCAAACATGACGGTCGTTATTTGGAACCCATCAATAAAACGATCTATAGGGGTATTAGTCCCTAGTTTCTTGAATCAACCAGATTCACCAAAAATGGTCATCGGTTTTGGTGTACATCCTGACAATTTAGACCTAACAATTTTAAAAATTAATTACCCGTTATACGGTGAAGGGCCATGGTACGTGTCAGTGTATACCTTGAGTTCGAGACGCTGGAACCATATTGAAAATGACCTTTTGCCTCGAGAAGGGATTAGACTAAAAAGGTCTGGCCAAGCAGTAGTGGGTGGTAAAATTTACTGGCTTGGTTATGAAAAATTTCTTTTCAATGATGGTATTTTGTACAAACGCTATATGGTAGTTTCATTTGATTTGGTTAGTCACCAATTTGCCGACGTAGGCATACCAGAAGAGATAAGACACATGGTTGGGCCTCCATTCCATATATCCGAGCTACGGAACTCTATTGTAATTTCAGGAAGTTTCCTAGCAGATGGGTACAAAGTTTTGTGTGCATGGGTGTTAGAAATTAATGGTGCTACTCTCCCATACCCAATAGAGAATGTGGTAAAATTAGTTGGGTTTACTAAGGATGATGATCCAATTATTGAAGCTAAGATCGACCAAGAGATAGCTCACTGGCTACAAGTGTACGAGCGAGCTTCTGAATTGTGGCAAGACATGGGTATTGAAGCGAATGGTGGTTCATTTTTCATTGGCCCATATAAAGAATCCCTAATTCTTCTTAATGAACCAAATCATACCATCGTGGTTTAGTTTTAGTATTTTTATCTTGAGCGATCTCGTTGTATTATGAATGTTTAATTTTTTCCACCATCAATGAAGTGTTTGTTTTCCAAACTCTGTGCTTGTAGTGAAGAAATAAATATTATACATAAAAACATATTATTAAGAGAATCTTAAATCATACACAACACATATTGAGTTATTATGACTATGAATACTAATGATTCTTTCATATGTCATTATGCCGTGGATCTGCTTTAGCATCCTAATTCTGAAAGTGTTCTTTTTCTGCCCATTCAAACATTTAACCACAAGTGTAATCCGCTTGAGTTATGTTGTTGTTTCCGTCTTCACTGTCACTTGTGTATTCTGTTATCACATGCTCCATCATTTCTGCCAAAGTAGCATTTGGCAATATATATTTTTCAATATTAAAATCGACACCGCCATGGTCAATGTAGATTTCCAAGTTGCCTAGCGCTATAGAAATATCAAACATTACATGCATATCATAGTTGTTTCTTAGTTTTATGGTGCTTGAAATGCCAGTGTGTGGTACTTCATAAAAAAGTGCATGAATACTCATGTCAACGATGTTAAACAAATATTGCTTGAGCTCTTCTAGCTTCATTCTTGGAATGTTGATGTTCATCTTCCAACCATTTACATACGTTGGTTTTCCGCCATAGCAAACAAATTGACCCTTGTTGTGAACAGGAAAATTGAAAATGGTTTGAGTATATGGTGTAGTAGGTTTAGTTTTTTTATTATACAAACGTTTAAAGCGTACACGCTCTTCCAGTTTGTTTTTTCTCTGAACCATTTCATGTATATAACGGACACGCTCTTGACGCTTTAGTTTTGTTTCTTCTGAAATTACACCTGCAAATGCTTCTTCCATAGAACCATCATTTGGAATCAAATTTGTGCTTAAATCTGTCGGATGCTCACACACAAAAATTTGGACTTGTGCAGCATCTTTTGCGATGTCGTACATAACATCAATGTCATAATCACTTTCAATTGCTTTCAGCCCCATTAAAGTTTTGTTTTGTGGCAATGCGTAATATAGAAAGTTGACCTTTGTTGGTAATTTTCTCTCTAGATACTTAACCATATCTCGAAACCCAAATTGTGGAACATTTATATTGATGTTTGAACCATCTTGATATGTTATTGGGTTAAGTGTAAAGTTTCCGTTGTAGTTGATAGTGAATTTTAATGTAGTTTTGTTAAATATTGACATTTGATGAGTTAGAGAATGAAGAATGGGTATATATATATATATATAATTATTGAAACTTGTCATACAATTATTGAATGTTGTCATATTTCGTGTAAACATGTATGTGAGTTATAGAAAGTCATTGACTTTAGTTGCTTACTGACAAGCCAAAAAAGTTGTCATACAATTATTGAATGTTGTCATATTTCGTGCAAACATGTATGTGAGTTATAGATAATTTTGCATGTCCCTATATTATTACTGACATGTGTAACAGTTTTCGTATAATTATTAAAACACGACAAAAAGTTGTCATATTTCGTGCAAACATGTATGTGAGTTATAGATAATTCTGCATGTCCCTATATTATTACTGACATGTGTAACAGTTTTCGTATAATTATTAAAACACGACAAAAAGTTGTCATATTTCGTGTAAACATGTATGTGAGTTATAGATAATTTTGCATGTCCCTATATTATTACTGACATGTGTAACAGTTTTCGTAAAATTATTAAAACACGACAAAAAGTTGTCATATTTCGTGTTAAACACTATGTGATATACACCCTATATATACAACATCTAAAAAGAATTTTAACAAACATAAGAATTAACCAAAAACTATATACTAACATACATCTACCCGATAAACATACAAATGTCGTCTAATTTCCAGAAATTCAAATGTAAATTACATTTCAATGGCAAGGAAAGTGGTGTCATTATGTACAGTGACATCACTTACTCGTTAATGGTTGAAATGTTGGTGAACAAACTCGAGTTGGATGCAAATACGCAACTCAGATTGTCGTTTAGGCTAAGCCCATCAGATACAACGACGGAGATTAAAGACAACAACGACGTTACTTTATTTGTTACGTGTGCTTGTGCTTCCGCTGATGGTATAATACATTTGTACATTGATCAGCCCAGGGAAAATGCAAGTACAATAGCACACACAAGGATAATACCAGGTCCAGCGGGTATTCTTCAAAGGCGAAGCTCCGAAAAAATACTGACATTACGGAAGGAGGCCCCTCGTCTGTAATGCCAACCCAAGAGTATGTCAGGAGAATAGAGGAGGATGCATCCGAAGATGATCATTTTACGCGTGGCCCATGGCTAAGCGCGCTTGGCTATCTAGATGCTTTTGGGATCAGGATAGATGCTTGTTTAGGCGATATGAAAACCTTTTGTAAAAAAGGGAAGCTTGAACTGGTTGTAGCCGTCATTAAGTCTTGTACACCAAATGTGCTTGGTGACCTAACTGTGACACTCAAAGATCCATCAGGAACAATGCCTGGTTCAATTCATCACAAAGTACTAGAAGAGGATAAGGGTTACGTCAAGTCTATCAGTGTCGGTGTTGTTTTGATACTAAAGAACGTCTCAGTGTTCACACCAAAACCACATAACCATTACCATAACATCACTTTGAAAAACATTGTTGAGGTTTACCACAAGGATACCGTTTATCAGTGATGTTTATATTGGAGTTTCGTTTTTAATTTGTATCATGTTTATCTTGTATTTCTTTATGTTTTTATTTAACCCATCTGCTAGACTTTCATTTTTAATTTATATCATCTTTATCTTGTATTTTTTTATGTAGTTATTTAACCCATCTAATGTTTTCATTTAACTCATCTACAAAACTTTAGTTATCGACTTGTCAAATATCTTGTGATATGTAACATACACAAACTTTCATTAGATAAAAATATATATACAAACGGTTGAAAATACATATACAAATGGTCAACTAATCATATCTACATCCGCTAGTATTCGTCAACCATAGATGGAAATACATATACAAACGGTCAACTAATCATATCCACACTCTCTAGTATTCTCACAACGGGTATTATAAAAATGATGAACCATAACAAATCTAAAGTCCTTAAAATACTGTGAAGGGTTACTAATAACCGGTGGTGGGATCCTACCTGTACAAAATCGATGCATAAGCCAACATACAACTACTCCACAATCCCTACCATTTGACTGTTGCGGAGCAGGAAACCATTTTGAATCATTATAAGAGAATGAGAAGTTAAAATGTGGCCGTCTGGTAACGCCAAAATATCCTTGGAGCTGTAAACTTTCATTTAAGACTTTAGTCCATCCAACAAGATGTCGTCGCAACTTACCCGACCTACTCTTATTATCCATCGAGTCGAAAACAGAAATATGAGAATTCGGAAGATCTACGACACCTAGAACCCAGTAGTTGCCTTCGGCATGGAACGGCATATACACCTACAAAGATAAAATCATTAGCTTACATACAATTAAATAGCTTATTAAAATACTAAACGCATTAAAATCATTAAACAAAAATACTTACCACTTGTACCTCATCCCAGGATGGGTACGGACGTGTCCTCCCACTTATCGTTCCCTGTATTGCACTATCCGTCACAAGTAAGAAGAGAGAAGTTCCTGGAGCATACGATGCAAGTGTTGATTTCGCTACTGTCCAGGGAGCACCATTTGGCCTCTGACGAATTAGAAGCTCAGTCCATGCATTCATATGCTAGTTCATATCAAAAAAATATTAAAATTATTTATAAGCATTCTATAAAAAAAAAACTATTCAAATACATTATAAACATGTAATAATAAACTTACATCGTCTGCAAGCCAACCATTACTTGGGACCTTGGAACAAAAAGGGAGCAATTCACGCCAAAAAATTGTCTCACACGCAAAACCCATCACATGACAGTCCAGGTATATGGGTTTAGGGTTCCTCAGGAAAGTTTCTAAGTCTTCATATAATGTACGCTTAACCTAAATAGCCAAAAGTAATATCAATAATAAGTTGTTAATCATGGTTAAATTTCAAGAATATTCACGTAGTTTTATGATTACCTTAGCAGGGTCAATGTTATAAAACGAAATGTACTCTCTGGTATAATTTTCCCTTAAAAACTCAACTCTATCCCTGTCTTCTTCATCATCATTGACCCTATCGTCTTCTTCATCAACAGCTTTTCCAAGATCTAACGGGCTAATATTTGATGAAATGGCATTATCCTTAAGCCTACCATCCCGTGTATTGGGAATAGGAGCCGTGTCTGGCAAACGACCAAACGGGCTGCACAAATAACGGCTAGGACGAACATCTCTCTTTCCTCGATTAATAGCACCCTAACACGGAACAAATATACATGCAAGTATTATAGTAGAAAAATGAAAAAAAATATATATATACTTATGTGGGTTATAAATTTACCGGTAACACACGATTAGCTAACGGGGGGGGGTGATGCACTAGCTTGTTGCGCATTGTTACCCGACCACGGAACAAATTCTTGTTGTGGCATAGGCGTCCTAGAGTGAGGCGTCAGCTGGTCGTATACGTGCGTGCCGACTTGTGGCGACTGGCGGTGAGACACCCCCTCAAAGAAAGAACTACTGGGGGGGGGGGTAGGAAATCCCCCCATCTCCTTGACCAGCCTCACCAAATACCTACATACAATATTATAATGTTTAGTACTTTTTAAACAAATTAATAAACTATATACATGCCGTTGGTAAACCTACCTGCGCGTTCAGGTTCCAATTACTTCCAGTTCCAGCCGGCACGAAACCCTTAATAGAATATTATAATGTTTAGTAATTTTTAAAACAAATTATTAGCAACAAAAAAATATGGAAATAAAACTTACATGCGCGTTCGGGTTCCAATTACTTCCAGTTCCACCTGGCCCGAAACCTTAAATACAATATTATAATGTTTAGTAATTTTTAAAACAAATGATTAGCAACAAAAAAATATGCAATTAAAACATACCTGCGCGTTCTGGTTCCAATTACTTCCAGTTCCAGCCGGTGCGAAACCCTTAATTCAATATTATAATGTTTAGTAATTTTTAAAACAAATAAGTAGCAACAAAAAAATATGCAAATAAAACATACCTGCGCGTTCGGGTTCCAATTACTTCCAGTTCCACCCGGCCCGAAACCCTAAATACATTATTATAATGTTTAGTAATTTTTAAAACAAATAAGTAGCAACAAAAATATGGAAATAAAACATACCTGCGCGTTCGGGTTCCAATTACTTCCAGTTCCACCCGGCCCGAAACCCTAAATACATTATTATAATGTTTAGTAATTTTTAAAACAAATAAGTAGCAACAAAAAAATATGCAAATAAAACATACCTGCGCGTTCGGGTTCCAATTACTTCCAGTTCCACCCGGCCCGAAACCCTAAATACATTATTATAATGTTTAGTAATTTTTAAAACAAATAAGTAGCAACAAAAAAATATGCAAATAAAATATACCTGCGCGTTCGGGTTCCAATTACTTCCAGTTCCACCCGGCCCGAAACCCTAAATACAATATTATAATGTTTAGTAATTTTTAAAACAAATGATTAGCAACAAAAAAATATGCAAATAAAACATACCTGCGCGCTCGGGTTTCAATTACTTCCAGCTCCAGCCGGCGCGAAACCCTTAATTCAATATTATAATGTTTAGTAATTTTTAAAACAAATAAGTAGCAACAAAAAAATATGCAAATAAAACATACCTGCGCGTTCGGGAAACCACTAAATCCACTAAAGAAAGCAAATATTTTTTGGAACATTGTGTCGTGTTCCTTAATCTTGGCAGCCTGAGCCTTTGTCAAATCCTCTAGTTCCGTCAAATGACGATAAACGAATTCTGGAACATCGTCACGGCTATATTGGTCTGAAAGTGGGGGTATTGGTGGTGGTTCAATACTACGCCCCTCAAAAAATGCCATGCTATCACGGAACCAACCCTTTTCAAACTCATATGCATCGGGTACAAGTCTTAATGTAGGTTCCGCTACCTAAAATTTATATAACAACAAATACGAATATTGTTATGAATCACTAAAAACTGAATGGCATGATTAAATAACAACTCACCAATAAACTATCCAGGTAACAACGTTTAAATGGCCGCTTGTAACGCCATGCACACACTCTCGGATGGAGCTCGTGACGATTAAAAAAATATAGTGCCGTGTCTAGATAAGTCTCCAAAATCCACGTGTATAAAAAAATAATTGGTTAATTACTTTAACATTATATATATACATAAACAACAAAAACTAAAATAGAGTCAGGCGGTGGTCGTGGCTTCACAAAAAAAGCTTCAAGCCGTGAATCTACAGCACTAACTAACTGACTGTACAATGTCGGCCACACGTATGAACCTCAAGGATATATGTTCCAAGCATCAAGATTATCTACTAAAGCCATGCACCATGGGGGAACTACGTACTTAACCTCGTGGCCTAACAACACCATCTCCAACAACCCTAGCAAACTGACACGAACGGCATCGATATCGACAAGCTTATCAAAGGCATCGCTAGAAATAAATTCATTCAACACTCCAACAGTTATCGAACATCCATCATAACGTGAGTCAAAAACACGTCTCCTAAGAGGAGTAGGTTGATCTTTATATTTTTCTTGAAAATCAACACCAAATCTCAAGCTAGTTACTAAACAAAACTCCTCTCTACCAAATCTCAACTCAAAATCTCCTACACGATACCTCAATGGAACGACTTCCGTGTCTCCCGGTTGAGGTTCAAGTTGACATAAACTCATATAATGTAATAAAATACATGACTCTCGCATTTGTTCTATGTCAAACATCCATCCGAAACACGTCTGCCTAAAAAATACTTCTTTATTGGTATTCGCAAATTTTTTTTTAAGGTAATGAACCAATCTAAGCTTACTTTCTACAGGTAAGGTCAACGGCAAAATCCTAAAATAACAATTAATAACAGTATATATTATTAACTACACAATAAGCATAAAACACCAAATAATGATATCGGAAGAAAAATAAATATTTACCGGAACAACAAGTGCCATATTAACAAACAAACACGTTAACACCTACCCACTACCACCACCGAACCACCCAAGAATGAGAACCACGGCCTGCCGTGCCACCACCAACTGCCGGCACCACCACCAACTGCCTTCACCACCAACACCACCACCACCAATTGCCTTCAACACCAACACCACCACCACCACCAACTGCCTTCACCACCACCACCAACACCACCAACTGCCTTCAACACAACAAGCAGCCCCCCCCCCCCCCCCCCCCCCCCCAAAAAAAAAAAAAAAAAAAAAAAAAAAAAAAAAAGGCAAATTTTTTTCAAGTTTCGGAAGGGAGAAACGAACACAAAAACACACTCCTTTATCACTCGAAATGAAGATCAAACATTGAATCAAACTCTAATAATTCGGATAGTAAAGATCGAATAGTCATTTCAAAAATAGTTGCAGGTTCAATTTTGCTCCTTCCCTATGTGAAGAGAGAGCATTTCGCTACCAAGTATATGTGAAATGGTTGCTTTTTCTACTTTGTGTCAGCCGGTGTCCCCGCTATGTCATATTTCGCTACAAAATATATGTGAGATGCTTTTTTTTTTTTTTTTTTTTTTTTTTTTTTTTTTTTTTTTTTTTTTTTTTGAAAGAACCAGATTCAGTAGAGCGAAAAGGAATCAAAAAAGCACACTTGAAATATATTGCAACTTTATCATGATACATGGATATTGGACGTTATTAAAAGTTTTGATAAAAGGAAGAATTCAAGAAATGTCTTTGTGTAAAAAAGGCATTCTATGAAAATCTTTTTTTCCTATAGTGGGAGTTGGTAAAGAGATACGAAAAAATCAAAAGTATAAAGTGTTATATGCAACTTACTATTCAAGGTCTATACCATATACATCGTAAAATCTATATCATTCAATTTGATTTGAGTCGACACAATGCATTAAGTGATAAATGGTCCACTTATATAAATTCAATCGAAAATAAAGGTTGAGGTTTCAACTTTCAACCATTAAATTTGTTCCTGAGAAACATAAACTCGAGCAAACCGACGTTATCATTTTACCTAGTGGTCATGGTTGCTTTTTCAACTTTGTGTCAGCCGGTGTCCCCACTATGTCATATTTCGCTACAAAATATATGTGAGATGCTTTTTTTTTTCTTTTAATTACGCACGTTAATTTAAGGGGGTAGCGACACGTGTCCTTTAAACATTTCTCCACCAGTTGGTAGCGAAATAGCTGACCTTTTTTGATATAGCAAAAAAAGAGGTCATCTGCAGGACACAGAGGCCTTTGCAGGGCCTTTTTTCACCACAAGATTTGTTCAGTAGGGGTGCTTGTGTCAGAATTATTCTCATTCAAAGTTACTATTTTATTGATATTATAAACATGGGATGATTCTTTTGAGAAATTGTATTGGTCCACTTGGTGTTTCTATTCATTTTGTTGCTGCTGGTCCCTCACGTGTTTGATTGGTCTGAGATAAAGTATTTAATTGGTGGAACATTAGGTATTGTACGAAGAGTTATTTTTCTTTGGCTAATGGGAGGTGATGTTAGCTGGTCCCTACTTTAATGTCATAACACATGTTAGTGATAAGTTGCAAAAGTTGGGATCAAATATAGTGGGTTGGTCATTTAAATATTTTAATTGATGGGATTGGATGTTATGAGTTATATGATTGTTAGGTTAGTCCCAATTTATGATTGGCTCGTTACAAGTGATGGTCTCGTGGGGTCTCATTAGTGTTTCATTTCTACTGATTTCGTTATATTTCACTTATCATGTGGGGTTCGAATTTAGTGTGGCATGGTGCAAGGTTGTTACAATGGTCTTGATGTGTGATTAGTCCATGGTCATCTAACGTGGGGCTCTAAATATAATATTGGTTTTATATCATTGATAAACTTATTGGTCAAAATACTGTGATTCACATGAGACTTTCGTATGTTACTAGTCTTGAGTGGTATTGGTGGCCCACATGTAACTTTTAATTGGTCCAAGATTTCTGGTCAGTGGATACTTACGAGAGATGGTAGGGGACTCATCTCTGATTGGATGTCACATGAGCGCAGCGTGGGTCTCATAGTTAAGCTCATAACATTGCTGTTAATAGTCAATACTGCAGCGTGTGTATTGTTTCTATAACATTACTTTTTTTTTTTGAAAATTGTTTCTATAACATTACTCGTGAATGGATCGCGGGTTCCCACTTGTTGACTTGTACACGTGAATGGATCAGTAAAAGGGATATTTGTGATTACTGATTGGTCATGTAAATAATTTTGAATGGGCTCTACTATGCAGCACCCCATGATAGGGGGGCTGAATTTTTGGGGTGCCTCGATTTCTGTGCCAATCATTAGTACTAATGATTGGTTTCTCAATTTTCGTGCCAAGTTTTTTTACAACTTATTTTTTTATCACTTATACCACTTATTTTTACAAGTTTTTTTTACATGTTTTTATTTGTTTTACAAGTTTTTTTTTGTTTTACAGTTTTACAAGTTTTTTATAACTTTTTTTACAAGTTTTTATTTGGTTATACAAGTTTTTTTTATGCTATAAATTCAGTTTTAAAATTTTTAAAAAAAACCGTAGTCGGAAAATTTTTGAGGCTCAGTTCGAAGGTTGCAAAAGTGAGATTTTATCTCACTTTGCCGTCCATTCAGTTTTCATCATCGCCTCGGAAAATTTTTAGGCTCAAAAATCATCATCGCCTCGGAAAATTTGTAGGCTCAAACCCGAAGGTTGCAACGTGAGATTTGATCTCACTTTACCGTCCATTCGGTTTTAACATCATCGCCTCGTAAAAAATTTAGTCACAACTGCACAAAGTCACCAGTTCATAAGTCTCACAAAACTGCACAAGCCTCATAAAACTGCACAAGTCTAACAAAATTGCACAAGCCTCACAAAACTACACAAGCCTCAAAACTGCACAAGTCTCAAACTGCACAAGCACAAGACACTCACAAGTTACCAGTTCACATGAACTTCACAGGTTTCACAAGTTACACGTTTTGAACATTATTCTCACAAGTTACCAGGTACTGCAAAAGTTCACAAGATTCTCAAAGGCAATGTACTAAGATTCTCAAAGGCATGGCCTAGGCAGGCACCCTATATAATCCCAGGTGAAAGCAACAACACCAACAATAATCAACCAACAACACCAACAACAAATATAATCCTAGGCAGGCACCCCATATAATCCCAGGTGAAAGCAACAACACCAACAAGTGGTCCAGAACAACAAGAAGAAACCAACAACCAACAACAGCAACTAGTGGTCCAGATCAACAACAACAAGCAACAACCATGTCTAGTTCACCATTTAACACACAAGAGGTAAATTTATCAATAGGCTCAGATTATTAGCTTTATAGCTCATGTTGGCTGCAAATTCAGTTTTGCCTTGCCAAAACTCTTTTTAAGTTTTAAAAAAAAAAAAAAAAATCATCATTGCCTTTTTTTAACTCTAAGTTTATTTCATTAAAGTTGCAAAATGACCTTGAATGGTCACTTTACCATCCAGTAATGAAATTTTTTTTATACCAAAACACTAAGTTTTTTTCATTAAAGTTGCAAAGTGAATTAAAAACTCACTTTACCATCCAGTAATGAATATGCATTACCATGGCTAGGATTTACTTGAGGTGCCTGCCAAGGATTTCATGGGGTGCCTGCGTAGGCTTGCCCACAAAAGGGTCCTCCTATGCAAACCTGCAAAAAAAGAAACAAAAGTTTTAGATCTAAAAAATTTAAGAACGAAACATTTTTTTTTAAAGAAAATCACCATATTCAAAGTTTTTAGATCTAAAATGTTTAAAAAAAATCAAAAAAGTAAACTTTTTTTTACAAACCTCATAATATTTTCAACATCTGATAACTTAGAAGCGTCTAAAAAAGTTTTAGATCTAAATAAATTAACAACGAAACGTATACCAAAACTGAACATCACCACCACCACCACAGCATCACCACTATCAAAATTTTTAGATCTAAAATGTTTTAAGAAAATCAAAAAGAAAACTTTTTTTTTTACAAACCTCATAATATTCTCAACATCATATTACTCGGAAGCATCTAAAAAAAGTTTTAGATCTAAAAAAGTTTTAGATCTAAAAAAATTAACAACGAAACGTATACCAAAACTGAACAACATAACAACATCACCACCACCACCACAGCATCACCACTAAAGATCTAAGAAGTTTTACACTTGTTAGATCAAACTTTTTAGATCTAAAATGTTTTAAGAAAATAAAAAAGAAAACTTGTTTTTTACAAACCTCGTAATATTCTCAACATCAGATTACTCAGAAGCATCTAAAAAAAGTTTTATATCTCAAAAAGTTTTAGATCTAAAAAAATTAACAACGAAACGTATACCAAAACTGAACAACATCGCAACATCACCACCATCACCACAGCATCACCACTAAAGATCTAACAAGTTTTACACTTGTTAGATCAAACTTTTTAGATCTAAAATGTTTTAAGAAAATCAAAAAGAAAACTTTTTTTTACAAACCTCGTAATATTCTCAACATCAGATTACTCAGAAGCATCTAAAAAAAGTTTTAGATAAAAAAAAATTAACAACGAAACGTATACCAAAACTGAACAACATCACAACATCACCACCACCACCACAACTGAACAACGAAACGTATATCTAACAAGTGTAAACACTTTTTAGATCAAAGTTTTTAGATCTAAAATCTTTAGATCTACAATTTTTAGAGAGAGAGAGAGAGTGGTAATACCACCAGGTGAGAGAGAGATAGTGAGGTTTGCCAGAAGACATAGAATATCAACAGTCAAAGACAGAGAAAACCATGTGCGCACATGGTTTCAACACAAGGTATACACGGTCAATAAAAGAAACGCGTAAACCATTCGGGAACCACACACGTAGAACCAGATATAAACACACACACACATTTTAAAAAGAAAACCGCGTTTTTACTTATACACGTAGCACCACAACACACACACACATTTCAAACCATTTATAACAAAAAAAAAGTTTTTTTTAAAGTTATTATACATAAAGAAAAATTAATACAAATGTAATAAAAGTAATAAAAGTATTTTTAAAAATATTTATAAAAACATGTATTTATAAAGAAAAGTTAATCAAAAGTATTTATAATTGTTTGTAAAAAATGTATTTATAAAAAAAGATAATATAAATTATTTATAAAAGTTTGTAAAAAATTTGTATTTATAAAAGTTTTTTTAAAAATTTTGTACAAGTATTTTTTATCGAAGTTTTTTATAAAGGTTGTTGTGTTTTTATATTGTATAGGTGTTCGGTACTGAAGTTGATTTAATTAATTGGGTGCGATCTACTGCTGAATCGATTGGTTTTGTTATTGTTATTGGAAAAAGTAAAACATATAGGGGCTATAAGTACTCTATCGAATTTTTGTGTTCTAGACATGGTACGTCTTCACGTGAAGGTTTAGAAGATGAACTTCAACGGCAAACTAGTACCGACAAATGTAATTGCCCATTCAGATTACTAGCAAAATTTATAAAACGTTTTAATTGTTGGATATTGAAGGTTAAGTGTCCGAGGCATAATCATAATTTTCCAGACTCGTTGCATGGTTTTTCACAGGCCATGCGATTAAAAGAAAGTGAGTTAGTTTTTGTGAGGCAGATGACAAAACAGCATGTAGCACCACGAATTATACTTTCTTCAATAAAAGAGATGGATCCAAATAACGTGTCAACCATTAAAACGGTGTATAATGCACAAGAAAAGATACGTCGCGACAGTCGTGGTGATTTGACTCCGATACAACTGCTTTTAGTACATTTGCGACGTAAAGGTTATACATATTACCCTAGGATAAATGACCACACAAATGAGCTCGATGGAATATTTTTTGTTCACCCGACGTCATATGCCCTGTGGACAACACTTGTACGTTCCAGATTATTTTAGCGAATATTGTATGACTGAAATTCCAGCTCTTTTTCGACACTGGATCCTAGGGATCTTTAACGTGGAGGGTGATGGAAATTGTGGCTATCGAGCTCTTGCCGTAGGTCCTGGCCATCAGCAAGAAATGTGGCCCAGAATTCGAGATCTTGCCAGGGAAGAGGTAGACAATCACGAGGAAGTTTACAGGGAAATATGGGGTGAATATTTTACATCTACACGTAACTCGATGAATTGGTTTAACGGTGCAGCACCCCGACGTTATTGGATGACTATGCCAGAAATGGGAGTGGTTATTGCTACAGCTCTTAACCGTCCTATTGTATGTATAACCAATTCACAGTCTCTTTTGTGTCTTCCGCTGAGAGGTTCTCCCAATTCAGCAGAAATATTGTCTCCGGTTGTGATTCTTCGTGTGGGGAACGACGAATGTGCTCACTTCGTTCTTGCGGTTCTTGATGAAGACTCACCACTCCCGTATAATCACCCACAATGGAGATATTTTAGAAATGTCGTGGCCGCGCCATAGGATGTTTAGATATACGTAGAAAACGATTATTGATTTATATTGTAAATAACAAAACATGTATAGACGATTACTGATTTATATTGTAAATGACACAACATGTATAGACGATTACTGATTTATATTGTAAATGACAAAACATGTATAGACGATTACTGATTTATACCAAACGACTCGTCATCTTTTGTTACAGATTTCTGCTCCTACTCTGGTTCTTCCTCATGTTTTGTTACAGGAATCGGATGACATTCAGTGGAGGGACATTCATTGTGTCAACCACACACCCGCTCGTGTTGAGAGTCCAGATTATGTGCTTTCTTCACAATCTTATGTGCCTCCCTCTCCAGCTATATCTCCAGCTGCAGATGAGGACAATTTTATACACCGTCCTCCGGTTCTTCCTCATCTTTTGATACAGCCGTCTCGCGTTGACGAGTACGAGTGAAAGATTGACGGATTCAGGAGACGCATTTCAGAGTTAGAGTCTCGTGTGGGACAGATGGCAGCATCATTGGAGCGACTACGCCTCGGGCGTGATTAGTTTCTAGTTATATTGTAATTTTGTGAACCATGTATCAACTATTAATCTATAACAAGATTGGTTATTTATGTATTCGAAGCTTCTAATTTTGTGAACCATGATATTACTAATTTATGTTGTAAATAATTGTACAAATTCTTTTGGCCAGATGCAACAAGAAAATCCTTACTTGTGTCGTTGTCAACGTGGATTAATAATTGAAAGAACGTCTCACAAGCCCAAAACTTGTGGTCTGAAGTATTATGCATGTCCTTTGTCAAAGGTAAATAATTAAACGTTTGCTTATTTGCGTAAATATATCAATAACTTGTTTGTTTAGAATACATTTCTTATAATTGTTTCGTCATGTAACAGTCAGGGACTAAAGACTATGGGTGTCGATACTTCATGTGGAAAGAAATATTTCAACAAAAGTACTTTTGTGAAGCCTCTTCTTCAACGCAGTGCTCAAACTGCGAAACTAAAGATACAACGATCAACATGCTATTGGCTGAAAACAATTTGTTGCAGGCAAAAATAAAGGCGTTTGAAGCATCACTGGAATTGGCAAGAAATCCAGTTGATCACGCATGTCAGCCGAGTGGAATACTCTATGAGCTTATAGATGACATTAATAATCTTCATGTGGAGTAGATTTCGTTGTAATATTGAAAACATTTGTTGTTTAACTTGTTTAATGTTTTAATGTATAATGTTTTATTGTAATGTTAGTAACATTTATTGTTATACTTGTTTAATGTTTTAATGTCTAACATTTGTTGTTACACACAATTAAAAAATATAACGTAAAATAAATACCATATAAAAACGCTACACAATTAAATACACTATACATAAAAAACACTACACAAATTAAATACACTATACACACTATAGACTACACAAATTAAATACACTATAAAAAACACTACACACACAATTATTTAAAAAAAAAAAGAAAAAAAAGAAATGGGCGCCGTACGTACGGATGGGGTCCACCTACTTTGAGGTGCCTGCCAAGGATTTCATGGGGTGCCTGCGTAGGCCACGCCTTTTGAATAAGAATAAGTGGGTCACGAGAGATTATTGCAGTACTCCTAAATTGGTGAATGGTTGTTGGGTCCCACGAGTTATTGTTTGGGATTTTTGGGAGTTGCTGCTGATATCATCATCATCATTTTATATTAGAATTTGGTGCTCTCGTTAAGCATTCTGTTCCCACTGATATTGGTTTGTGTTGCTACTGATACTTATTCTGCTGCTGTACATTCCGTTCCCACTGACTGGTTTATGCTGAAGGTACTGGTTTCTGCTGAAGGTATAGGTTTCTGCTGATCGTTTCCTGCTGATTGTTACTGCTGATCGGTTTCTACTAGTTGTTTTGGAGTTCCTACTGGTTGATCAGGTGCGTGTCTTATCATATCTAAAAGTGAGCATGGACACTTTTGAGATAACTTGTTTGTACGTTAATGATGTGACAAAGACTTGATGATTCTAGTGAAGGGGTGAGATCTACAAAAAGTACTTAATGCTCGCATTTACTATCGCTTTAAGGAGTTACGTTGTAGTGCTCAGGGTTAGTGAAGGGGCGAGATCTATAGAAAAGGTGCTTAATGCTTACATTTGCTAGTGCATCATCTGAGTTTGGAGTCACATGGATAGTGCAAGATATAAGACGCATGTGTTGGTGTTCCTGCTAGTTCTTCGTTCCTATTGGTAGACTATGTTGCTGCTGATTTGATTTTTCTGCTATGGCGCTTTATTTTCGTTTGTTTAGCTGTTAAAAAAAATCGTATTATATCTTTTTCTTATTGATTAAAAAAAAAGATGGTTAGTATATTTTAAGGGGAAGCTTATTTACTTATCATCTTCATGCATCACTTGAGGGGAAGCGTCTACGCGTTGCACAAGACCCCTATTAGATGAAGGGGAAGAAGATTAGTAGATGTGTAGCGTATTATTTGTGATGACATGTTTTAATATTGTTTCTTCATAAAGTAGTTTTGTACTATCAAGAAACTGGAACTTAACATAATCAAATTCCAGTTTAGGGGAAGATTGTTGGGAATTGTGAAGAATACAAAACCATGAGCAAAGAATGAAGAAAGAAGAAACAATAAGGGTCAATTAGGTAGCTTTGTTAAGGTTTATGTAACCTCCCTCTCCTATATAAAGAGGGTAGGCATCTAGTTTATAGGCACCCCTTTCCTTCATCCCTTTCCTTCATCCATTTCCTTCATCCCTTTCATTTCAAAGTATTCATCTCCTAATGAGAGTCTAGACACACGAGTATAGCGTGTGTACATTAGTAATAGTTGTAGTAGTTTTTATTTTCAATAAGAAAAACCTTGTTGGTAACTTTGATTGTGTTCTTATTATTCCGTTGTGCATTCAATCAATCGATGTTACTCATACTCTAGTTGAGTTCGGATCATGGGATTCAACACACATCCGTTTTGCACCAACCGGATGGTGTCGGATCGCAGGGCCGTAGTTTGGGCTTGGTCGGGAAGCTCAATGGTGTTCCTATAGCCTAGGTGGCTTGGTCTTGAGTATTCACCAAGAGTACGGGCTCTTAGCGGGTCAGTTGGTGGTAGGTTGATGAATGGTGGTTGGTTATCACCTTCCATGATGAAAAGTGATGGGGTTACGAACAAAGGTCACAAAAAATGGGGATAGACTACGAGGAAGCTAAAAATTGGGAAAAAAGCTTACTTGATAGGAATCAAGCAAGGAAACCTAAACGAGGTGGACTCCTAACTAGCTATTCTATTCTTCGGCAGCGGCGCCAAAAACTTGATAACACTACAGGCGTCGTTCTGGGTCAAATGAACTTCCTTTTCGTCTAGCAAGTTTTTCAACACCCTAGGCAGTGAACCTAATCGTTGTAGTGTAGTATTAGGTTAAGCCACGGGAATTGATATCATTCTCTAGGGGAATAGGATTGCTAGTGAGAAGTTACTACGCTAAGGTTGAGGTTGAGGAAGATTATTTTTTTTTTATCTTTTTATGTTTTTTAGGAAATGGAAAGGTACGAATCTCAGGGTTTGAGTTTGGGGGGTTGGTATTTCTACCGATTACAATACTTATCTAATTATCTAAACTAAGGTGTATGTAGTCTATGTCTATTGTTGTGTGCTCGTATGATAATTAAAAATGTATTTTCTTAGGCTTTATTACTCCTTAGTTATCTCCTATTGGTGGTTGAATTGTCACGTCCTTATTCTTAATTGCGTTGTGTCTCGAAGGTCGTAGGGTATGCGTTTATCCCTAACTCTTTGAAGCTACCAAAGGTTAATGACTACAAAATCTATTGGATTTATAAACTTTAACTCTAAGGTATTCTTTGAATGACTAGCCTACAATTACTCTAGGCGATCATAAACTAAGGTTCATCAAAGATTAATCAAGCATTACAAACACAACGAATGACCTATTGCAATACTAGGTCAATCACAATTAAGATAAGAGACAACCAATCAATATTCAATAACTAAGTTACATATTACCTAAGCAAATACACAGGTAAATTAGCCGGACATGGGGAACATGCAAGCATACATACAATCAAAGGAAGACATAATTAAATTAATGAAGTAAAACACTTATCTTGATGTAAGATAGGGTATGGAACCCTAAAATATTGTACAAGACAGCGTTGATTCGGTTTAGGTTTTTACTCCAAAGACTACACACTGAAAACTAAAAAATTTCGGATTCTATATATAAGATTACACATGCGACGACGTCACCCTTTGATTTGTGACGCCGTCGGGTCACCGTTATTAGGGTTTCGTCTTGGCCACGTTAGTCTTGCGACGACGTCACCTTATGCCTGTGACGCAGTCCCCTTCAGTCTCTGACGTCGTCTGGATCAAATCTAGGTCATCTGAGTTGCGACGCCCTACTCTTTTAAAACCTGAAGCCGTCACTTGTAAATGAGCAATTTGGCTACTGAGTCATCACAAAATTTGTCCGACGGCGTCGCTAGTTGTGCTTGATGCCGTCAACTTCAGTTCCAACAGCCTGAGTGTCTCGATTCTTGACTTTGGCCATTTTCTTCGTATATTCGCGCCTTTTCGTCCGAATAAGTGTCATTCCAACATTTTGCCTTCAAGATATCTAAAAAGTGAAAAGGAACGATATTAAGTAATAACGGATTCAAAAGTGATCAAATAAGGGCTTAAACGACCCCTCAAAAAGGTACATTTTAAAACCTTATCAATGCTCTATTGTAACACTGATAACATCAAATTGTCATGATACTCTAAGCGTTAATTTCTCCTTTTCATCATCACATTATAAGTAAAATGCTAGTGAAAACATCCTTATTCCTTATTATTGCATTTCAGGATCTATTTCATGCAAGGAAGCACTAAATGGACATTTCCAAGCCCAAAGGATGATTTTTCTCTCAACTACGGCGTAACCAAGTGATGAAGTTACGCCGTAATAATGATCATGGAAGAATACAACGTAACAATGGAGTGCAGTTACGCATTAACAAGTCTACTGAACATGATGCAGCCAATTCTACAGAGGATACGACGTAACCCTCAGCTCAGGTTACGCGGTAATAACGGATAAGCATCAATTTTACAAAGGATACAACGTAACCCTCAGCTCAGGTTACGCCGTAACAGAAGATAAGCATTCAATTTATAATGACTACGGCGTAGCTCTCAGCTAAGGCTACGTCGTAACCAAGGATAAGAACAAGATTTAGAAGAGTTACGGTGTAACTAATTAATAAATGTTACGCCGTAACTGGAATCCGAGCCTATAAATATTTGAAGTTTTCATCAGTAAAAGATCATCTCTCTTTTCCCAACCCTTCTAAGGTTTGGGGAGATCAAACACAGAAGAAGAATCATTGGTGAAGGAGCATGAATAACGAAGTCCTCATCTACGATTTCCATTGTATTCGAGTTTGAATTCCTTTTATAATTTTCTAGGGTTTATACTATGAATTCATGTTATTAATTTAAGTTTGCATTTATGTTATTGATGTTCTCTTTATTTCTTTATAGACATTTACTAGTCTTGTCGTAGATCGCTAGTTTTACTAATATTATAAGCTTGTTAGTATCTAAAGGGCTGGGATATATGACCAACTGACCTCAGTCTAATAGATTGCGAAGTATGGGAGGAATTGGTCATAGTACAACCACTCTTCGTGTGCAAACTGACCAAATGATCACCTATCAAGTGGAGGTATTTAAGAGGTTAGGGGAAATCTAAGTTCCTAACGGCCGGGTTTTCATAGACTAGATCTAGTAGATTTGGCCCTTAATGACTGCTATTAGATTGCCGAATGATCCCGGGTGACCTGTTCATCTTGGTGAGGAATCTAAGAACCATATGCCACGACGAATTGACCAAAGGAGTCTGGTGACAATTAACCACTATATTGAAGCTTCATATCGAGAATCAATTCATATTTACATTCATTATTAAGCTTTGCTTTTCTATCTCTTTATCCTAAACTCTTGCATCTGTGTGCTTGGAATACCTATATCATATCTATGAATTATCTAAATCATATCATTTCTAATCATCTTAGTTCTTTCAAGGTCACAGCTCTTTCAAGGTCACAGCTATCTTGGAACGATACTCGGATTTACCTAAGGCTTTACTTCATCTGATCGGGTTCTTTGCCCGTTAGTATGTGTTTATCCTAAATTGTCTAAGTTTTATAAATATTAAAAGCAGGATGAAATAGCACATGAGCTTTTTGGCGCCGCTGCTGGGGAGCAGTTAATGAAAGATCTAAGGTATGATCTATCATATTTACCAAAGTAAAAGATGTGAGTACTTCCAAGGTACGTATCTCAATCTTTCATATTGCAATTTTCCACATTCACCCTTCGAAGCTATTAGTTACGGTGTAATCTCTATTACGAGTTACGACGTAACCTTTTAATAATAATAAAAATTTTAATAATTAAATTACGACGTAACCTGTAATAAGGTTACGACGTAACCTCTAAAATTATTATATAAATTTTAATAAATAAAATAATTGATAAAAAAAAAAAAAAAAAAAAAAAAAAAAAAAAAACTAGTTACGACGTAACCTCTTCCTCATGTTACGCCGTAACTCCTGGGAGGTATAAAACCCTTATACGGATGAAAAACTAGGTTTTACCAAAAACACACCTCTTTTCACTGCCCACTGCAACAGTAAAATTTTTCCCAAAAAAATTTTGTGAAGATTTCTTCATTCCCTAGCTTAAACCATGGCTGGTAAGATCTACTAGTACTCTTTTTGATTCCTTTCTATAGATTATTCAATTAGGGTTTATATTTTAATATTTTAGGGATCTTGCTTGTTTCATTATTTTATTGCTATTGGTTTGATTAATTAAAGATTATGATGAGTTCCCGATGTTGTTTTGATTCGTGTCATATCATAATGGGTTGTTTGGGATGTTTTGGCTTTGTTTAATGGGTTTTGAGTCAAACGCAAACCTAGTGGTTTAGGCGTGGCCCCTCAGCACTAATAGATTAAAAAAATTGATGATTCTTTTTACCACTTAGATAAAATTGATGGTTACGGTGTAATCTATTGGTAATTGTAATCATTTGCTGTGCTGAGTTTGTGGGAAGGTTATGGCGTAACCTATGGGATAAGTTATGCCGTAACCATAAGTGTCGTATAATTACGGCGTAACATGTAATGTTGGTTATGCCGTAACTATGTCATCAGTAAGCTCGATTCCTAACTTTATCTGTTTTCTTTTTCGACGAAAACCCCATTCCCAACCCCACTAAATGGGTTAGGTTTCTAGCATTTGAAGATGAAGGAATTAGGCAGCTATGCCGTTATGATTACTTGATGCTGACAAGGAAGGATATTAGTCAGCCCGAAGCTCTGGACTTCGAGGCTTTTGATGGGATTTACAATGGGTCTACTGGAAGGAAGCTCAGAAAATTCTGTAAAATCAAGTTTACGTGCTTGCAAGGATCTTTTACTTGCAATGCTTGGTTAAGGATTTTTCGGATCACCGAGCCAATTATTCCAGAATGTGTTCGAGAGCTTCTTGCTTTAGTTGAGTTCAGAAGTGAAATCGAAGATGATAATCAGGTTTCGTTGTATTTTCAACTGGGGGGAGTGAGAAGGCAGATAAATTTGAAGGATTTTACCTAAAGAATGGGTTTGTACACACGGGACGAGATGGATTCTGACGTCTTTGAAATGTTTTACAGGACTTGTTGGAGGCATAGGCCTGAAGACTATGATCCCTCCGCCTACTTCAACTGCATTTCTGCTAGGTACAACTCAAAGCAACCACCTACTTACACCTTGGTAAGGTCCCCTATTCGCCGACTGGTGCACCGACTCCTTTCTTGTTCTATTAGGGCAAGGCATTCGACCAAATAGAAAATGATCATGGACGTTCTTTACCTCTTAAATGGGATGGACGGGGGAAATCACATTGATGTCCCTCATTATTTGGCGAGGTTTATGGGAAATGGAGCTAAGGGTTTTACAAGGAAGAGTCTGATCCAAGGGGCTCATTTTATTGGTAGGTTGGCTAGGAGTTATGGGTTGATTTCTGATGAGGCTTTGGCTTGGGTATCCCATGGGAAGGAGACTAGTTTTCTTGGGTTGCATAAGCTAGTGGAGTTTGGGATTTGTACTGAAAATGTGTTTGGTGTGATTGAGTTAGCAGGGATTGCCCCGAGGAGAGAAGCCGGGGAAACAAGCGGTGCTGGACCAAGTGAGGTCCAAGAGGAGGCTGAAGATCGTGTGCCTTGGGGTAGACGTAGGACATACGTGAATGTCTGGGAAAGGTTGCAGATGATCGACGAGAGGATCGAAGGAATGGCAACCCACTTCAACGAGGAGATTGACAGCCTCGGAGTGGGTTTATATGGGTTGAGTAACCAATTTGAGGGTTTTGCAGGTACACTGGATCAGGTGCAGCAGCTGCAACAAGATTTCTTCAGCTGGAGTGCAGATCGTACGAGCCAAATGCTTCAGAGCATGCACCTGAGCCATCCTCGATGGCATGGACCAGAATATGTGTACCAACCCGACATCCTCGATATTGGCATCTAGTAAGGAGTGGCATTTATGCAGGCTGAGCCCACTCATGGTAGCACCATTAACACCCCATTCGACCCGACTCAGTTCCACTCCATGGAGCATGATCACCACAGGGATGATTGATTCCCCTGATTGTTGAATAATTTCTAAACAATTTCAAAACTTATGTCTGTAATAACTTAATAACTAGGATATTTGTGTGGCGGATAATATATTGTGCCGATGGGTACAAAATTTTCCTATGTATTTCTGTGCAGGTTTTGATTCTGTGATGCGAATTACGGTGTAACCATTTGGGTCAGTTACGCCGTAACTTGTGAGCAGCAAGAGAATTTTTGACAACATTATAGTTAAGGCACAGTCACCGGATAAGATACGCATTTGCAACCTCCTGACCCACCTTCAACCTTTAGTGAGACATCTTGGGCAAACATTTGAGAGGAGAGTTTATTTCTTTCTCGGTTATTTTTTTTCATTTCTATTTTCTTTTTCCTTTTTATTCGTACAAATGGACTTTGTACACTTCAAGTGGGGGGATATGAATAGAAATGAAGTGTGTGATTACTTAGCCTACTTGCCCTAATTTTCTTGTTGGTTTAAAAAAAAATTAAGCTCTTTTGAAAAAATTTATCATATTTTTAACCAATCTCGAATTCTTCCCAAGGCATGGCATAAGCAGCATCAATGCCTGCAGACTTCAGGTAATTATTCCACCAAGTTAAGGCAACCTCTTGAAAAGTGAATGAAGCAAACTTTACTCTATCTTCATCTTCGCAGTTGCAAATCCTGAACACAATTTCTAGTTTTTCAAACCATCTGGTCAAAACAACAGCTCCCTCTGTTCTATTATAACCACCAATCATACAGTTGCAAAACTCCTTGTACGTGCAACCGCGTTTGTCACCAGTAGGCCTAGAATTTTTGGCATCGGTGGTTGAGTTGTTCATATTTATTGCAGCTAGCGCTACTGCTACGCGCTCATTGACCAAATGATCAATCATAACTTGATTCATAGCAGGTGGGTTTCTAGCAATCCTGGCAGGAGCGGGAGTGGGAATAGCGTCGGGTTGGCCACGGGTGATTCTGGTTGACTTTCTCCTAGCCATCTTCTACGATACAAGAAAAGATGATCATTGAGTTTAGAATAGAAGGAATAGTGTCGTATGAGGGTATGAAAGACAGAGCGCATGAGTGAAATAAAAGGATGTGACCAGTGATAGAGGTGGTTTAAATACATGTGTGGATATAATATAAATCAAGTAGTTGTATGTTACATAAATAAATAACATAGAAGCAATTATGGAAGCATAGCATAGCATTAATATGTAATAATGCGCACGTTGCGCAGTTTAACATAGAGGGGTAACAATTATAAGCATTCGTAGTCTACTCTACACTACCCTTAAGTTAATTATTCCTTAATTTCATTAAGTTTATTACATCAACCTTATTCATATTTAAACTTCGCGACCCAATCAAACAAGAACAACCTTAAAGTTTAAATGCGAGTTAATTAAGAAACTTAATGACTTTGAGAAATAATTAACTTAATTCAAATAAGATCTTACACGAACCTAAAATGCAGCAGTAACACCTAGCACGACTACATCGTGTAACAGTAGGCAAGGCATGGCAGACATTGGCAGCTGTAGCGGTGTTGAAGTGTTTTTAGGAAAATTTGGTTATAGTTTAGGTTTTGAAAACGTACCTAATTCTCTATAACCTTGGCTCTGAATACCAATCTGTAACACCCCCAAAATTTGCACAGCGAAAGCGTTCGGGTCATGGGGTGCTACTAAATCAATGCTCATAACACAATGTAATAAAGAATGGAAAATCTATTCCATTATCGAAAGATAGATTAATCTAAGAAATAATTCTACAATATTGATTCAAAGTGCGGAAGTAAAGCCCATAAAAATATATGTTGTCCCATTACAAGTTGTATTAGATATGCTTGTAAACACTTTGGATGCCAGTCTTTAATGAATGCCTTTGCCAATGCCCGTCCCAAGAAATAAACCTGAGAAAAATATGCTAAAATGTCAACACAAAGGTTGGTGAGTTCATAGGTTTAAGTTAAAGTATTCAAGTTGGACTACAGTTGTACATATAGCAACTCCGTGAATTATACTATATGTAGTAAAAGGCTATTACGTAAGTACCAAGTTCATGCAACCGAAGTTACGACAGTGTGCATGCATCTAGAAGCATGATAAATAAAGCTCGGCAAGTGTATTTCTAGTACACTTAGATTCGATATGGTATACGCTCGCTTGACGTTTGCCTATCCTGTCAAACTCAAACGGGGGTGTCATCCCTAATAGATCTATTCATAACGATCGCGCTTCCCCAAAGGAAACTAACGGTAGCATATTGGGATTTAAGGTTGTTTCACGTAATATTGTAATCAGTTTCAGGTCCGAAAAGAGTTTTGCATGTTTCTCACCCCATAGTTTTATAAAGTAAGTAATAAGAGTAAAAGTGGGGCTATAAACTCACCTTAGCAGTTCGATGAATAAAGCACAAAGAGATCAAGTAACAAGTGGCTCCAACACGCAACCTAAATTAGTGAGGTAAATCTCAGTTTTCGATTCCAAGTTAAATAAAGTCTATCCACTTTATTTAATTTACATGTTGTGTTGTTGTCGTTGTTGTTGTTCGCGTGTCATTACTAAGTTTGAAAATATAATTTTCAAAATACTATAGTATATTTCGGCTATAAATAGATAGTGATAAAAGTTGGATGAAAATATGATATTGATTGATTTGGTGAAATAATGTCATAATATAGTTGATTTGTTTTAGTTGACAAAAGCACGCATATGTATATACATATAGGTTTTTAACGACGGCTTTCACAGAAATATATGTCTTGTTTTATAAAAGATATCGAAGCAATATTTATCTTGAAATTTTTATATATAGTTGATGTATATATATGTATGTGCAAGTTTAATAAAGAATATATATATATATATATATATATATATATATATATGTATATATATATATGTATATATATATATATGTATATATATATGTATACATATATGTATACATATACATATGTATACATATACATATGTATATATATGTATACATATACATATGTATACATATGTATATGTATACATATGTATATGTATACATATGTATATGTATACATATATGTATACATATATATATACATATATATATATATATATATATATACATATATATATACATATATATATACATATATATATATACATATATATATATATATATATATATATATATATATATATATATATACATATATATATACATATATATATATATATATATATAGATATATGTATATATATATATATATATATATATATATATATATATATATATATATATATATATATATATATAGGGAAGGGATCGGGTGCGGATTATATTTTAAGTAGGGATAGTGCGGATAATATCACAGTAACATTCAAAAAAAATTCAAAAAAATCTGAAAAAATTCAAAAAAGAAAGAGGACAACAATTTATTAAGAATCGCTGAAAAAAAATTCAGAAAAAAATCATTTTCATGGTTAAAAGGTACAATGATATTATGAATTTTGTTAATATCACTGTAATTATCAAGCTTTCTTAATATCACTACTAACTAAGGTTAGCAGTAGTTTCACTAAGGCTAGCAGTAGTTTCACTAAGGCTAGCTGTAGTTTCTAAACTAGCAGTGATATTAAGTATTTTTCTAATATCGAAGTAACTTTTTAAGTAAAATTGTTAATATCACAGTTACTTTTTACATGTTTTCTTAATATCAAAGTTAATTTTTTTAATATCACCGTAAGTTTTCTTAATATCGTAATAAAAAAGGCAGTGATATTAAGTAAAATTGTTAATATCACAGTAGGACTCATAATATCGTTAATATCACGGTAGAACTCATAATCAAAAAAACAAAAATTGCTCAGAAAAATCTGAAAAAATTAAAAAATGAAAGAAGATAACAATAGTAAGGATCGCTGAAAAGGAAAAAAATTAAAAAAATCGTTTACATGGTTAATTGCTACCGTGAAGATAGCGCAGATCTTGACTTTTTTACAAAAAGTCAAGATCAGATTTGAAATGGGCGGTCCAGATCAATCCGCACATCCGCACGAATTAAAAAAATCCGCACCTGATCCTCACTCTATGTATATATATATATTATATATATGTATATATATATATATATATATATATATATATATATATATATATATATATATATATATATATATATATATATATATATATGTGGGTGCGTTATATGCAGTACCCATGTTAGATACAGTACTTTACAATACTCATTTTGACCAATATGAATTTAGTATTAATAAACATTTTTATTTAATTGAAAAAGGTATAATAGTAAAACACATTTTCAATTTCTTTTTAGTTTTTTAGTTAAAAAAACGTTTTTAAAATCCCCCAATTTTTGGACTTTTATTTTTTTATTTTTTATTTTAATAATTTTATCTTCTTTTTTTTAGCATACATGTTTTTCAGAAAAAAATGAGATGCATATGTGTTCTTTTTTTAATAATGTAAATTTACATATGTTTTTTCGTAAAATGGTTTAGATCTTGTTTTGCTTGAATTATAATTGCACATATGTTTTTAGAATACATTTTTTAATCTTCAAAATTTATAACAAAAAACGTAAACATATACATGTGTCCTCTAAATTTATTACAAACCACAACCATAAATAATATACACAAACTTTGATATCAAATGAAATACAAATTAAATACAAATTTATCTTGTTAAGCATAGATGTGCACGTCATTCAAAAACATGTGTGCACTCTTCCAAAAACATATGTGCACACTTCACTTTCTCATCAAATTCATTAGAACACGAATACCCTTCCAAGAACATATGTGCACGCTTCACTTTCTCATCAAATTCATTAGAAATGATGTACTTGTTGAAAACACATGTGCACTCTTTATATTGGTATTGCTCCACATCTTTAACAAACATGTTCAATACCTGAAATTATAAACATTTATTATTAATTTTATTAAGAACAACTAGAATGAGCATATACGCAATCAAAACACAAACACACAACTTAAAATATATATGCATACCACTTTCATTGATTTTATGCACCCTTTGTTTGTTTTTAGTTCCGAAGAAGATTTTGCATTAAATAAAAAGAAATCAAACATTATGTGAGTCACTAACACATATTATTCGTACGTATGTAATTTAAAAAAAGGTGGTTCACATATTGGTGAAAAAATAACATATCCTTACATGGCAAAAGTTCAATATAGATCCAAAATTTACCATAGATCCAATGAACCAATAATAGCCATTCATTTTTTTATTATGATAAACTTTCACCATTTTTTAAAAAATTAAATATCTCGCAAACCGTTAATCGTTACGCGATAAAAATTATACCATCGCGACGAGAATTAAATTATCTTTCTATAGATATGCACTACTATATATTTTTAACTTCTTTTTTTTCAAAATTTCGGTCAACAAAAATCATATATGATTTGTGAAAATCATATATGATTCGATTTTTACGAATCACATATGATTTTTGAGAATCATATATGATTGTAAAAATCATATATGATTCGTAAAAATCGAATCATACATGATTTTTTAAAATCATATATGATTCATAAAAATCATATATGATTTTTTCGGACGGAATTTTTGAAAAAAAATGTTTGTCGAAAATATATAAAAGTGCATATCTATAGAAAGATAATTTAATTATCGTCACGATGGTGTATTTTTTATATTTTGAAGATTTACCGTTTGTAAGATATGTTGTTTTAAAAAAAAGGTGGAAAATAATTTTGTATTAATTTAGATAAAAAATGGAGGGTTGTGATTGGTTCATTTGTTCTATGACAAATATGAGTTCTATATTGATCTCAACTCATCCTTACATTCGATATAGGATATTTTGTTTACTTCACGTGTCAAATTAAGCATGAATGAGAGGTACCGTCTTGTTTCTGTCTTACCAAAAAGTGTGGCTATCACTTTAGCAAGTTTTCGTTCCAGTGTGCTCCTTTTGGAAGGAACATTCATGGAATTCATCATTACCTTACGTTTACGTATACGAATAAATTAAACTATAACTATAGATGCATTTTGAAGAACAAATTAAATAGATTATAGATGTATGAGGTGCAGGTGAGATATTAAAAGATTCCTACATGCTAACTATTAGCAGTACAAATAACACCCCATATACAGAACAGAGCCATGCCAAATGAACGTGGGCACTTGGGTCAAGGGGCCACACTGAATATTGAAACTAATGAAATTGTTTAATTTGTGAGTCTTCATACAATGAAAAAAATTTAATTATCTTAAAATTAAACACTTCTACAACTGTTACTAATCGAATTAAACAGTTAAAGAACTATAACCAAATTAAATAATAAAAAAAAATGTTACTAACCAATGAGAGCAAAAAGTTTTTAATTGTCTTTGTGGGTCTTCATGTTAACCAACCAATGACAGATCTGAACAAGATACCCGGATTACTTTAGTTGTCTTCAAATCTGGTGGGATATTTTCTTGATTCGTCGGTGGTAGGCAGTGAAGATTTACAATCGTCTTTTTTTTGTTAATGGAGATTGTGGTGGTGGCTGACAAAAGTTGAATTAGGGTTTGAAGGAAATATGTGTGAGAGAGAAGTGATATGTGAGAAAATAAGGGTGTGTTTGGCAAAAGTAGTTGTGAGCAGTAGTTGTGAGCCGTAGCTGTGAGCTGTGAGCAGTAGCTGTGCAGCTCACTGCTTCTTAAAGAAGCATTGAAAAATTGAGCATTCCTAAAAATAGGAAAGTTCACCGCTCCTTTGCCAAACAACTACTAAAAATCAAAATGCTCATTGCTCACCACTCATCGCTCCAAAAAGTTTCACACCGCTTCATGCCAAACATAGCCATTCTCCATATCTTTTAAACAAGGGACTTTTTTTTAAATGATAAATGTAAACTTCCAATATTACCCTTACATCAATTATAATACCTTTTCAGCCTTAACAAAATAATACCCCATCTTTACATAAATTACTATTTTGGCACTTTTAATCTTGTCCTTTGATTAACTCATCCAATGGCCAAGATTAATTTTAAAGAGTACTGTAAAGTACTGTATTTAATATCGGTACTGCATTGAATACAACACTATATATATATATATATATATATATATATATATATATATATATATATCACACACACACATTTGTCAAAATAATTCTTGTGAATATATATAAACATAACTTTAAAAGTAAAATGCCAAGATCGAAGACGAGGTACATATGGACAAGTTTTGTAAGTATTGAAATATTAATTTGAAAACATAGATTCAAGAATTGTATTTCCCATGTGACCGTTATATATATATATATATATATATATATATATATATATATATATATATATATATATATATATATATATATATATATATACTCGAGTTACATTTTTCATTTTGAAAACTTTTAACGAGTTTCATGCTTGGGCTGCGACCCGAGACACGAACCGAGTTTATATGGAAATCAACAAGCTTAAATGAAGATAAGGGGAGGAGGTGCGACCTAGTTCGGGTTACACCAAACGGACCCTTAACAAAATCTGGGCTTTCGGCCCAGTTTCCATACAAGCCCAAATGGTCCCTTTAAGATATTTTAGTTGGGTCGTGGCCCAAGTTTAAACCAAATGGGCAATCCAATTTTTAACAGCTTTTGATAAGTTTTAGTAAAGTGAATTTTGTATTTTGAAAATATGAGGAGGAAAGGTTACAAGGGTGAACCAAGCCATAAACTCGGGACGAGTCACGATTGGAGCCATAACTTCACAAGACCATTGGCTACGCGCTCTATGTCTCAACAAGCTTATGAAGGGTCCAAGACTCGAGTCAAGAGACTTGACATAACATCCCTTTTACACGAAATCTAAATGTGACTTATAGCAAAATGTTTTGAGTCAGACTCGGACGAGACTCAAAGACCAAAACCGTGTGTGTTACTACTTCCAATCATTCCTAGACCGCGACTAAAGACAGGCAAGCTGGAAGTTACGAGTCGGCATCAAATTTATACGCAAGGACTTCCCAAGTCGAACGAAAATAAGTCAAAATCAAAAGCTAATAAGCAGATTTTTAATTAAGCAGAGATTAGAAAATAAACTAGTAAGAAATCCGGTTAAGCCAAAATCGAAATCTAATGTTTTATGTTTTTCTCTTGTGTTTCTCGACAGCCAACAACAACAACTAGTAACAACATGTTCAATTCCAACAATCTACACTAATATCAATTTGACATAAAAGTAATTCGAGATATAACAAGAGTCAAATTAACAAATTAAATTAACTTTCTAAATTAACAAGAACATCAATCTTACAAAAACACAATCGGTGGGTTGAGTTGGTGAAGAACCAAAAACCCACATCTCCAACTGGGACAACTCGGAATAAAATTGGATGAATCTAAACTCGGAATAAAATTGGATGAATCTAAACTTGACACGGATTCTCTATACTCCAAACAGCAAAACGCCCTTATCAATCTTTGAAAACTCTTTACTTCACGAAACCCTAATTTTTGAGAGTTGTTTGATGTGCGAATAGGGATATCACCCTAGTGGTCTCGGCAGCCATATAAAGGAATCAAAGGGGGAGAGTTTGACCTCATCTTCTTGGTCTCGAGACAAGCAGGAACTTTCTTAGGCAAAGGTCTCTTTCCACCACCATCTTCAAGAAAATCTTGTGATGCTCATTGGGAGAGGGGTCGATCAGGAGGGTATGAAAATGATGGAACACTCATCCTTTTTTATTGTTTGACTATTCTTTGATCAAGATGTTTCACCTTTTTGTTATTGGGGATGGAAACCTAGATTTGTAGGTATGTACATCGGGACACGAAATACACCTAATGTCTAAACCTAACCACTACCCTTTATTATCCAAATACTTTTTCTTCTTTTCTTCCTTGTCTTATGTTTTCCGCCTTTTTGGTTATCTCAAACGCACGCCCCACCCCCTCTCTCTTTCACCTTTATCTGCTACCTATAACAAATAAAGAAGTTTCCCATACAAATGCATAAGTCAATAGTCTTTTAATAACAGTAAGAGAATAGAATTATGCAGACATATAGATAGTCATCCACAACCTTTTTGACTATATATTGACTACCAGCTACCTCACTCCTTTTTGAATATATACCAAACGCATGCTACACACATTCATATCACCACCAGCAACCTCATTCCAGACATATAGATAAGTCGTCCACAACCTTTTTGACTATATATTGACTACCAACTACCTCACTCCTTTTTGAATATATACCAAACGCATGCTACACACATTCATATCACCACCAGCAACCTCATTCCTTTTTACTATTGACTACCAGTCCACCACTAGCTACTCTTTCAGATCTCCTTCATTTCGTATCATTTTGTAACCCAAATTTCGCCCTCTTTTACTTCACTTTTTGATAAAGATAGAAACATGATGTTTTCATCTGATGACTTTGCTCACCTAGAAATACCCCTTGAAAATATCCTGATAGCCACCAACAACTTTGCTGACGAAAATGTCAACGGCAGAAGTGGATTTGGAAAGTATTACAGGGGACAGCTCTTGTGGTCCGGTGAGTTGATTTACATCACTGCTCGGAGGTTTAATAAAGACGATGAAATTGAACAGATGTTTTGGACGGAGATTTCGATGCTGTCAAGTCTCAAGCATAAGAATCTGGTTTCTCTTGTTGGGTTTTGTGATGAGAATGATGAGAAGATCCTCATTTTCAAGCGTGAGATCAGAGGAAGTCTGGATAACTATCTAAGTGACCCGATTTCGTTGACATGGGTGCGAAGATTGGAGATATGTGTCGGTATCGCGCAAGCATTGAGCTACATTCATTATGATGAGTCACGCGATTTCAGCGTAATACACCGGCTCATTACCAGTGCCACTGTTCGGTTAAATGATGAATGGGAACCCAAGTTATCTGGTTTTGAATGTTCCATGAAGATCAAAGTATCTCAAAGGCACCATACATTTCATACTAATGAACTTGAGTATGTGGAAGGGTATGGAGACTCAACATATATTGAGACTAATAGTGTGAACCACAAGTCAGATATTTACTCCTTTGGGATAGTATTGTTTGAATTACTGTGTGGTAGGGAATCGGTTATAGACGACCAAGATAATAAGTATTTGGCTCCGGTGGCCATTTTCCATTATAAAAAGAAAATACTAGATGAAATAATTAATCCGGTTCTATTGAAACAAATGGATCCTCAATCATTCATAGTTTTCACAGAAATAGCGTACGAGTGCTTAAATGAAAAGCGATCACAACGCCCAAATATAAATGAGATTGTCACAAAACTTGAGAGGGCGTTCAAACTTCAAATAGAACATCAAAATGTTGTAAGACTGTTTTTTCTCTGTCATATTTCTTTCATAATAACTAGTCTATATTCAATGATAATATTAATATTAACACAAGTATCTTTTTTTTTAACACAAGTAAAATTATTTACTTATTACTGTATTTATGATATTAAAGGATCATTCAATACTTGCGGCTGAAGTTGAAGATATATCATCCAATCATGACAAGGTATTTATTTACTTATTAATATTGTTGCAAGTCACTCGAACTCGAATTTAAGAAAGGAAAAAAGCTATAAATTCATAACGTTCTTTAAAAAAAAGTCATTATGCTCTATCTACTTCACTTATTGTCATTAAACATAAATGTTTTCATTTTATTCGGTTATTTTTTGTCCGTTTCTATCCGTTTTCGTAAATCGTTCATTTTTATCAATTTTCATTTTAATCTGTCTGGATGAAAACAGATAAAAACGGATAAAACCCGTTTTTATTATCCTCGTAAAAACGGTTTTTATCCGTTTTTATCTGTTTTTATCCAGACATATTAAAATGAAAACGGATAAAAATGGACGATTTACGAAAACGGATAAAAACGGACAGAAAATAACCGAATAAAATAAAAACGGTTATGATAATGAGTTTTTTTGTAAAGTAAGTTATGAATTTATATCTTTTTTCCTTTTAAGAAACGCGAACTCCATATATTCACATGTCATTTTTGGAACACTTGGTAATGTAGTCTTGTTTGGTACATATAGGGATCATTGACCTCGATATCTACACGTGTTGAGTCCCATGTCAGCCAAAAGGCAAAGTCTTTCCTCAAAGATCTTTCTCACTTAAAACTCAGCTGGAAAGATATAGAATCAGCAACCAACAATTTTGCTGATGAGAATATTATCGAAGAGTATAAGCTTGGAAGAATTTTTGAAGGTCGCCTCTTACATTCTGAACAATTCATCGATATTATTGTAAAGAGGTTCTATTTAGATTATGTAAAAGATGAGAGCAAAAAGTTTTGGACGGAAGTTTCAATGCTTTCTAGTCTCAAACTTAAGAGTCTAGTGTCTCTTATTGGGTTTTATGATGATGAGGAGGAGAAGATCATCATATACAAGAAGGATGCCAACCGAAGTCTCAAAACATATCTAAGTGATCAGACCCTCACCTGGATGCAAAGGTTAAAGATATGCGTTGGTGTTGCGAAGACATTAAGTTACATCCATTATGATGTTGGGCGTGATTTTAGTGTCATACATTGCAACATCAGGAGCTCGAATATTTTACTTGATGATGAATGGGAACCCAAGTTATCTGGCTTTGAACTTTCTTTGAAAAATACAGTAGCTAGGAGGCACCGTCTTCTTCTTACTTGTGATATTGTTAAGAATGTATACCTGGACCCAAAATATGAGAAAACCGGCGGGGTGACCCACAAGTCAGATGTGTATTCATTCAGTGTTGTATTACTAGAAGTCTTGTGTGGAAGGAGTGTAAACGATGACAAAGAAGAAGATGAAGACGAATGCGAAAATGAACTTGAAGATGAGTTGAGAGAGGGGTTATTAAGTCAGATGGAAAAATCTCATTTGGAGGATATGATCGATCCACAATTACGAAAGCAGATGGAACCAAAATCATTAGAGATATTCTTAGAAACAGCATATTATTGCGTAAAAGAGGAAAGAGCAGATCGCCCATATATAAATAAGGTTGTCAAAAGACTTGAGAAAGCGTATGATCTTCAATGGAAACACGAAAACCCAGTAAGAACATTAACTTGTTTATTAAATTTATGTCACGACAGTTATATTATCAACTCATTTCCTATTCTCTTGCAAATATTATTATAGGATCTTTCGAGGAATGTAGTTGACCGCACATCATCCGATCACTTGAAGGTAGTTAAACTCTTTAATAAAACTATTTTTTTTATAATTAATGTGGTGAATATGAAAGTAGGGTTTATTATACAAAGAAGTTACAAAAGTTTGCGCGAAAGCTGTCCTAAGTCACTAAAGTTTCAAAGTTGTCATCCAAGTTACTGAACTTATGAAACAATCATTTTGATGTTATTGAACCTATAAAGACTATACGTAAACATCACTAAACTTGTAAAAACACGATATCTATGTTACTTAATATATCAATAAAAAGTGCATTCAAGTTACCCGATTAACACTGAAATTATTGAAGGGTATGCTTTTCATAAGTTCAGGATGACAACTTTGAAACTTTAGTAACTTAGGACAACTTTTGCGCAAACTTTAGTGACTTCTTTCTATAATAACCCTATGAAAGTATTTAATAATTTTGTTTTATTAAGTGTATTTTGACAAAAATAGCAATTTGTAAGCGCTAGCGTTTAAAAGTAGCTGTAAGCAACATCATTTAACACCGGTTGTTTTGTTTCGTTTTTAGTAAGATAATTAAATAATTTTAATATGTGATACCAAGAGTATGTGTGGTAAAACTAGTTGTAGGCCGATGACTGTAAGTTAATAACAGGAAAATATACTAAATGTTTGGTAAGTTAGTTGTGGTTGTAACTATAAAATGTAAAATGACACTAAAATACATTTACATGATTAGAAACGACTAAAAACTTACATAATAAAAATCAATTTATGGATAATTAATTTAATGTTATTAAAAAGTATCTCTTAACAATCATTGACGCCATACATCAATATGTAGCAATATCATTAATTAATCATATTATCTCAATAGACGTTTCTTTGAAGAAAATTTGGGCGTTTGTTTTATGCCCCGAACATCATGAATTTGTTAACTGAGATAAAATTTGGATGTTGCTCAAATTATATGTAATCGAAGATGTTTCAAGCTTCATTTTGCAATATTAAATTGTAGTCTAACACAAAACGAGACCGCTATTAAGTTAACAATATGTTAAAACCACATTCTCCACAGTAGATTGCCATACAGCTGTCAAGTATGCATACATCGTAACTTAAATGACAAAAAGTGAGAATGTGTCATTTAATAGAGGAATAGAGAGTATATAAACACTTAAAGGAACAGCTTAACAAAATTGAAAGCCACCAATCTAAATTAGGATAAAGGAAGGGGTAATACCCAACGACCAGTAAACAATAGAGAATGGTTTGATTTAAAATATAACTTTTCTTCCCCTTAGACACAGTAAAATTTAAAAAAAAAACATAATTGATACCTACACACAAACTCGATTTCATTTGATACATTTGTGGAACCTCTTCCGAAAGTGGTACCCGGTAACAAACTATGTCTAATTCATTCATTATTTGAAACATGGGAATTATTATTCTCAATAATTTTTTGTTTTCAACCTTGTCACACGTCTTGATCCTTTTATTAGATGTATATTTGGGCATTAGTTTTACGGATTATATTCATTTTACGAGAAAATGTCATGTAGTAGTAATTAAGTTTTTTGAATGTTTGAATTATGTCACTCAAACTATATATCAATTACAAAAACAATCCAAGTTTTGTCTCATTATTGTGAAAGTATTCAAAAGTGTTATGTTTAGGAGTAATTAAACATGCATTATTTTGTTGTACTATAGTTTTAAACACCTACCGTAACAATAACTTCTCACAACCAACTCAATTTATAACCAACTTTTTAAATCTGAAAAGAAAATAAGTCATAAGATAGTAACAAAGTTTTAAAAAATGTTCTATTAAGTCACTAGAATTCAAAATTTTCACAACAATAAAACATTATTGAAACTTTGAGTAAGTTTTAAAATTAAAAGAAAGTTTTAGTTATTAAATTGGAAACAAACTGAAACTTAGTAACTATTTGATCTGATGTTTTTCATCCTCATTTTTCTAATAATCACCTTAAAAAAATCAAGATTCGCTATTGAACGTTCTCATCAATATATTAATATTAAAAAAGCACACTTTTAACATGCTTAAATGATTAAGATTTTCTTAACATAACTAAGCACCTTCTTTTGACAAGTGTTCATGGCATTTTTCTTTAACCAGTTTTTGAATTATCTCTTGAATTCTGTGGCCAAAATTAGTTATTCACAACTATGTCATTAACTCTTTCAATTGTTTACAAACTTCATACAAGTGTATATTAATAATGAAAATTATCGCCATAACTAAGGGGGCGTTTGGTTCACATAATATTTTTGAAGGAATTGTAATCTTTGGAAGGAATTGTAATTTGATGTAATTGTAATTTAAAGAATTGGAATGTGTTGTAATTGTAATGTGTTGTAATTGTAATTGATGAAATCTGTCAATCTGTTTGGTTGACTCGTAACGTAACATAATTCAATTTTTTTTTATAAAACTTAAAAAGTTAATATATTAATAATAATAATAATAATAATAATAATAATAATAATAATAATAATAATAATAATAATAATAATAAATAGTAATAATAATAAAATAATAAAAACATTAAAAATAAATAATAATAATAATAAAATAGTAATAAATAATAATAATAATAATATAAGAAAATAATAAAAATAATAATAAAAATTTAAAATTAATAATAAAAATAAAATAATAATAATATAATAATTATTATTATTATAATAATAAAATAATAATAATAAAAATAATACTACTAAAAATAAAATAATAATAATATTAAAAATAAATAATAATAATAATAAAAAATATTAATAATAATTAAAAAAATGATAATTAATAGTTAATAATAATATTAAAAATAAATAATAAAATAATAATAATAAATTATTATTATTATTATTATTATTATTATTATTATTATTATTATTATTATTATTATTATTATTATTATTCATTATTTATTATTATTATTATTATTATATTAATTATTATTGTTATTATTATTATTAAATACTCCCTCCGTCTCATATTTATTGTCCATGTTTCCTATTATGGATGTCTCAAATTAATTGTCCACTTTCCTATTTTAGTAAGAAAAAGAGAATATAATGAGGGAATATTCTATTTGAGTGGTTGAGAGTTATAGTGGTCCCACTTTTATTAATCTTTGTGTTTTTTGTCCCCTGACAATAATTTTGAGACGGAGGGAGTAATAAATAATAATAATAATAATAAATAATAATAATTATTATTATTACTATTATTATGATTATTATTATTATCATTATTATTATTTATTATTTATTAGTATTATTATTAAATAATAAATAATAATAATAATGATAGTAATAATAATAATAATAATAATAATAATAATAATAATAATAATAATATATTATTATTTATTATTATTTTATTATTTATTTTTAATAATATTATTATTATTAATTATTAATTATCATTTATTATTATTGGTATTATTATTTTTTATATTATTATTTTATTATTATTATTATTAATGTTTTATTATTATTATTATTATTATTATTATTATTATTATTATTATTATTATTATTACTATTATTATTATTGTTATTTTATTTTACTATTATTATTATTGTTATTATTTCATTTTTATTATTATTATTTTTTATTATAATTATTTTATTATTACTAATTATTATTATTATTATTATTATTTATTATTATTATTATTATTATTATTATTATTATTATTATTATTATTATTTATTAGTTTTATTATTATTATTATTATTAAAGTAAACAAATTCAGATTTACGACGTAATTCAAAATTTTCCATCCAACTTCCTATGTAATATAGATTCCCTCACTTGATGTAATTATAATGACTGAATTACAATTACAATGTAAACCAAACAGTCATTGTAATGTAATTTAAATTACAATTTCTTTCACCTTACCAACCAAACATGATTGGAATGTAATTCAAATTACAATTACAACGAATTACAATGAATTACACCGAACCAAACGCCCCCTAAGTTTTTACCAAGGGTTTTTCTAACTTGTGCCATAGGGGCACAAGTTAAGCACAACAACAAGACATAAAAAGTACATAGGGACCCATATAAACGTACACCTGTTTGTACTTTTATGTGGATCCCTATGTACTTTTTCGTGAGCCCTTGTGTACTTATGGTGTGTTTAACTTGTGACCGTAGGGCACAAGTTAGAAAACCCCTTTTACCAATCACTTCCTAAGAGCAATGATTATTGCGGCACCAACTCACACGTGTCAGATAGCCACTTTAGCACCGCAACAAGTCACTAAACTCATTCTCACATTAAAATACATCATCCATCATAAAATGTCAAAAGGGGCACACCCATCATTTTTTTTCCTTCCCATTTTTTCAAACACACTAAATTTTATTAATTCATCAAATAAAATAAAATAAAATAAACGGTACGAAAATTAAAAAAATTAAAAATCTAAAAACAATCTGAAATGAGAATTAAGAATACATGATAAATTATTTTCTACTATTAGTCTCCAAATGAGAACCCTGGTTATAAATAAAGTGTAATCCAACTTCAATTTATATTACATGGAATTTATATTACACCTTTTTTGTGGATATTACGTGGAATTTATTTTTTTGAGCAATTACTTATTCCATCTGATTCTGCACGATTTTAGACCCTTGACAAAAAACATAATTTAGCATTTCAAAAGGTCGAAACAAATATCATATTAAATATAATAAATGTGATATATTGTTCCAAAATATAAAATAACTATATACATCTTTATTATATATGAAGAGAAAACAAAATTTTTTAAATATTTAAAAATTGAGTGAAGTGGTTTGACGGAAAAAAAAAACCCATTACGTTTATGTTTAAATAATGGTTTTTAAAAAGAATTATTTGTTTGTCACCATAAATGTTCGACCTGTATTCAGAAGATTAGGAAGGATCCATAATTGACGGTAATATATATAATGACATACTAGTTATAATGCCCGTGCACGCTCGATGCTCAGACACAAAATTTAAATAAAGTATTAATTTTGTTTTTAAGTTTTCGACAACAATCTTTCAAGAACATAGAAGTTAATAGATAACTAACAACACATCAATATTTTTCTTGAACACAAACCACATCAATTTATAGGAAAAAGTTATGATCTTTTGGACCGTACCTCAATCAGGCGTATGAAGACCACATATTAACTCCAAAATCTCGCTGCATGAAAGGGCATGTAGTTGGGAGGTTGATCAATCGAAAGCAATTTTCCTTATAATTAACGTTTCTTGTAATTTGTTCTTTTATTTTCCATTGTAATAGTTGTATAGACTTTCATTGCTACTGATTTTCTCATCATATCCGTCATCAACAATCTTCACTCCTTGTGCTTCTTGCAACATTTCCTCATGATTATTATCTTCATTACTTGCCCTTGCATATACGTTGAACCCTTCCCCTTTCATTTTATCGTGTCAATGATAATATTGTCCTCTAAAGAAGACATCCTATATGAATTGTGCATATGGAACCAAATACCAAAAAGACTTGTACTTTACCCTCAAAATCTCATTCCCGCGAACAATCAGCTTTTGTCGTTACGGTTGTTCACAAAAGGGAAACACTTTATGCGCTTTATCTATACATGCACAAATGTTTTACAACATCTAGGTACAGGATCGGATTTGTTTCATTAGCAGTTATCTAATTATGAAAATTAAAAAAATATGGCAGTGTTAGCCACATAAAGGATATTCTCTCAACATAACATTATACTCCTGAATAATCTGGGTTTATAGTTGACAAAACTCAAACCCAAAATATTTTATTAACTATTAAGTTTTAATACATCTATAAATGAAAATCTTAAATGCTCTTTATATACTTTTAAGGTATATAATCGTGATGGGTGTTTGTCAATGCCAGCATCGTTTGCAGTATCTCGTTTAGACACACATTGTAGTTACATTTAAACCAGTAATTGTAGATTTCGGAAGCTCCATATATTGATGTTCCATACTTTCTTGATCTTCTTTTCTTGAACCTGGTATCACAAAAATGTATTAACAATAGCACATCGAAACTATGTTAGCATTTGTTTGACCACAAAGTACGATGAATCCTGTTATTATGTTGCAAATTGTGAATATACATCACTCAAGATTGCATCAACCAAATTGCGAAAATATAGACCTTCAAGAGCACTTACACATCCGATGACCATCGGCTACATGGCTACATCTGGCACAACTAATCCAAAAAGATCGAAAACAGTGGTGACTGTACAAAAAATCGCACCTTAAATGGATGCAATAACTCATATGACATACGTTTACCTCAGTGTGGTCGCAGTGGCAACGACAAACACCCCTACAATCAATTCAATCAAACACTAAAACTTATTTTAGCCATTTAATCCAATTTTCAAATACCCATTACAATTAATGAATCCTAAAATCAAACACTATTCTCCTAAATCAAAACCCTAATTATTTGTAATGCCACAAATCTTTTTAGGCTTATTAAATAATAAAAAAAAGAACAAAGCCAAATTCAATAATTATAAGATCACTATAATACTAATACTAAACATGACTATTTTTGGACAACTATAAAAGTAACTTTAGTTAACATCTCCATATAAATCCACGATCTAAATGTAAGAAACTTGATTTTAAATAAACTATATAACCATCAAATAGTTATTTTCAACAAAATTATGATAGGCAGTGATAACTATGGTTGAACACTAAGAATGTCCGTTATTCAAAAGCACTTGATAAATGGCCACTCAATATGCTCCAAATGACAGTGAATATTCTAAATCAATGTGGAGATGCTTTAATATCGACTTCTCGTTCGGATTAAAAGATTTCAAATGAAAATGACTTAAAAATGAAACAAAATTTTCCTTATATCAGCATATGAAATTAAATATATTTGATACCACTTGACTTAGCCATGTTTTAACTTGATACCAATTTATGCAACGAAAAACAATAGTAAAAATTAGTTGTAATTTTTTTTGCAAAACTGGTTTCACTTTATTGCATAAACAAACATGGTGCTTAGGAATGCTTAAAGTGCTTATATGCACTTATAATGAACTCATTTTGGGTGATATAATGTATGTAAATGATAGTGTGAACAATATTGTGTCAGAAATGAAGAGAAAACTGAGGGAGAGTAGAGATTGGTAGAACCCTTATAAGATATCTAATTTGAACTAAAATATGTAAGATAAATATCGAAAAGTAGCCAAATTTAAGATTACCTGAGAGGATACAATTGCGTAATTGTCTTCATCATCATCCAATCCTTAAAAACATAGGGGTTTCATAGAACAGTTAGTTGGGCACTTAATAAACAAAAACATAGACTTCCTTTTTCTTTGTGCAGCAACCTCAAACAATCCTTAAAACGACCCAAACACCCTTAAAACGACCCAAACACCATAGAAAATGCAATTAACCCATAACTAACCAAATTTGTCCTTTTATAAGAAATGCAATCTAATATATTTGATACTAACTTGACATAGCCATGTTTAAAACTTTCAACTTGATACCAATTTATGCATCGAAAAAATATAGTGAAACTTTCTGTAAAACTGGTTTCGCTTTATTACATAAACTGGCATTGTGCTTATGATTGCTTCAAGTGATTTTCCGCACTTATGGACTTAACCCTTTTGAGATACACATACCAACATACGAATGGGAGAAATGTAATTTTTTCTATTCCTTCAAGATCTTGTGAAATTTTGTTTATCTACATCCACAAACCTGATAATAATTCAATGTATATGGTAACTGCTAAGATACTTGAGAGCAGCATCACTGATATTACATTTTCTTTCCCCTCTTACAACATAACAGTCCCACACAAAGCTTTCCCTCTAACATATAACAAATCATTAAACTTTACACATAATTCAACAATTAAATATAAACAGATGATTAAATATAACATAATCAATAAATAAGTCAAGGACTTGGCTTGGTTAGCTCATGAATATTGTATTTGAATTCTATGAGTATCTACAATCTCTCCTAATAGATATTAAGATTAAGATCCTTATTATAGCAATTAAATAAAAAAATAAAAATACAAATAGATTACCTCAAATAGGATAATATATATTAAAACCCTTACCTGAATTTTGACAAAAAATTAACTGGTGTTCCCATATCTCATCAGAATACTGGATTAATTGAATTTGGTCAGTCGATTTTGATTTAGGGTTTTGATATAGCTGGTTTTCGGATAAAATGATTCCAATGATATGGGTACTTCAAATATGTTCTTTGTTCGTGTAAAGGTATGGGTTTTGTGATAGAGTTCTTGATCTTCATGATTCCAGGGTTTTCTTATTGTTGGTTTAGTGTTAAGGTTATGATCCATGGCTTTGATCTATGGTACCCTTTTTTTTAAGAAGTTACATTGGAACCCTTTGTAAATAAAATAATTGCTATCAAACCCATGTGTTTGTTCATTTTTTTAACAATCGCTTTATATGACTTTTTTTGCAAATGTTGACCAAATTGGATTCAATTTTGACTTTTTATTAAACAATTATGTTGCACGATTTTGCTTACGTGGCAAAATCAAGCTTTTTTATTGGTTTATTTTTTTTTTCAGTGAGAAGGGTTTTGCAAAACACTCCGAAATGCTGTAATTCTTTTATTATATAAAAGATTTAGTCACATGTAATCTATGTTTTTGAATTTTTAAATTTAAAATATTTGTTTTACTTGACAAAAAGAAGTTCACTTAAGTGTCATATGATTTCATTTTTGAGCACTCAATCACATTTAATCAAATTTTCATATATAGTGCACATATTTTACTACATATATATAACAAAACTATTTTCACCATCCAATCACATTTAATCTAATTAGTATTGATGACATTGTTAAACACGCTATTAGCAAGATTGTATTATGACGTTTATTAGCCAACACATTTACAATTATTGGACAATAATATATGTAAATTTAAAAGCCTTATGTCATTAAACATTCGTGACCAATAATACACGTTCATGTTTTCCAGCTTAGTAGTTACTCCATACTATGCAAAATGTTCAAGATCTGCTTTGTACACTTTACCGAATCAGCTTAGTAGTTACTCCAGCTTAGTTGTACACGTTCAAAATGTTTTCCAGCTTAGTAGCCAACACATTTCACCAATTTTCTTTGAAAAACGGGTCATTTAGCTAGTATTTTATAAAAGTCAGTAATTTTTTTTATTTTTATTATTTTTTATTTATTTATTTATTTTTTGTAACTTCACTCCAATCCTTACTAGCATTAATGTTGTGCTGCATAACTCCATAATGTTGTAGGGGAAGAACTTGGAACACCTGAAGATTAGACTAAATGATTTAATCCAGGCTACCAACAATTTTGATGAAGCATTTTGCATCGGGTCAGGCGGATTCGGTAAAGTGTACAAAGCAGATCTTGAACATTTTGATAGCAGCAATTCCTCATTGATAGAAGGTGTGAATAAATGTGATTTACCCAAAAAACGAAACACGGTAGCCATAAAGCGCATTCAGAATCAAGAAGGAGAACAAGGGTTCATTACAGAAATTGAGATTCTGACTAGCTGTAAACATGAGAATATAATCTCTCTTCTTGGCTTTTGTGATGAAGATCGTGATCACATGATTCTTGTCTATGAGCTTGCTTCTAAAGGGAGTCTTGAGGATTATGTGGGAAACAGTGAAAAAATGACTAATCTTACCTGGATGCAACGCTTGAAAATATGTCTTGATATCGCAAATGGCTTGGAGTACATTCACACCAACACAGATGAGGAAAAACAAAAGATAATACACCGTGACGTCAAGAGCGCGAATATTCTATTGGGTGATAATTGGAAGGCTAAGATTGCCGATTTTGGGCTCTCCAAATTTCAACCAGGAGATACCAGTACTTTCAATGCCAGCACAATTGCAGGTACAAATGTGTATTTGGATCCAGAATATCAAGAGTGTGGAAGATTAAATAAAAAAGCAGACATTTACTCTTTTGGTGTTGTGTTGTTTGAGATCTTGACTGGGAGGTTGGCCTATGATCCAATATACACCAAGGTGAATGAGAAGGGAATTTCTTTCATTGCGCAACATTATTTTGAGAAGGGAACACTAATGGAAATTGTTGATCACAAGATCAAGGAAGAAATTGATGAGCATGTCTTTTCTCTAAATAAAGGACCCAGTGAAGAGTCGTTGGACACATTTTCAAAAATTGCATTTCGATGTCTAGCAGTGACTCAAGTCGAACGTCCATCATTAGATGTCGTCATCAACGAACTTAAAAAAGCGTTATATAGTCAGGTGCGTAATTTTTTTAATAACCTTACAATCTCCTCATATATTCTTTATATAGTCAGGTGCGTGACAGTTCTTACATTATACTTTGTGTAACTAATATTTTAATCCTCGAACTTTTACCGAATTAACAATCTTACCATGTAAGTCATTTAGTCCTTAATAACTTAATCCTCAATCCCCCCCCTCCCCCCCCCCCCTTCTGACCATGATGTATAATATTTATCTTTAATTCAAAAATGAAACAACTAAGCTTGATTTACAACCGTAACCCTGAACTTACTAGAAACGTTAAAGGAGTTTTAGATGGAAAATAGTTCAGTTATTTTTTACTTATCAATCGACTGATTGTCTTATGATTCGCAGGAGAACCACACGGACAGCCTCAAACTGTCACTTCAAGACATAAGGTCCGCCACTGAAACTTTCAATCAAGACAATCTCATTGGACATGGAGATTTTGGGAATGTATACAAGGGTCACACTCATGGGCATAACTTCATTGCTGCAAAGCGGTTGGGTAAGAAATCTGCCGAAGGAGAAGCTGAATTTATGACAGAGCTTGAAATCCTTATGCAGTATAAACATGAAAATGTAATTGGTCTTTTGGGCTACTGTGATGAAGAGGATGAGAAAATTATTGTCTATGAGTATGCATCCAGAGGAAGTCTTGATCAGTACGTGAGCAATGATAGTGTTACGTGGGTGATGCGGCTTAAAATATGCATCGATATTGCAGTCGGGTTGGAGTTTCTTCATGGAACTGATTCAAGTCCAGAAATGGTAATACACAGGGACATCAGCAGCAACAACATTCTACTGCTTCATGATTGGAAGGCAAAAATTAGTGATTTCGGGCTATCCTTAGTATGTCCAACAAATCAGGATGTAGACTATGTCATCGACAATGTTACAGGCACAATTGGCTATCGTGACCCACTATACTCGAAAACTGGCTTCTTAACTAAAGAGTCTGATATATTTTCACTGGGTGCTGTTTTATTTGACATATTGTGTGGGAAACTTTCATCCGAAAAGATAGATGATGATTATCTATATTTACCCTTTTTGGCTAAACACCACTATTATGTTGAAAAACTTGATAAGTTGGTGTTCGAGGGTATCAAAGAACAAATTGTGCCACAGTCATATTTTACCTTTACAAGGATTGCCGTTCAATGCTTACATCACAAGAGAGAAAGACGACCAACAGCTGATGAAGTGGTCAAACAACTCAAGAAAGCATTGGAATTTCAGGTAAGTTTTTATATTTTGGCTAAATTGGCTAACTTTTGATTCATAAATATCTAAACTGTGGCTTTTAATGTATGAAACATGAGTTTATTAATTAATAAATGTATATACAGGAGGATTATGAGATATGGGAGCCCAAATTGCCTAAAGACTATAAAGAAATAATCCAGATGTCAAAGTGCCCCGAAGATTATTCTACCATCAAGAAAGAGGATCTTTACAACATCTTTTCAGCGGGAATCCTCCTTCAACATGACAAAGTGGTAATTAGTTTATTATATTCTATCTCAGTTATTTTGTGCTTGTTGTGTTTTGTGTATCTTTACTATTTGAGGTAAAGTTCAAAGTCACACATGAATTTACACATTACAAAAATTAAGTCAGATTTTCTTTTGTTGTATAACAGTTGTTGTCATTCGTTGGTAATGGAGTAAGAAACGAAATGGTTTCAGCGGCAACGTTTTCCTACAAAAACAGTTGTCCACATGAATGGAAATCTCTACCAGAATCAAGGTTATTCTCTCTACCTCTTTATATATGTTAGCATCAAGTGATAAGCGTACATATGCATTGTTGTTGGAAGTTTATTTAATTATACTTTTTCTAAAAAAAAAAACTGAATTAACTTACTTTACGTTTTATGCAAGACAAGTGGTTTACAGTAGCATGATAATTAGTTTACAGCATACCTATGTATTTGGAAATTGCATTGTGGTTTTTGTTTCTTATAGTGTAATGCATTATACTTTTTCTAAAAAAAAAAACTGAATTAACTTACTTTACGTTTTATGCAAGACAAGTGGTTTACAGTAGCATGATAATTAGTTTACAGCATACCTATGTATTTGGAAATTGCATTGTGGTTTTTGTTTCTTATAGTGTAATGCATTATATAATCGGGAACATTGCCAATACATGTATTTTTTTTTGCGCATCAAAGAGTCTGGAAGCTATTTGACAAATTGTGTATTTTTCACAAAAGAATTCTGTTTTAAACAAGAAAGTGGATGATACTCCCACATTGATAAGTTGGCAATTTATGTTTTATGTGGAAAAGTAGCTGAAAAGTAAATTGCCAAGTAAACCAACTTTAGATTAGAAGGTTTCAAGGTTTTCTTGAGTGATTTTTTTAGTCTAGTATTTGGTCTTTTGTTTTATATTTACCTGCTGTCAGAAGTTCGTAGAACCAATTTTATTTTATTTTTCCAGTAAAAAAATTATAATCAAACACATTGTGACCATAAAACTTAACCAAACACTTTCATTATAGGTTTTGAACAAGAACAAATACAAGTCACAAATAGATCTTCAACAAACACCCCAATCTCACATGTCAATGAAAATTACAACTCATTGAGTATATAATTATGTTCCAACTGGATCAACTTAAGAATCCCTTTGACTAATTTCACATTTTGCCTCTGTACTCTTACAGAACAATATTCCTTCATTTGTAGCATTTTACACTTGAGACCCAAACTTTCTATATCACTAAACTCCAGACCTCATCTTATGAGGTTAATGACAAGATTAGTCCTCTAAACTAATTATTATACTTGCTATAAGATTAATATCTGATTTTAATACACCTAATTTGAAAAATAAGGTGGTTGAGGTATGCCCCTTTTGGTCCTCTGTTCTCATGATTATGAATTACGTATAAATTTTGCTAGCATCTTTGCAGCCCTATTGGTAATATTCTTGCCTTTATTTAAATAGAGATTTTACTATATACTTATGTATAAGGTTATTGATACAACAAATTTTAATATTGATTATAAACAATTTTTCAAAAATATCGTGTATGACATTTATTTTGGGTCTAAAGAATTAAGAAATCTGAAAGTAGAAGGTTATGGGAATAAGGCTATAAATGATTGACACTTGTATGTTTATAATACGTGCAGATTTGAGACAGTAGTAAAGATGTTTGATATTTCCAGATTGAACATCAAAATCAAGACAAACGCTCAATTTTTATCTCCAAATGTGGTTTATGGGGTCTATTTAGTCTTCAAATTTTGTGATTCAAGAAACTTTTCAAGTAAACCGATGTATGTTAACCTAAATTATAGAAAGGGGAGCGAAATTCATCATGCATATTTTGCAACAAGGAGAGACAAGGAATGGTTAATGATTGAGTTGTGCCAGATCTTGAATCAGAACAAAGATGCCGTAATTGAGTTTCTGCTAAAAAGCTTTTCACCATGCTATTGTGGAGATGGTGCGATTTATGTTCAAGGCATTGAATTTCGAGCCACTGATCAGGTAAGTTTGAAATGTTATTCTTTTATATCTGTATGAAGAAACTTTGAAGGAAAAAAAAAAAAAAAAAAAAAAATCATGGTCTAACTTGCATGTTTTAACGTAATCTTTTTATAGCTTTATGAAGTAACCGGAAATTTGAAGGAACTCGAAAAAGTCTTAAAATCAAACTTCAATGTGGATCGCGTGCGACAATTGCCAACAAACTTTGAAGAAATATTTAAGATAAAAAGAAACTACGACGAATTGTTCTGGTTGGGCAAAGTAAACCAAAAGAAGCTACTTTTGCTTTCAGCAAAGGCGGCTTTGTACGAAGCTTCTAATGTGAACCTTTTTACTTCAAAACCATCATTGAGGACCAGGTTTGCTTTTTCAGACAAACTGTTGGGTTTTACTAATCATAACAATTATAGAAAACAAGTAAACATCATCAAAGCATGCAGCGGAAGTAATAGGAATAATACTTGTAAATTAATTAACCGAATTAAAAGTATGTGCGTACCTTTTGCGAATCAATGCAATTAGGGTTTATGGAAAAACCCCAAATTAGGATCAAGAACAAGAAACCCTAAACCCTAATAAATTAGGGTTTGTGAATGTCGACCAACACCTATGTCGACCCACCAATGAAATCAACCACCAAGATTCACAAGCTCAAGCGTGCTTGTTCTTCGTTCTTGTACACACGTATTAGTAGCGAATCAATGAGAAAAGCTAGGTTCTTGATCACAATAGATTAACCAAACACCTTTGTTATGCTCAAGGTCACTTGTAAATCCCTTACAATGGGGATTCACTTTGTCGACCAAGAACAAGAGAAAAGAAAGAAGAAGTTTGGCCTTCTATTGAAATCAAGTGTACCAAAGGATAAATACATGGGGATGTATTTATAGCCTTATGGTAGATGTCAAGATTGCTATGGATCCCGATGTGGGATTCCATAATTTCGGCCAAACACAAGCCCAAAAGAGAGTTCCTAAAACCTTCTCTTGGCTTGTTAACTTTTCTTCATATCCCGTTGACATTTAATGACCGATAATCAAAACTCGTCAAATATTAAATATCATTAAGTATTTATTTCGTGATCAAATAATTAAATATAACATTTTATATATTAATTATTTATACATTGATTCTCATACGTAATGTGTGCAATCCCGAAGTCTCGAGTTCGAATCCGGTCATACTAATATTAATAATTATCCATAAACCTTTCAGCTCCCACTTGGATATTACTTAATATAGTAATGACATTGGTTAGTCTAGCTTTAACACGCCAATGCCCCCAGATCGAATCGAGTATGGTCTCCTGGAAAAAACCATTTAATGATTCATCATTTTTACTTATCCTTTTGTTACTAATACTACATTAACTATGAATATGGATCAAGTCATTTCATAAGTTAATATTCTGTTTCTCGTTGTATTCGATTGAACAAGATTACCAAATCATCTGAACGTATTCCAGATAGATCTTGGGTAAGGCCTTACAAACATCTTGCCAATCCTACGAGGGGCCCAAATATAGTATTATACTTTGAAACAAATTCAAAGGAACAAATTCTCTTGACTACAAACATAACTCATGAACTTTGTAACACTTCCGAAAATAGCCCTTATAACTACCAGTTACGGATAGCGTTAGACTATCTTACACAAGTGCACTACATTCATAACAGTTATCTGGTATCTCAAGTCTGAGGATAAACACTTCATGATATACTTAATGACAAAGATCCATAAAGTATCATCATGTAAAGTTGGGATCTGTCCTATATTCAATTCATTGAATACCATGTGAATTTGGCATGTCCCACGCATCAATATAATTAAAGTATATTCTACCAAAACTCAGATTTGTCTTAATTCAATGACATTCCCACATCATTGATCGACAACGGACTTTTAGAATAACATAAGTTATTCACGGATTAAACATGCAAATATAGGATATAATATTAAGAAAATGAAAAATAAACATAACCAATATTTTATTTCATTTAAATAATATTTGTTCATAACATCCCTTATCCAAATACTAAATAGATCAATGCATGATAATACTTGTTAATGAATTATGCCTCAAGTAATGACAATCATACTTGTTGACAAGGCATAATTTCAACTAACTTTGATCTATCGGAATTTTGAGAATACTTATTTCAAGAATTCAACTAGTGAAGTTCTTGTATGTGTGCATTCAAAATATCTTGATATTGCCACATAATATTTCATAAAGTGTGTGACATCCTCAAGCACCTATTTATGACAATCAAACTTTCAAACATTTTTAAAGTTTAAAGTATTCTTATTCTTTATTGTATAATGCAACTATGCTCTTAGTTAAGCACAACTAGTTGACATGGCCATTTTCAAGGATGAAATCCTCCCATGACTAGTATTGAGTGTCATATCAATTAAACCAGCATCATTGTATACAAACAACAATATGCTCTTTAAAATCTCCGTAAACTTCAATATCTATAGTGTAATGTTTGATGCCTTCCAAACTTTCAAGTTTGTTGGCTATGACAATTTCGCAACAATTGTTGTATTGCTCATCCATAGAATTTTGAGAGCAAATCCAGGCTGAGGAATGTAATTCTAGATTCAAACATATTCTATTAGAATATTCATTACACTAGTTATCTAATAACTTCATTAGATATCAATGTTGTCAAATCATCTTGCATTCAAGCATGATACAACAATAACATGATGTACATGAAAAATCCTTATGTCAAACAAAGATTTAATTCATGTTCTACATATCCATTTTCCAAATGATATATCATGTTCTATTAGACTCATTAATTTAATACCGCCATGTTTACTAACAATAAACATATACTCCAAGGTTGTATGTCTTATTTTCTAAATCTTTCATGTGAAGTTCCATTCCAAAATAAAACTTAACATTTAGCTTAGATGGAATGTTACTACCCACAACATATAAGATTTAAAGAAAATAAACACAATACTCCCACTAGCTTTCAGGAATACTTAGAAATTATCTTATTTTAATTTTTAAACCAAACTTTGATTTAATAGTTAAACATAAGAATCATCTCCTAGATGCATGCATATATCCATTTATGGATTTTCGCCGTTTGTACATTTCCAAAGATTATGTGAATTCATAAAACTCATTTGTATTACTTATCGTCCTCGCAAAAGCAATCACACAAGAAAGAGTTTTAATATTCCATTGTCATTTTTCATATCAATGAAAATAAGTATGACAATTATAATCATTATATATTTAATGTGTCAAGGAAAGAATATTCAATCACAGTTAATTGCTTAAATGTGATTAATAATCTTGTCACAAGTCATGCATTAAACACATGTACAATTTTGTCCATATGATTTCTACACAAAGATTTAAACCAGTAGGGTTTTCCTTCCTTTGAAGAAACTCATCATTATTAAGATAAACCAAGTTTTCAAAGTTGATTATCTTTTTGGACAGCATCTTAACATTCATAGTATGAATAATTTTCCACAATTCAAGATTAGGTAATATATCATTATGATTAACAGGTTTACCATGATCCTGTAATTCATATTTCTCATCATATCAAATATTTGAGATATCCTTGCGGATCTATGAATGAGAATTCCATCATCTTGAGGTCTATCATATTTGACCTCATCATGATATTTACTAGTGTATTTTAGAAGATTATATGTTTTGTAATTGTAATTTAATCTCTTCAAGATCTAAACAAAAACCCCCACTTGCTTTTGTAATTTAAAGACTATCTATAAATACTTTAGCAATTAGAACAACACTAAATTGTTTTCTTTTGAGTTATTACAAAACACATTGACAGTTCGTAAATCTTGATCAATAATAACCTACTCCATAAGTAGTTTTAACAAATCAGAACTTCAATATAAGACTCAATGTGATTCATCACATTCCATACTAAAATGGTGTCTTATTAATCTTCTAGGTTTGAGTTTTATTAAGTATATCCAATCAATACTCAATTTTCTAACCTTGATAATTTTTGGAAGAAAAGAGGATATAGTTATCTTGAATCAAACAATATGACAAAAGTTTGATTCTTCTAACTGAACATTCCATATACATACAGTATTTCATTAGAATTAATATTGTAAGACAATCTAACAATATTTAAGATAAACATATTCCTTTTGGCCTACCTATTTACCAACTAAGTCAACTTAATGGTATAATAGATTATCCAAGCCAATTGCATGTTTTATAACATAAGTATTCTTTGACCAAGTCAAAAGACATAACAGTTATAGTATCTTACTTTATATTATTAAGTCTTTAAAAGACTTCATGTTTGTGAGTTTTATACAGAAACACATAACCATGTATAATTTAAAGTTATTATGAACACCACACCATGGTTTCAATTAATTAATTTTCAAGTTAATATACTACTCTATCTATTTATGTCATTCTAAAAATACATAAATATTTAAGATAGTATTACTTTATTTATTTATGTCATTCCAAGAAGTGTCCAACTTAAGATACTGTAAAGCATCCACGCCCGATCTCACAACAATTGGAGATTTACCTTGAGATTACAATCTAGCCAAGATCTCTCTTAACCTAAAATGTAACTTCAAGTGTTTCTATAATTTGAATGACATAAGACATAAAAGTAGTCTATGCTATGATCTTGACACATGTTCTAAACAAGTCAATCTTATTAGAACGTTAATCTCTTACCTTACGATCAAGAGAATCCATTAATCATATTTGTATGTGTTGTTCCTTTGCACACAATAAATACTTCTCCCACTTGTGCATAGAACAACACCATATAGCAGATAAACACCATGACATTCGTTTGTTTATGTGAGCAATATGATAGTGTCATAGATATATAAGCATTACAAGTAGATGTAGGAGCACTTAATTTATCAAGGAAACGTTCATGACTATCCTTGAGAATATGAATGTCTACATTTTTGAACGTAATGTATTATTTCAAGAAAATCTAGAAATAATCTGAGTCACTACCAAGATAATAAATCTTGTAACTCCCACTGAATTAGACAACTTTACAATAATGTCTTATTCAGTAATACACCATACTCCCACTGGATTTGACAACATTGTAAGTGTTTCATTAACCAGTGAAAATAGCGTGCTATTACGTTGCTACCCCTTTGTAATACCATTCGTAACAATTACTTAGGTACTAAAAGAGTGTATTCTACTCTGTAGATGATGAATCATCCATCATACTATTAACTTGAAAAGTTGAGCATGCAATTTCTTCCTTAATAGGTCTACTATCCCCACAATGGTGTGTAGCACCTTTAATTGGTCAAATCAAAACAACTAGATACAATATACTAGTTTGTCTTTTACCAATTTTGCGGTAATTAGTCTAGCTTCTAATTTAATAACTCATAAAATGTCAAACATGTTTTCTAGTTGACCAAAATGTCATATAAGAATTCAATCACCAACAGAGGGTAATGAAATCTCTTAAGGAAAACATGGTGTGCAATTTTCTTAACTATTAAAGTTGCTATGAGTTATATATTAGAATTTAGACAATTCTAATGTTCCTAATATACCTTTCTCAATCATGAAAAGGAATAGGATTGAGTCTCACTCTTCTTCCATGGAAAAGAGTTTATTTTTGTCTTTTAGTAAATTTTTCTTGATCAAACATTTGTTTGAAAACAGAACTAGATCAATTTACCAAAGCCCAAACTATGTTTACGGTTTAATGTTGCATTAATACAATCAAAAGAATTAACAAAATTCAATTTTTAGTATTTTCGATAATTAAATCTTTCAAGAAAATAAAATACCCTTAGGTTAATATTCATATTAACCATAGAATTTTCCTTGAATCTAGGACCCTCATTATCATAGTTTCACCACATCAGTTGATCTGCTAGTGATGAAAGTATAGAATAGGTAATTGTCGAAGAACAATAATTGACAAACAAGTTTTCAATTCCTAGAAAATATGGGATTTACAATTTTGCCAAAACAATTAATGCAAAACGTAAGCATGTTTTATCCCATCTTATGCCTTAAGTCATAGGTCTCACTAACTAACTTAATTAAGTTGTCTAATTTAGAAACTGCAAATCATTAAGCTGAGGTCTCACACAACAAAATAATTCACCTTGTCATTGTAATCTAGATCAAGGTCTCACATAACTAAATTACAACTTCAAGTGTTTCATATCATTAGATGGCATAAACTTAAATTTAAAGGGTACAAATTTTGACGTGTACTCAAAACTTATGTATAAAGAAGCATGCATACAACTTTATAACAAAATATTTTCGAAAACCTTACATAAGATTTTAATTGCTAAGATTAAATTCTACAAAGTTTTAATCGATGCGTTGAGAAACTTACAACTTTGCACTAAGATGCTTCGTACATAGAATGGTTATACTAGGTAGCTCCAATCGAACTCACAGGGGGCAGAGGACCAGGTAAGCGCAAAAGCATAACCTTAGACATCCATTCAGTGCGACTGTGCGCACTTCTTAAACAACCCCTTTATAGTTTGTTCTAGTGGGTGAGCCATTCTAACCATTTAGTACAGTCGCATCAATCGATTAAAAGTTCAAGAATAATACTTAGATAACAAATCAGTTTCGCCATTATTTAGTCCATTTAATTTTCTATTCATAAAAAAACCCTTTTTGCTTACTAACATGTCAAACAATATATAAACAAAAAAGCATTTTAATAAAAATTAAAAGGAACTCAAATAATATATACATATAACTTAACAATTAACATATGTAAAAACAATTAGCCACATGCATAATTATTTCGATAAAACCTAATAAACAATTCTAGGCGTAAAAAATGCATACATCAACTAGGGCTTTCAACTACAAGGTAGATGAGCCACATACATCGACAAGTCGATTGCGTAAGCCAAAGTCAATAGTATACCAAATAGCACATAACGAATTTTTATTAGTATAATTGAGGTCTTCCCCAATTCAATATTATCAAATAAATAAACATGTGTATATCACTTAACAATTAATCAAAAAAAAACAATACTCCATGGCAAAACATGCATGTTCCACCATGGATTCCTCATAACAATTATAATCCCAAGATACGCATATAATCATGGCCCATAACAATTATTCATGAAAACCACATAAAATATACATGCAATCCTAGGGTTTCTACAAGTTTTACAAAATATAAAACCTAATTAAACAATTAAAGGGTAATCGACCCAATTAATAAAAAATTAGGGTTCCAATTTTCAAAACCCTAGAAACCATAAAAGCATATAATAATCATAAAGATTCATTTTTAATGTGTTTCGGTAATTAATTACAACATATTAACGGCTCGTGATGCCACTGTTGGGTTTTACTAATCATAACAATTATAGAAAACAAGTAAACATCATCAAAGCATGCAGCGGAAGTAATAGGAATAATACTTGTAAATTAATTAACCGAATTAAAAGTATGTGCGTACCTTTTGCGAATCAATGCAATTAGGGTTTATGGAAAAACCCCAAATTAGGATCAAGAACAAGAAACCCTAAACCCTAATAAATTAGGGTTTGTGAATGTCGACCAACACCTATGTCGACCCACCAATGAAATCAACCACCAAGATTCACAAGCTCAAGCGTGCTTGTTCTTCGTTCTTGTACACACGTATTAGTAGCGAATCAATGAGAAAAGCTAGGTTCTTGATCACAATAGATTAACCAAACACCTTTGTTATGCTCAAGGTCACTTGTAAATCCCTTACAATGGGGATTCACTTTGTCGACCAAGAACAAGAGAAAAGAAAGAAGAAGTTTGGCCTTCTATTGAAATCAAGTGTACCAAAGGATGAATACATGGGGATGTATTTATAGCCTTATGGTAGATGTCAAGATTGCTATGGATCCCGATGTGGGATTCCATAATTTCGGCCAAACACAAGCCCAAAAGAGAGTTCCTAAAACCTTCTCTTGGCTTGTTAACTTTTCTTCATATCCCGTTGACATTTAATGACCGATAATCAAAACTCGTCAAATATTAAATATCATTAAGTATTTATTTCGTGATCAAATAATTAAATATAACATTTTATATATTAATTATTTATACATTGATTCTCATACGTAATGTGTGCAATCCCGAAGTCTCGAGTTCGAATCCGGTCATACTAATATTAATAATTATCCATAAACCTTTCACAAACAAAGTTACATAATGTAAGTTACATTTACCTTTAACCACTAAAATTAGTTACATTCACTCTATGATCTATGCTTATCCAAATATTTGAGAATACCTCAAAAGTTTCATTCTTTGGATTTGGTTTCTGCTCTCAAGTTTTATTTTGTTCTTAAAAAGTTGTATTTATATAATATATCATACATGCAGATTTCCGAAGGTGATAGAGCTTTTACCACAACAAGTATTTCATATCAATTGCACGATTAAATGTCAAATGCTATCATCCAATACAGAATATCTGTGTTACCTTGTGTTCAAGCTTTCAAAAAAATGCCAGGGGCTGCATTGTCCAGTGAAAGTACGAGATGTACTCCACCAAGAAAACAACGAGGCTGAATTTTTTTATTTTATAACCCCGAGCCCATTGAATATAAATGATATTACCCGGGTTCCAAAACAAAGGGAAGATGGATGGATGGAGATTCAACTGTGGAAATTTAACTCAGCTCATGAATTCAAGGATGACTCTCTTTCTATGAACATAAAATTTACAAGTCATGAAGGAATCATGTCTGGCCTTATTGTATGTGGTCTCGAGTTTCGACCAATGTAAAAGATTTCTTCCTCTACTTATCAAAACTTGTTTTTAGAATTTCAATCACCTGGAGAATATAACGTACTCTGCTTTATATAGTGAGCTTCATTAATTTTAGTGAGATATAGACGGCAGTTTTGGCAGGCTATTCAATGCTAGGTTGTAATGGCTAGATTGAGTTGCACACCAACTGTTTGATAAATGTCTGCTTCAATGGTGCTGTGAATTGGTCATGTTTGTAAGACCCTTTGAGACTTGTTGCTTATCAGAATTGTTTTGTGGACTTATATCACCTTTAAGTAAATGGCATGTTATATTGGAGATTCGGTATATATTGGGCAAAATAGGATGTGTTTATTGGGTTAGGAGAGTTGGGTTGTATCACTCTTTGGTTATTTTGTGATATTTTGAGTGTGTTTATTTTGACATAAGCATACTGTTTTTTAAAAAAGTTGATCTTTCTACGACAATGTTTGGTGCGAGAGCAAATCATGTTTTTAAAAAGTTGCTGTAAAGAAAAACGGGTCAGTTTAGAAGCTTATTCAAGCTCATCAAGTTTTTCTTTGGTAGGGTCGTTTTATTCTTCATGATGGCCCTATTCATGCTAATGGTGATTTAAAGATGGAACATTTTAATTAATTGAAATGATTTGCACACCAACTCTTTGATAAAATGTTCACCTGTAATTTGGTCTACGATGTTTAAATGTCATTATTCTCTAACTTTAGAGCACAATAGTATCCGTATGTTTAGCAAAAAAAAAAAGAAAAAAAAAACCTATGATGTTTGGGGAACTGAACAATGGTTTGCATCCGTTGAAGGATTCAGAGACTGCAATGGATGCGATTAGTAAACTCTCTGGTCTTCATCCCATGTTCCCATAACACTAGTACCAGAACAAGCTGCGAACACAGAAATTCTAACTAACTTTTCTTGAACAGCGAATATCTAACTAACTTAATGGCGGCTATAGATTTTGTTTCTTTACATCCTCACTATAACTAATTAATTTCTATTATGGTAAGGGTAGTTTCTGTTTTATCTTACACAATTGCATATAAACACAAAACATTAGATGGACAAAAGTGTACAACTAAGTAGTAACTATGTATGCATCAATTTAAACACAAGACCAAGATGGATTTCCGAAAGTAAAGTCACAAGGAACATGGGCGATGCAGAGAAGTAACAAATTTTGCCACATTTGCGAAATTCAATATACTATAATACTTTTCCATATAATCTGGCACTACAACTTATCTTCTTGAACATGTTAAACTTCTTGTTGTTTCATTTTGGCTTTGTTCATGTAAGCAATACAAAATCGTACCCAAAATTTATCAAATTTGAAGCAAATGCTAAAAATGAGATACTAATTGTTAGCCCTTGTTAATTGTGTTAATTCAAGTGTCATTTTAGTATAATTATTTGTTAAGTACTTATGTTTAAGACATATCTATGTATTATGTATTGGGTCGAATTTTAGGCCTGCACATGGGTCAAATGTAGCCCATGTAATGGCAGTTATGATTGACAGTTATTTCCTAAGGGACACAATGTTTGGAGGGAAAGATAATTGTCATTAGTGTCGATTAGAAACCTTTATATATGTTTTCCAATCAGAAAACATAACAACTTTTACTTAAGAATTCTAATGCAATATATGTTCTTATTGTATCTATTATATCCTTTATTGTTCCATTACATTCACACCATTTACAAAGTCATTACCAGAAATATGAAACACTTAATCAAACCAAGATCAATTGGCCATAAGCCTGTACACAATTGGTATCAGAGCCACGGCTCTCATCCATGGGATAGGCCAAGTTTCGGTTTCATATCTGGAAGATATCTCCTAAGAGAAACTCCAAAGAGGGTGAACCTGTGGAATGCCAAAAGAAAGAAAACCATAATTTCACCAAAGGGCAAAGATATTCTGGCACAAACTGTAATGGAAAATGAAGCTTTCAATTCTGCAAAAGAAATTGGTGATCTATTGAAACTAAAAAAGAAAGTCATGAAGATGAAAAGAGACAAGAAAGCCAAGTGCCACATTTTCAAAGAAAAGGGACATGCCTTCTGGGCATGTAAGGATAGAAAAAGGCTTGCAGCCTTGGAACTACAACAAGAAAGGGAGATGACTGATAAGGTTATTGCAGAAGAGGCAAATATACAGAAAAGGTCTATTTGATTGCAGACTATGTGGTGAAAGGTACAAATTTGCAAAACTGGAACAACATCTGGTATGCTAGTAACTCCTACAAGTTTCATATGTGTCCCACTAGAGCCTTATTTAATGAAATAGATTACAAGTTTAAAATGATAGGCAAAGAAGAACATGAAAGAAAATTTATTTTTTCATATGGGGTGGGAGATGTTACTATTAGGACCGATGTTGGGGAAGTGGTGATTAGAAATGTACAATATACTCCTGAGGTGTCTTTTAATATGATTAGTCTTGACTTACTTAAGACTCAAGGGTACAAGACAGAAATCAGTGATGATATATGCATTATATATTACATGTATCATGATGAAAACAGAAACTAGTCACCATTGTTAGAAAAGGGAAAGGAACAGGTTGCTCTTAAGGAAATAGTGAATGAACACAACCAATTTTTGGAGGATCAGTTTAAGCAGATGGATCCTACAGATGAATGCTCTTTGATTAGAGGCCTAGAAGATTTAGATTGGAACAAAGATGATACACAGGACTACATTGATGAAGACTACATTAGTTACAATGGGACTCTATATGCACTTAAGGTTAATTCCTTCTCAAGGTATCTATGTTTCATGAATTTATTGGCAAAGGATGATCTGTTGTATAGAAACTGGGAAATATTCAGTAGGAGGTTCATTGATTTGGTCAAGTGGTTTTATTTGGTGCATCTGAACTATGATGCATTGGATACAATACCACCAGTTATTAAAGATGTTGAATTGAACTTGCTATGTTTGGGCAAGGCTGTTGAGAATATGGGTGGATACTTCTCAGTCACCATAGGTGACAAATGGGGGGTGACTGCAAAATTGCAGGGCTTGAACACAGAAGATGCTAATACAGTTAGAGCTTGTTACAGAAAATTAAATTGATCTCTTAGTCATATACCATGAAACTGCACACAGTCCTTGGGGTGAAATGCAAAAAGAAGTAGGTGAAACCAGTGAAAGAAGGATGGCCAGGGACCTACCATGCCAGAGGGAAGATGTAGTGAAGGATGGTACATTTGGAGATGAAGCAAACAAGTTGGTGTCAAGTTGGACAATAAAGATGAAGATGGAAGTGAAAGCAGCCAAGACAGCAATGACTTTGAAGTCATTGCCTGATGAAAAGCAAGGAAGGAATCATCACAGAAGAACTTGACCTTAAACAATTAAGGGGGAGAACGTTATCCCTTGTTAATTGTGTTAAGTCAAGTGTCATTTTAGTATAATTATTTGTTAAGTACTTATGTTTAAGACATATCTATGTATTATGTATTGGGTCGAATTTTAGGCCTGCACATGGGTCAAATGCAGCCCATGTAATGGCAGTTAGGATTGCAGTTATGATTGACAGTTATTTCCTAAAGGACACAATGTTTGGAGGGAAAGATAACCGTCATTAGTGTCGATTAGAAAACATTTTTCTAATTCAGAAAACATAACAACTTTTACTTAAGAATTCTAATGCAATATCTGTTCTTATTGTATCTATTATATCCTTTACTGTTCCATTACATTCACACCATTTACAAAGTCATTACCAGAAATATGAAACACTTAATCAAACCAAGATCAATTGGCCATAAGCCTGTACACACTAATGGAACCCCAATTAAAGCCAGGAAGGATGGTTTTGTTTTGTCCTACGTAAAAAGCAATTGCATATTTCTTTTGGTTACGTATTTGTAAAAGTGTGCATTTGACTGTTTGATAAAATGTCTAAATGGATTCTCAGCAACAAGCACTCGTTTATATGTGTATGCATGTCTTTGTTTTTATGTATGTAGTTAATAAATAGCTTAATATATGAATTTTGATATAAATATAAGAAATCATATGGTTGCTCGTCTCTCGTTTTGTTACCAGTCGACTAAAGTTGACCGTTGGTACCGGTCCCTAATGTTGACCGTTGGTACAATATGATTACCAGTCAACCTAGCCGACCGTTGGTACCTGTTGACTAAAATCATTGTTGGTACGGTTTTGTTACGAGTCGAATAAAGTTATGCTTTTATTATGTTATGTTTTGTTTTTTTTACTTCTATGTATGCAAATATCTTTAATAAGATTTGCCTACAGCTTTGTTTAAAGAATTTCGCTTCAGTTTGAGTGTTCGGTGTCCTCCCGCTCAAACTGCAGGGGAGTGTTAGCTGTACATTATAGACAGGGCCGTCCCGGAGATTTTAGGTGCCCTAGGTCGTAATTAAAAAAGGGCCTCTTTAAAAAAAAATATGCGAGTAAAACAACCGTATTGATCTTAAAATAAACTTACAAATATCGCAATATAGATGCTAAAAAATGTATAATTATTCAAAAATACTATTACAAAGACCATTTTATTGTATGAATGTTGCAATTTTACTAACATTTTTTGAAGCATAGTTTTTGACCATCTTCTTATAATCAACATTATTTAACAAATCATTCTCAATAACTATCAATGCCAATCTATTAAGTCTCTCATGTGATATTAAGGACCGTAGGTAGCTTAAACAAGAAAAATAAACACTAACAAATTAAAAATCTCAATAAAAAATTAAAATAAACAAGTAAAAGATTTACCTTATAATAGCCGAAACAATTGATTTATGAACCAATCGCCTACTGTTCGTCTTTCTTGATTTTAAAACACAAAAGTCAAACTCGATCTTTTTTTATTGTTTGTGGGACACTTGCTGCATATATTGATATTAGAGGCATATAAGCAATTGTCCGTAACACATTTTTTTTATTGGGCTCTAAATAAACATCTACGAACTAGGCTTTGATAAGAATTGGTGCCCTTCCAAATAATGGGCCCTGTGTCATGGCCCATACTGCCCCTGCCCACATCCGGGCCTGATTATAGATTAGTGATAAGGCAAAGAGATTAACATGAAATGAGTTGTACATGATACATGATTGACATGTGATTATTCATTTACCTTAAATAGATCGTAAGACACGCTATAAATGTATCTTGTATTCCTTCATATCAAATCAATCAATAAACATTATCATTCTACAGTTTTAAACACCTATAGGGCCTGTTTGGCAGGGGCTTTTTGGAGGAGCTATTAGCTTTTTGTTACAAAATAATCTCTTATAAACTAAGTAGCTTCGTTTGGATGCATTAGCTACAAGCTTTTATTTCAAACAAATAGCTCCAAAATGAAAAGCTGATTCATGAAGCTTTTTAAATATCTATGAGCTGTTAAAACTTTAAATTACTAATATACCCTCCAAACATTTATTTACAATTATAGATTTGTCCTTTTATGTCATTTTACATCTTATAATTACATTTAACAGCTAATTTACCAAACACTTTTATTAAAAAAAAGATACAGCTTGTAGCTCATATTAACAGCTTTGCAGTTTACAGCTTACAGCATACAGCTTACAGCTAGTTTTGCCAAACATACCCATAGTAACAATAACTTCTCACAACCAACTCAATTTATAACCAACTTTTTTAGTTTGAAAAGAAAAATAAGTCACAAGATAGTAACAAAGTTTTAAAAGTGTTCTATTAAAGTCACTAGAATTCAAAATTTTCACAACAATAAAACATTATTGGAAACAAAGTGAAACTTAGTTACTAGATTGGAAACAAAGTGAAACTTAGTTACTACGAGTATTTGATTTGATGATTTTCATCCTCATTTTCCTATTAATCAACTTAAAACAAATCAACTATTGTTATTGTACGAACCTCATAATAACCCCTTCTTTTTAATACTTTTGACTTTTAAAGCCACTTACGAACCTTTTTTTTAATACTTTGAACCTCATACGAACTTTCTTTAATCCTCAACTGCATTCAAGCCCTTTTAGATACTTTGAACCCTTAAGCCTCAATAGAACCCAAACCTTTTATTATAATTTTATAAACCCCTTACTTTGAACCTCATACGAACCCTTTTGTTTAGAGTAAATTACATTTATTTGTCCTTATAGCCATGCACGTATAACATCTTTAACAAAATTGAGTTGCACACCAACTGTTTGATATAATGTTTGTTTTTAATAGTGTTGTAAATTGGTGATGTTAGTGAGACCCTTTGAGACTTGTTGCTGGTTAGAATTATGTTGTGGTCTTAAATCGCCTTTAAGAAAATGGCCTTTTATTTAGTGGAGATTCGGTTTTGGTTGAGCGATATCGGATAAACTAGTGGCAACCCTGAAACCTGTCAGTTATCAAAGTGAGCATCACATGTTGTGATAATACAGAGTTTTGTTTTTCATAGTTTTTATAGTAACAAAGAAGATGGTATAGCAAGTGTTTGATGAAATGTCTGCTTGAATAGTGATACAAGTTGGTCATGTTACTTATGCCCATGGACTTGTTGATAATCACATTGTTTTGCTGTTTAATTGACTTTGTTTTGTTGGAGGATTCAGTTTTTAAGAAGCGAAATCGGATAAGTAATGGTGTTTTATAACGGGAATTGTTTTTGTTGCTCAGTTTATGGATGGCGCTATATTGGTGATGAATAAGTTGAATATTTTTGTTTGCTAATAGTGCTTAAAGTTCATGTGTTTATTGACTTATGAGAGATGGGGTTTATACTGTTATTAGGATTGTTTGATTGTAATTGCACTTGAACAAGCCTGTAATACGGTAGTCGTAGTAGGATTCTGATCATACTCATAAATGTAATAGTGTTTTCACATTTTTTTTTGTTGACCTTGTTATCTGCTCTTGAGAAGGACTCGTACACCATTATCTTGTCCTCTTAATATCTTTGTATGCATGTTTGATATGATATCATGAAAACTTATTAGGTATTTAATCTAATCTCTCAATGAGTTTAATTACCATTAGTAATTTATCAAGGAGATGGTAGTTTTTGTATGCTCATAGACATGCCAACTCTATGGTTATTATCTGGTATTCTGAGTGCCTTTTTTTAGGTAGACCTGGTGGTAAGATTATGACACTTTTAAATGTGATTGTGTTTTGGACTTGTCTTTCATAATTATGAAGAACCGTGCACCATTAGTGGAGTGGTTTAGCTATAGTACTTAAATTAAGATAAGTTGAATCAGAATTGGGGGATAGATGGTTGGAGTGTTATTTTGCGGAAAATTACTTGTACAGGGAGACGAAATAGAATGTACTAACTAGAATTGGGGATTGATGGTTAGAGTAAGACAAGTTGAATCAGAATTGGGGGATAGATGATGTTGCCAAAGATCGCCTTTATGTTGGGTAAGACATTTTCTTTTATATTTCAATGAAGTTTTATACGCTTTGTAAGGACGTAAGTATTAAGTAGACTATTATTATATGAAGTTTGATTCTATTTCTCAGTGGTTCGAGTTTTACAAGGTGGAGTTGTCAAACAGTTCATTCAGAGCATCTACTCTCCATAGTGAGAGTCATTGCTCCAATAATGCCTCATATAGCTGATGATGTGTGGTAAAATCTCACTTTGGAATATAATTTTGACAATGCTGGTGTCATTAATTTTTTTTTTTATTGAAATTGAGAGAAAGTGAAATGAGTTATTATTGAAATGGGAAACTTGTGATCAAATGACCACTTACACAAACTTTATACAAAGTATTTTTGCGGCAAAGTTGGTTATTCAATCAACCACACTTTGACCCGTTTTGACCAAGATAGCTAAACTACAAACTAAGCTACTATTACATCAACTAAGCTATCATTACATCTTTAAGCTATATTACAGACTTGATACTACATATAAAAGTATTGTATTAAGCTAACACATCCAACTGTAGGCTATTGTACTTGTTGCATCCTCTGCTACATCTTGTTGCAGGTCTTCAAGCACTGTGTATGATGAATGTAACTTGTGGAAAGATGGCTTGCCTATCGTGAGGAAGAGACTGATTTTGGGGGAATAAATACTCAAGGTAACCACAATAATGTCTTGCTGCTACTATCTTTGATATATCCATTTTTACATCGACTGTTTATTGCTGTACAATTTTACAACACTGCACGTAAATCTAATCTGTAAGAATTTGCTAGTTGAGAACGGAGGAAATTAAAGCTTTGGAGAGTACTCACACTGGTAAATTCATTGGTTCCAGTCGCAGGAGAAGATGTATCTGCATTCCTTTCAGGATAACCTTGCTGTGAGAGTGAGTAATATGTGTGAACCTAAAGTTGTTACTGACTCACTAAATCGCATATTAGTATCATCTCAGGTATTCCCGATAATTATTCTGTAGATGGGCAAGATGTAAATGAGCATGTATCGAGACTCTAAAAGATTTATGAGCAAAACTGCAGAGGTGTCAAAATGGACGGGTTTTGGTATAAAAAATTTAGTAAATAGTAAGTTTCTCTAATATTATTACCAAAAATACATATCATTTTATGCAATAAAATTACATTTTGGGTGACCTTCGACCTGTTTGATCTCTTTCCTGTTAAGATGATCTTTCAATTTTACCTATTAGAAATAAAACATAACCTGAAGACCCAATATATAAGTAAATACTTCAAATTGCCACACTAGTATATGGTGCTGAATTTCACATCATTTCACGCATTTTGTTGATGATATTTGTATAATAAATCCATCATTCAAACTGTAGGTTGAGATTCTTTCTACTTTGGAGGATGCACCAAGCGAAGGTAAACCATATTCTGGAGATTATTTGATTCAAGGAGAGAAGAAAATATGGATTGGTGTTTCACGTGTAGAAGGTTCAGCATGTGAAAGATATTGGGACTTCTCAACACATGTTGGCAATTTTCTTGATCACCCCACACTTAGTAGTCGTTGCTAGCTATGATGTTATTGCTAGCCAGCCACCTCGTGTTCTTTTAGTTGTCAGTTAAGCTTTAGGTAATCTCTTGACAAATATAAATTTATATTATCCTTGTTATGTTTTATCTTTAATGGGCCAAACTGGTAAATTAAAAATGTTGCGCAAAACAAACGGGCTGCAATTGGTTGAAAGTATCCCAAACTGTATTGCATCAAACTTCATAAATTATTTTATCAATAAAATTGGGATTATCAATTAAAAGGTTTAAACATTTACAAAAACAAATTTTCTTTCCAAGTTGACCCGTATGAAACCTGTTTCACAATCCGCCCATTCGATCACATTCTATATAATATACATTGTTTACCCTGTTTTACGTCGCTAATCTCAACTTTTTTCTAGAGCAATGAAGTTTATTGAATGCTGAATCAATGAGTAGATTAACAGAAGTGCACATGCCTCTGGTCATATTTTCTTTGGCTGAAGATGGAGTTCTTTGTTACAGCGCGTTTTTGATAAGCAATTACATTTGGTCTCACTAGAGTTAAAAGGGACTTTATTAGACACCTATCATTACTAGTAGTACTGTTGAAATTTATTTGTGGTAGATGATATTATCAAACCCCTTATGTATAACACTAATGTTTTAAAATTGGTTGCAAGTCTTGCAATCAATTGGATATTCCATTTTCACATTTTATTCAATATATTATGTAATCATAGTAATCTAATAGTGATCAAGCCTATAATGTTTCTGGTCAAAGTGAGTGTAAAGAGACGAGCTCCATCTTGCGATAGATCTTTTGTTGAGTACGCAATGAGGGTTTAGTAAGCTCAACCACTATTATACAAAATGACCTGAAATAGATGTTACTGAATCTATAGACTTTGGGAAGAAAAAATAAATTTTGAAGGACTCAGCATAATTGAACCACAAACTTTTAAAGGCCATGTTTTATCATGACAAGCATCTATGAATTTTAATAATGAAAAAATTGATGGATGACCTATGTGCTGACGAGTTTGGATGTACTTTTTAATGAAGTCATAATAAATGCTTATAATTTTATAACCAAGTAAACAAGGTCATTAAAATCATAAAATGTGGCTTAATAATGTCTACAGAGACTTGAAAGATATCTAATGTCTACAGAGACTTAAAAGATATCAAGTATCTCGGTACTTATTTCATATTCTTTCATGAATCAAAGAAGAAGTGGTAGGTTTAAACAATTGATATCAAAAACAAATTAGCTTCTAACTGATGACACCCGCGAACCGGCAAGCTGACTAATTAATAATACTTCATTGCTAGTTGGCCAATATTTTAATATTAATTATGCAATCAATAATAGGAAACTTTGTTCACATGTTTTTGTATTGCCTCTTACTTTTTCCCTTTCTCACATTGATACGCAACCCATCCTAGTCTTCGACTAAATGTAACACAGCCTTTTTAGCCAATGTGCTGCTATCATTGAGTGCAGTTCTAGTAATCTTATGAAATGAAAGATATACGACAAAATATCACTTCATGAACTTGTACTTTGTGGTATCTAATTTATTTTGATACCTCAATTGAAGAAAATTCTAGTTATTTACCCAAAAAGAAATCATTGATCATTTTCAAGTTTTTTGGTAAATGTAATACTCCTTGGGTCTAATAAAAAGTGTTCGTCTTAGTGTTTTGGTGTGTCTCATAATAACTGTTTAATACCAAATTTCAACCAATCCAGATTATTCTAAAAGTAAATGAGAGATTTTATTGGATACAAGTGAAAAAGTTAAACATTTTTCTAAATGTGTGTGAACACTTATTACACGACGGAGATAGTTTGAACTTGTTATTACAAGGACTGTACACTTGGAGAATAGGTGGCTAAGTGTTATAATTCACCAAAAGGGGTTTTTGGGTTCTAATCAAGTTTACGAAGGAAATATGGGAACCCATCCCTACTAGTGACCACTGACCTTATAAGGACCCCATATATCAAGGTGAACAAGTTCACCCAACTCTTTGAAACATGATCACTTAAAGGGAAAGGTTCCCTAGTCTACTTTGGCTTTTGACAGATATCACAAGCGATAACATACTCTTTACTTTCAAAACACAAACTATTAAAACATTTTGAACTTGGTCTGCAAGATGACCAAGTCTGCAGTGCCAAGTATATTTAGACATAAAACAAACATTATTAATGGAAGAACTTTCCACTTCTTTACCTTTATTTCCATCAAAGTAATATAATCCTTCAATCTGTTTACCAGTCCCCAAAATTTTTCCAGCCCTCAAATCGTGATTTAAGATGTAGAAATGAGCTTCCTCAAACGCAACTATCAATTACTGTCTCTAGCAACTTTATAAACTCACAATAAACTCAGACTCTACTCAAGAAAAACCAAAACATCATGCAGTGTTAAGTAATTTGGCAATTATATGTTTCGAATCTTAGTAATGAAGGCTTCTGTCTCATTGGGATGAGAAAATTTAATTCTAACATGTGAAACATCAACAACATTAACAAGGTACTTATCAATGTAAGTCATATCAATGTTAATGTAATAAACCGTTTGAGCAAAAAAACTTTGTCAAAATTTTGATTTAATATTTTGCTAGAGTTATAAAATGTTCCTACCATATTGACATGTACCCCATTCCCAGTCTAAGAGTTTTCTTTAATCAATGAACGAGTAGCCATTTGTTCATCCGAAAAGGCAGAGGAAGAATTGTACATAATTATTAAAAACATGTTTCCCTATAAAATTTTTGCCAAAATTCTTTTTTCCAAGATCAGCAGGATAACCAATCAATTTAAAAACATTGGTCATTACTAGGACCATTAAATCTACAACATTCGCAAACCATTGCAGACCCCAAACGGGTCTTCTATTATTGTTATTGGGACATTATAAGTAAAAGCAAAGGACTGAGGCCTCTGTGAGGTTCCAACGCTACGGTTGGTCACAACAACCATGTAAGACTCCTCACTAGAGATGATAGCATAAGCACTCCTGACATCAGGAAGAGGGTCCCTAGAAAAAATATTACTTCTAATTTGCATACAAGTATCCTCAAGACCCATCAATAACTGCATAACTTCATTAATTATGTAGGTTCCATATTATGATCAACTAAACACAAAGATGGTGGTGTCGTGAGGTAGAGTAGAGAAGAAAAAAAAAAAAAAAAAAAAAAAAAAAAAAAAAAAAAAACTTGGTATTTAACCCTAAAACGCACCCATTATACATCACACAAGTGTATATAGTTCCTTAGGCGCTACACTTATGGGCCTTTGGATGGACTTTGGTTTAGTGGACTTGGATTTACAAGATAGAAAAGGCTTACTAACTTAACCACTAACCTATTAGATTAGCCAAGTCCACAAGCCCATTTACTAATCTATTACAAATTTGATAACACGTTACACGGTTCCTATATGTAGAATGACAATCACTTTCTTTGATGCTAACAAATTGACAATGCTTTTTAAAATCCTCAACATCATGAAAAGTACATCTAGGAGGTTGAACTAATGCATCAAACTGTTTCCACAAAGCATTAAGCTTATGATAGTAACCTGCAATAGATGAACCATTTTGATAGAAAGAATTGATTTTATAATTCAAATTAAAAGTCACAGACCCATCAACCTTATCATAGGTTTCTTTTAACTTTTGCCAAACATGAGAAGCTCTGTTTGAGAAATTTTGACCAAGATATAGCTCCTCAGATATAGAGTTTAAAATCCAACCCAAAACAACAGCATTGACTCTATCCCACTATCTACCAAAAACCTCATTAATATTGGATCTTTTACATGTACCATCTATAAACCCAATTTTATTTTTCCCTTCTAATGCAAGTTGAATATCACATGACCAACCACTAAAATTTTCAGTTTCTTTTAGTTTGCTAAAATAAACAGTTAAAGATGCAGAGTCATTAAGATGCAGAGTCAGAGTCTAATCTACTAATCCGAGTTACATTATCATCTTCACTAACAGAATTCATATTAACATAAAATTTATGTTCGGCCATTATAAAAAAACATAAAATAAGCAACAAGAAAGGAAAGAAAGTAGTACCCATGTATTCTTGCCACTCAATGTGGTAGATGAAGGGCAAAACATTAAAGTAAAAAAAACAAAGCAGTAACAAATAACCACCTAAACACCACAAACAACAAGCAACAACCAACATCAATCCACAACTTCTCAATAGTGTCCCAACCTATCCTCCAACAGTTTATTGCAAGAAAATAAAGACACGAATAAAAGAAAGAGTGTGAGTGGTGTTATAGTGCATGCAACAACAAAAGCACCGCGACCAAAAAACTTTCGATGTTCTTAATTCACTTAGTTAAGAGCACAGAAATCACCAGCAATCCAAAATACCCAGGATCAAGAACACCAAACCGTAATCTTCAAGAATTAGTCGTTTCTTCCCAAATCATACCAAGAAACCGCAGATCTATTAATTAAATAATTTTAATCGACCACCATAAGCTTTTCAGATAAAAAAAGAACCCAAAAAATACCAAAACCCCAATTTTGAAATTAGGCGTTTTCAAAAAATCTTTTGGATCTAATAAATTAAACACTAGAGCTACCGATTAACAAAGGTTAATTGATCGTAAACTCAACTAATTTAAAAAGTCCCCAAAAAAATTTTAAACCCTAATTTACAAAAATTGATATAGAGCAGATTTTGAGCATGCTTTGATTCCATGAACAAATTATAAACCAAAAAAAATAACAACAATGGTTCTTGAATCTCAATTCAAGAACAATAAACAAAACACTTCCAAAAACCAAGATCACGTGACTGATCTTAACCAGAAACATTAATCAAGCAAGAAACTAAAATCCTCCAATGTTAATCATTATATAATTTGATAATAGTTCTATTACCAAAACAGTGAATATAACAAGATCAAATAACACTATGATTGCAAGTAAATTGAGAGATGGATATGTGCTTTGAGAGAGAAAATGGAAACGACATAGATGAGTTATGAGCAATATTTTAAAGCCGGGTTTTTAATTGACCTGGTCGAGTTATCGGGCACCGGTTCAAAGGCCGGTTCAACCCGGTTTTCCATTTATTATTATTTTTTTTCGACCTGTTCGACCGCCGGGTCAACCCGGTTTTTATTAAAAAAAATCAAACCCGGCCTCTGGCCGGGCACCGGTCCGACCGGTTGAACCGGCTGGGTCGACCTGGGTTTGAAAACATTGGTTATGAGACCACGTAGTTTTTTTTCATTTCTTTTATTGCACCACTCATTACCTCACGCCACATATAGCCCTTCATCTTTAGCTATACTATCAAACCAACTCTCAACTCAAGATAACACTATGTCTAAAAATACAAATTTGTCAAAATTAGTCCATCAACTTTATAAACGAGAATAAGATTCTAATTTTATCATTTTCCAATGTTTTTCTGTAAATAAGCGCAGATCCAATAATTTAGGGAAATGAAACGTGTAAACCATATTCAATGTAGGTTGATGTTTCTTTTCGATAAAATTCTATATTTCTCCCCAAAAAGAAAGTCTTGATCACTTTGCTATTATCTAGTAATTAATATATTTATCGAGATTAGTTACAAAATATGAATGAAGCATGTTCGGCTTTTCACTAGTATAAACAAGCACTGTGGTTAACAAATATTAAAAAAAAAAGAAGTCAACTAAAATTGTGTGTGAACTTACAATTATTTATAGTTATTTTTGTATATAAATTGACAGCTTACAAATTTCATTTAAATTATTTCAATTCTTAAATCAAATTCCACTAAATTTTGTTACCAAAACCAAGGTGACAATTGAGCGTGTTTGGATAAATCTATTTTTGTAACAATCAGCAATTTTTTTAGGCATGTTTGTTACAGGGAATAATCTTTATTTTTCATTTACGAGCTTTTTCGAGCTTGTTTGACTTAAAAACGAGAAGTTATCTCGCGAAACGTGGAAACTGCACATAACGCGTAGCAGCAAAAGCGTAAACTCGATAAACAGTTTGATTTGATTATGGTATTATTTGCGAGAAACTAGTCGCATGAATACTCGTCTTTATTGGAAAAATTATTTGGAACGCAGTAGCGTAATTTTCATGAGTTGAATCAAACGTTTGCTAGCCTAAACATGTCTGAACTACTATTTTACAAAAGATTGCATAAATTATGACTTTAGTCCTTGTGGTTACAGTTTCATTCGTGCCCCTATATTTTCATTGACTTGTCACTTTGTATTACATAATTTGGACTATATATATAGTTCAAGTCTAGGGTTTCTCTCATAATCCAAAACCCTAGCACCACTCATTCTCTCTCAAGGACTCACCGGCCGCCACTCTTTCCGGCCAATCTACGGCCACTAGTCGCCGCCACTATTTTTGCCATCACTTGCCTTGTCGTTATTTTCATTTAACATTGATTAATAAAACGAGTTATTGGTTTTCGTGGGTTAAACCGGATGTAAAATGATTTAAAAGTGAGTTTCGTAGATAAAAGACAAGATTTAAAATGTTTGTTGTGGTTTCGTGTGGTACAATGTTCACAGTAGTGTTTGTGCAATTTGTCTTGGATTCTTGTGGTACTCATTATCCAAAATGGTTTTGTTATGTCTTGTGTTGATTTTCTTGGATATTAAGATGGATTAAAAACAATTTTCCTAATGGATTTTCTGTGTTGTTTATTGATGGTTTGGTCTTGGGCTGCGTTTGGATTAGCTTAGTTAACTTTTTGCGCGTTTGGATTTTCTGTGGTGTTTATGATTCATTAAGGTTCGTTTCGCGTTTTTGAATGTGTTTGGGTCACGGTAACAACAAACCCACTTAGGGTGCGTTGTGTTATGTTTGACTGAACCACTTCACAAGGAAACACCCATGTAGGGCGTTTGGTTTTGCTCACAGTTTGACCATGACGCCACCAAGGGGTGAGTCTTGGTTTGGTTGAACCACGATAATAATAAAAGGATGTTGGGTGTTTGTTTTGAACTGCTTGTGGATTCGACTACTACCCACCTTGGGTGCATCCTGGGCGTGGTTTCTAGCAGTAAACACCAAGGGGTGTTAATCTTTGTGTTAAAGCTGTGTTGGTTTTCATGTTCTTTTGTTTTCAGTTAGAGCGCTAGGTACAGTCTCGTGCCAATGGTGATGCCGTGGAAAAAAGTTATGTCACCTCAGCACTTTTTCTCCATGGCACAAGTTTTGGCTATGGCACCAAAACTCCCCTCCCTAGCATAACACCAATTTTCTGGTGCCATCGTTTTTTTTTTTTTTTTTTTTTTTTTTTTTTTTTTTAAATACAGTAATATATTTAAATAACATTTACCTTCATTAATAATAAAATAAACTTTAAACATATTACTATTGTACTATTTCAAATCTTCATATTACAAATATTTTGATAATACACGTACACACATTTTATATTTTCGGGCTTCTTGTTGGCCTTGAAATGAGAATAGGGTTAAATATTTATATATAATTATATATTACTATGTTCTTTATTAGCAAAGCCACCATACACATCTCTTATCCTTCCAACACCATTTGCAATCTACATCTTCTTCCTTACCAAAAAAAAAAAAAAAAAAAAAAAAAAAAAAAAAAAAAAAAGAAAAAAGAAAACGGAGCAGACAGCACATCACAAACTCAAACACAACACAAACAATAAAGAAACAAACCCACCAAAAAAGAAAGAATACTGCTCGGCGTGAGCTGGTGGCCACGGCGCCAGCACCTACCAGCCCAGCACCGGTGTGGGTTCTCGCGCCATAGGGTGGTGCCGAAGCCCATGGCTTTGAGCCATAGCGCACCGTACCCTGCTCTCTTAGTAGGGGTGCATTTTAAATTGTTGTGACTTAGAGGGGTGAGTGTGGTGTCAAACCTCAACCTCTTCATCAGTATCATATCACTGTCACATCAGCATAACAAACCTCCACAACTAACCACAACAAACCCCCCTCTCTTATAAAAAACTCAACCTCTTCATTTGGGGCCCACCAGTACCACTTTATTTTTTTATTCAATTTTTCAAATAAACTAAATTGAATTCATTAAAAATAAAAATACAATACATAACCTAATAATGAGAAAAAAAACACATACTAATAAACACGATACGAAAAGAAAAAAAAACGACACGGGTAAAAAAAATACAATACATACTAATAATAAGTAATCTAGTCATCTCTTTTGTGATATTTCTTTACTAGTCGTTCCTGCCTCTTTCGGATGATCTCTGCTTTTACAGGGTCAGAATTCAAATTGGGATCTATCATCTGAAACTCCATCTCGATCTTATCTTGGATAGCTATTTCCTTCTCCCGCCTCGCCTCGTAACAAGCCCTTTGAGCGTCGTCTTTTTGAGCATATATTTCGGATATATGTCCCGAAAAAGTACTCGATTGACTCCCACCGGAGCTTGCAGCGCTCGACGTTGAAGTCGAATTTTGTTTCTTTGCGGCTCGTTTGCTGCCATCTCTGTCAGGACGAGCTCGTTTGTCCGGGCCGAATATATCCTCGAGACATGTAATGTCAATCGGATCTTCGGCATCCCACTTCGGGTAATTTTTCAAAATCTCCCAACATTTTTCATACACGAACTCCTTACCACCGTAACGTTGCGCAAATCTAACTTTCGTATTCTCGACATGATCGTGGTCACTTTCACCACTTCGACGCTGCAGATGTTTAGTTTGATACATTGATTTGGGTGGGCATGCTCATGCTTAGAAGATCCTGTTTTGGTATGTAATGTAAACTTTGAAAAATATCATTAAATTTAACAAATTTTCCTAAAGTGTTAGTAGAAACTTTCACTGATCATATTATGAAAATATTAAATTTGTTAAATTTCTTAAGATTTTGGAAGTTTCTACTAACACTTTAGGAAAATTTGTTAAATTTAATGATATTTTTCAAAGTTTACATTACATACCAAGACAGGACCTTCTAAGCATTAGCATGCCCACCCAAATCAATGTATCAAACTAAACATGTTTTACTATGGTTAGTATTTGACGTTAAGTAGGTTGATTGCTTCTTCCACCCCTCGCCAAATATTGGTAGTCACAACATTGATGTAGTCTATTTAAAGAAGGTTTAAATGAGATTTACTTTAGAAAAAATGGCAATAACGAGTAATCATTATAAAAACTGTACATAAATTTCATTTTAGAATTAAAATATTAATTGTAGCAAATATGAAATATAAAGCTCACATGCAATTTTTGTCGTTCGATGCCTTGGATCGATATATTTATTAGTGTTAATCGTGTTTTATAATCTTTATATATTTATTAAAACTTTTGAAGGCTAGTCTTTTTATTTTAATTGGTCATAATATCGTAGACTATGTGTATTATAAATCATGGTCGGAATTGCAGTAGTTAGTGTATCACCATCAGTCTCCAGCTCATTTCAACATGTAATTAACTAAACTCACAAGTTGAATCTTCTTAAGTAGAGGAAATTATTTGTTTAACCTTTTCTTAATCAATGATTATAACTACTTTTGAGCCTCCATTTCAATAATCTCACTTGCATCTGGTTCATTATGTATCTCCATATTCTTGCTGATAATTAAGTTCATTTATTTATTTATTTATCTATTGTATCTTTGGTTAGAGGATTGTGCAGTTGATGAAATGAAGAAACAAATGTAAGGAAGAACATAAGTGACCATTCCATCTACGTCCATTCGTCAATGGTTTTTTAAGGGTTCTTTAGTATTTTTAGTGTAATTTTACTCTCAAGACATAATGTTAAGAGTGATGATTGGCATGCCTAATTTCATGCCTAACAATTAGATTACAACATTTGTACTAATCAAAGACTATCATGAGGAGAGAGAAATATCATACTCCACTTGTCATATGTTGACTGGATTAGGCATAAAATTAGTCATGCCATTCATTTTCCTAATATTAAATAGTGTAACAACCCATATTCTTTTATGTCATCAGATTGATGATTTCAGTTCTTAAATACTTCAATAGCACTTTGATAAAAAGTATGAAATCAATTAACGCTCAAATGGCTCAAATTTTGAAGTTTTAAAAAGAGTATCAACATGACCTATATACATCACAACTTTACAAAAACAATCAATCATGTCATATCCAAAAACCTCCTATTATTTGTTTATTACTACACAAGAATATTAGTTTACTAATATTTACAAATAATTAAATGAATGTAGCCCGCCCATTTAGCGGGTCATACAAACTAATCTCATATATACAACTATATTTTATAAATTGATCAATGAAAATCTCTTATACTAATTATGTTTAAATGAAGATATATTGTCCAGACACAAACAAAAAGGAATAGAAAAATAGTAGGCATTATTCATAGATGATGACGTATAGTCTGGTGTCGGGTCATGAACCCGACCACAGCCCAATACTTACAAGCCCAGCACGACTTGGGCCAACATCAATAAAGGATTGGACTCACGAAAGCCCAAGCCCAAATCTATTTACGGAATGGATATAGATATCTTCTAAAATATGAAGATAATCATCCCCAACCGACTTAGGCGGGATACGCCGAAGGTTGGCGACCAACAGGGTCGCCAGACGAATCCCCAATCAGGTGAGACACTGAAGAAGGGGTACTCTAGACTGACGCTAGCGACTAACGGCACAAAACAGTAAGATCACAGCTAAGAATCACATCCCAGGGTGCCTACCGCGGTGAACAACTATGTTTTCAACCTGCAAGGACTAAACCTCGAGGCCAAGAGCATGGTTAACTCTTAACGACGAACTCTGGACGCGTGATTCTCTGTTCTTTGTGGCAATCCGAATGGCACCCTAACAGAGGGTGCTAATAGGAGGCCGCACTCTCATTCATTAGCCAAATCCCAAAATCCTCAAAATCCCAATACTCTAGCATGGAAGTTGCTCCCCATAATAAGGGAAATATATACGTGCCTTAGGAACAACCAAGGCACAAGGGGTTGGAAGCCGCATAGGGCGGATTCAGCCAACCCCTACTAATAGAAGTATAAAATCTTCTATAGATATAGGTAAGGCATTTATCTAAACCCGAACCCGAAAGCACTCAGGTTAGGAAATAACTACAACCGGGTTCAGCACGACCCGAACATTCATAACCCGACACCAGCCCAAGTACTGGGCTGTGGTCTGATATGCAGTAGTAGATACTTATTACGGATGATAAAAAGATAAGGAAAAACAAACACAGACCTGTTATATAGAAGTAAATTTGTATTAATCATATTCTCTAAAAGTAACTAGTTAAATATTTTATATCAACATATATACTCTAATCAAACATACTGGGCGATTTACCCGCCCGATGTAAGTAAATTAATAAACATTTATAATCATTTGATTATAAGAACACATCATTATTTGTTTATTATCCTCCAAAAACCTATACTGTACTAACTAACAAAAACATTTCAACACTACATATATCCAGTACAACTA
>BPTQ01000001.1:8746001-9114854 GCA_019973895.1 Chrysanthemum seticuspe | reverse complement strand
CGCCGAACGGAGTAACAGCGCCATCTGTTTCAGTGGACCAGACTTACTTTGTGACGCATGGAACCGTAGTATCATAGGAAAGTAAAAACTGAAGCTGGAACGGAGGGCATATCGACGCGCAAGCGCAGAAAGAAGGTCATCCAGGTTCAGCTATGCAGAAAGTAGCAGCAAACATCAGTGTAATTAGAGGCGTCACGCCTATCAACCGTACGGTTAGAGTCAACCATATTGCCGAAGACAGGGCATATGTTCTCTTTTCCCCCACAGGGGACACGACCAAAATTGACTCCATGCCACACGGGTATTATGTACACTTTCAAGAAGCTGGGTGGAAGGAAACACGAACAGGTTCGCACGAAACTAAGGAAGTGGGCTATCCGCACTGCGGAGATTAATGTGACTACAAACGACGATGAAAGACGTATCGACTTGGACCTACTGGAAGAAAGACGCGAACGCGCAGCTATACGGGAGGCAAGGTCGAAGTCAAAAATGAAAGGATACTATGATGCCAAGGTACGCAGTGTTTCATTCAGACCAGGTGACTTTGTCTACCGCGACAATGAGGCAAGCCGCGCTGAAGATACAGGTAAGCTCGGACCTAAGTGGGAAGGACCTTATGAGGTTACTGAAGCAACGGGCACAGGCGCGTACCGGCTACGAGGTTTGGATGGTCGTGACCTACCGCGCACATGGAATATCAGCAACCTCAAGAGGTGCTACCTATAAGAATTGCTACGGCATAGCGCGCAGACGCTCCGCACTTTTAGTGCCCAATAAACATTCATGTAATCAGTTTTTTATTTTTCATATTTACTGTTTTCTTTGTTATTTCCTGATAAACTTGCAAGTATTAATAAAAATGTCGCGGTTTCTAGCTAACTCCGTGACACATTTTAAGTTGTTATCTCCATATACTGTATGCTTTAACAATTTTTTATTTTGCCCACGACGGCGTGCATGCACTACACATAAACCCACGATGGTAAAAGGATAAGTTGACCTACTAACTAACTTGTTGAGTAAGAGGGTTGCAAACCCATCAATACTGGATCACGCATCCTTGTTAAACACCTTATTCTCAAGACGTTGGAATAAGATATGTGCGCATCCCACGACGGTTGCGCAGCAATGCACACGTGCATGTTTAACAACTTTGGAGCCAAGACACTTGCTTCTTTAATACGATATTTACAGTACGCTGTGACTCATTACATACACGATTATGATTAAATACTTAGAATTATGTTCCAAAGTATACTCTGATTTTCATACACGATTATGGATTTCTTATATTTACACTGGCGTACACTGCAACAAATACATCTTTTACGCATACTTAGACAGATATGTATACATTACGAATGTCCACAAGCAACAAGCAAAAAAGCAATTTTTATTTATAACTACGAGTTATTACAAAAGATAGCAAACATATCCGCTACAAGCTACTACAACGCCTAAGGGCCGAAGTGCCAACATGACTTGTCGCTTCTTTCACTTCGCTGATACTCTCCAGCACATCTGCACCCTGAGGTGACACGGTAGCCACACTGACGGGCACTCCATCAGACCTCGGCAAGTGAGCCGCACCAAGTCCACACAAAATGGCCTTACCTGCAATACCTTTTTTCTTGGCAAGACGGGTAGCATGCACTTCCAAGACCTCCTTTAAAGGCACCTCTTTCTCCAACGCAAAGGGATTCTGACTATCCCTAGGACGCGCAAAGACGGGCACTTGGAGCTGCGACTCATGGGGTTTCAGAAAATAGTCCGGCTGTGTGTCCGCACCCTCAGCACGGTGACGTGCCAATGTCAACCCTGCCATAATAACACTTATCGGATAATCTCGGTCGTGCTCAAGCTCCGAAATCATGGGGAGCTCTAAGTCTTTCATTTTTTGCATGGCAGCGACCAAGTGATCATATGATTCAGCATTGTACCCCGGTACCTTCTCAACAGGTGCTTTCAACAGTTCTGCGTCATGGAGTTGTTCCACTGCTTCTGATTTACCACGCTCTAAAGCGCACTGTACAACCTCCCCGAACGCATTCACCACCTCTGACGACTCTAAGGTACTAAGCGCAGCCATGCGAAGACCGTGGCCTATGAGCCACCTACGCTCTGCAATCACTGACATAAGATGTGGATACAATTCTTCATCATACTCAATGCTCAGCTTGCGCAGCTTTGCCTCCTGCACCTCCAAGGACCAGCTCACAGTACTCCCAAGCTCTCCCAACTGCGCAAACAAACTTTCTTTTCCCTGATCTAGGTGTTTCAAGGCCCAGCAGCACGCAGACTTGTACTTGGCAGCCTCAGCACGCTCCTGACTTATTTGACACATTAGCGCCATCTTGTCATCGGCCTGTTTTTGCACATATGCGCTGAGCTCACTAGTCTCGGCACGAGCGCTATCCAGTTGCGCTTGGGTGCTTGCCAGCTGCGCCTCCAACAGAGCTATTGTTTGATCTTTCTTTGAGCTTTGGTCTTCCCCGCCAGACACTTGATCTTTCAGCTTCACAATTAACGAAGCCTGATGGGCGGAGACTTGAACTAACTCCTCCACTAATTGACCCAGGGGCACATCTGCATCAGCTTGGCTTTCTTTATCCGGGCTCGGCGGCTCAGAATGCGCTGACTGTGTTGGACTCGCTTTGGGAGGTGATTCTATGACCTGCTCCATCCTGTGAATAATCACCAGCGCAATGTTAGAATCCCAAATAGAACATTCTCCAACTAAAAGAAGATTATACATGTATGGTGTTACTTACTTTGGCTCCGCATCATCGGCAGATGGGTGCGACGACGCTTCATCAGTGGAGGACAACTCCACAGTTTGAACCACGGGACGCTTTTTTCTTGATGGACCCGCACCATGATCTTGTCGGGTCCTTTTGCGGCTAAGCGCCGCCCCTTCTTCTTCTTCCTCTTCAGGATGAACTCCAGCTATGGGCGCTGACTGCGCTGCCAGCGACGTTACCTCAGGATTGGGACGACTCTGTAGCGGCGTTGCTTCCACTGCAACGGAGGAGCTAGTCCCTGTATCCCCTGCAGTCAGTTCCATGACACGCCCTTCAGTTGCAGCTAAGATTGGCTCCTCGTCATCCCTCAACGGTCTTACTCCTGTCTTTACGGCTACGGGCTTCGCCAACTGTACGACCGTGAATAGATCCATCTCTGCGCAAGGCAAAACACGTATACAAACAGGTTATATAACGCGCAAAAAAGACGGAAGATTACTCTTACATTATTTATACGCAGAGGTACGGAGGAATAAGTACCCACCCTGGCCATTGGCGTCTAAAAAGATAGGAATCTCATCTTCGGGGCCAAAGTAATTACGGCTGATCCCCATGTGCACCAAAAATCCCTCAGGATATGCACTAATAGGGATGCGGTTCGCATTTATCAAATCCGCATCCTCAACGTTATAAGACCCAGGCAATGGGCACTCATCCCTCTGTAGATTTCCTCGCGTATAGAACTCATAATTCCACGGGAAACATGTATCATCTACCCAGAAGAAATACTCCCTCCAATTCCTAAGGGCGTCTAATTTATCTGTATAGCACTGCAGTCTACCGGCGCGTTTCGAAAAAGTTACCCACCCATGCGCCCACGTAGTGTGGTAAAATGCGCGGAATAAGTTAATGGTGGGATTAATCCCCAACAAACGGCAATTTACTTCGAAATTAGTAATTTTTGCCGCGCCGATGCAGTGTAACTGCGATATGTGTAGTGTATAATAATTTAACACATCGCATAGGAAGCGTGACAGGGGCACACGTTGATTCGCAAATTCGAATAACCGTGTGTAAACACCCACTTTCCCTTCGGGGAAATCTGCAATCGTGGCACGCGCATCCGGAACCACTGGATGCACGTCCCGGGGTATAAAGTAGTCTGAGGTAAATTCCATCAGATCGATTAAATTAAGGTCGGAGGTGAAGTCAGACAATTGTTTAACCATGGTGATATACTTTTCTGTTATCACGCACGCGCGGTTACCTTGGTGGTTGGTTACTTTTGGGATAATGACTCTTAATTTGCTCTAGGAAGAGAGAAAGATGTTTTTACTGTGAGGAATCCGGTGAAAATGAATTCCCAAGTTATATACTTCTCCTTTTCCACACGATTGGCGACACGTGGATCCCACTAAGCTTCATTGTGTGGACGAGATGACTTGATGTGACAGCGGGGCAGTAACTTTCCCCCGATTAACGAGGCCTCGACTATTCACATGGATGTCTCGATACATTGTACCTTCGGATAGGTATATGGCTTCTTGGATACGTTTCATATATTATTTGTTTTTTGGGACTACGGTCATTAGTCTAGCATCCGCAGTTACGCACTGCGCATACTAGACTGGGGGGACATGATGACGTATAGTCTGGTGTCGGGTCATGAACCCGACCACAGCCCAATACTTACAAGCCCAGCACGACTTGGGCCAACATCAATAAAGGATTGGACTCACGAAAGCCCAAGCCCAAATCTATTTACGGAATGGATATAGATATCTTCTAAAATATGAAGATAATCATCCCCAACCGACTTAGGCGGGATACGCCGAAGGTTGGGGAACACGGAACCAACAAGGATTCCGTGCATATATAAAGGGAATAATACCCCTCGTTGAAGGTACGATCTCATAACCCTAAAACTCCTAAAACCCTAAACCGATTACTTACTCTCACGCCGGAGGATAATCGTGGGAGACAATCCCACGGTAAGCCTAACGGTGTTTCTTGTCTCTTAGTGCGCAGGTCTCAAGCAGCAATTCTCAATTGGTACGAGAACCGGAGCTCCAAATCAGGAACGTCCAACTTTTGTATCAACAATAGACATGTTTATTCATTGGAATATGTAGATTGTCACGTGATGGCCGGTGTGGTACATTTTGTTTATTCATTTTGGTTATGGGAAGCACAACATTATTGTATTTATGCATCTTCTATCAACTTTGCCGGCCAAAATCTGATATTAGAATTTAATAAACACGAAGATTCGTTTAGAGATGCACGTTTAATTACTTTTATTATAAGGTTTCATTGGAGGCTCATATAATGTTGTAGTCACCACATCTTCTTTCTACTCTCTTGTTTTATTTGTTCTTCCGAATATCTTTGCATCCTTTTTGTAACCAAAACGTATCTTAATAAAACAGAAAAAAATATATATAACTGCGATTTTTTCATTATATACTGACCAACCGTCACGTAAAAAATAAAAAAGACACCTTTTGATCATGATAACATGGGAAAGCATCATTTAGGTAAAATCACCTTCCAACACTAGTAAACATTTTCCCATGAGGGACAACACAAATATCTCCATACATGGGTAGTCGTCTCCTCTTAGTGTCGCTTATCTTATCCTTTTGTTATATATCTAAAAACCTTCATGAAAAGGAGTGGTGTTCCGAGAAAGGAGATACTATGTAAATACTCTGAATATAATCAAGAAAGTTGGGAATGGAACTCAGTTACTTTGTCAAGTTTGTGTCCATAAAGAAAATATATATTATATATGTAACAACGCCCATCAAATGGGTCATGCAACTAATCCTATATTACAACAACAATATCTCAAAAACTGAATGAGAATCTCTATTCTCGATACATATAAAAAAAGGAATGTAAAAATAGTAGGCATTGTTCATAAACATGTTCATTATTCATTGGAATATGTAGATTGTCACGTGATGGCCGGTATGGTACAAATTGTTTATGTTTTTTTTACAGAAATGATTTGCACATTTTGAAATTTGATTGTGACATTTTATTTATACATTAAACACTTGTACAGTATTAAATTTTTTGCTTCAAGTGCTTGTAATTTGAGTGTGCAAATCACTAGTCTTTTCTTTATAAAAATTGGGTTATGGAAAGCACAACATTTTTGTATTTATGCATTTGCCGTCCACTTTAACGGCCAAAAGTCTGATATTCGAATTTAATAAACACAATGGTTTAGAGATCCAAGTTTGATTACTTTTATAATAAGGATTCATTGGAGGGCCATATAATATTGTAGTATTGCCATAAACACTCAATATAGTCAATACAAATCAACACCATTGCACCACCACATCTTCTTTCTAGTCTTCTTTTATTTGTTTCTTCCGAATATCTTTGCTTCCTTTTTGTAACCAACACGTATCTTATAATTTTTTTTGAAAGGAAAATTTCATTCAAAAGCGCGCCACAAAACGGCCCTCAAAGCAAGGACCTCCGGGAAAAAACGATTACATCAAATCCAAAGGATATTTACACCAAACAACCCAATTTAAACTTTTTAATCTTGATCTATTTCGAATCCAAAAATAGGAGGTAGATTTAATACTTACGACCACTTCCATAGCTCTCCGGCTTTTACCTTTGAAGATCCTATTGTTTCTTTCGATCCACAATTCCCACATCGTCGTAAAGATAATACCTCTTAGAACGTATTTCGTGTGCTTCGTCTTCGGAGGAATATTAACCATCTTCAAAAGATCGGACACATCAAAAGCAAATATGGGGGACAATCGGCACCAGTATTCAATTCTTGACCACACTTCTGCTGTAAAAATACACCCCGTGAACAAATGAAGGGTTGTCTCCGAATCTGAGTTACAAAAAACGCATGAATCACCCGGCAAAACGATCCCTCTTCTGATCAGCTCCACCCTTGACGGTAGACGATTAAGAATCACTCTCCACACCATTATTTTACATTTCAGAGGAACCCATCCTTTCCATTTCATGTGCATTTGATACGGCTGAGGATCTCTACTAATCAATTGTTTTGCTTTGTTAACCGAATAAACGTATCTTATAATAAAACAAAAAAATATTTAAGTACAATTTTTTCATTATATACTGACCAAAACTCAAAAGACGGCTTTTGATCATGATAACACATGGTAATGCATCATTAAGATAAAATCACCTTCCAACACTAGCAAACATTTTCCCATTAGGTATAAGAAAACGATCTCTTGCAATGACATAGGACTCGAGCATTCTTTCATTCACTAACAATGTGCCTTTAAAACCAAAAAAAGATGATAAGAAACCAGTTTTCTTACCAACTAAGAAACCAATTTTTTTACCAACTAAATTGCATAGATCAAGTAACCTATTACTCGTCAAATAAACCTGCATAATGCAATATGAACGTGACATAAATTGGCTTACCCTTAGGCTCTGAGATCAATAATAACCAGACTTTTTTTCTTTCCATATTGATGTTTGTTGTTTTGTTATTTATTATATTCAAAACCTTGATTATTTCAATAAAAGGAAAGTTTCCCATACGCTATGGACAATTTGTTTAATGTTAACGGTCAAAAAGTAATTATTTACTTATTACTATTGTTGCAAGTCACTGGATTTTAGAAAAGTGAACTCCATATCTACACGTGTCATTTTTGGAATACTTGGTAATGTTGTCTTCTTTGGTACATGCAGGGATCATTGCCCTCCATATCTACACGTGTTGAGTCCCATGTCAGCAATCAGACAAGGTCTTTCCTCAAAGATCTTTCTCACTTAAAACTCAGTTTTCAAGATATACAATCAGCAACCAACAATTTTGCCGATGAGAATATTATCGAAAAGTATTAGCTTGGAAAATTTTTTAAAGGCTGCCTCTTACATTGTCAACAATTCATCGATATTATTGTAAAGAGGTTCTATTTAGATTATGTAAAAGATGAGAGCAAAAGGTTTTGGACGGAAGTTTCGATGCTTTCTAGTCTCAAACATAATAATCTAGTGTCTATTATCGGTTTCTATGATAACGATTTCGAGAAGATAATCATATACAAGAAGGAGGCCTATCGAAGTCTCTACGAATATCTTATTGACGAGACCTTTACATGGATGCAAAGGTTGAAGATATGCGTTGGTGTTGCGAAGGCATTGAGTTGCATCCATTATGATCCTGGACGAGATTTTAGTGTCATACATTGCAACATCATGAGCTCGAATATTTTACTTGATGACGAATAGGAACCCAAGTTATCTGGTTTTGAACTTTTGTTGAAAAATACAGCAGCTCGAAGGCACCGTCTGATTCTTACTCGTGATATTGTTAAGAATGTATACACAGACCCAATATGAAAAGACTAGTGGTGTGACCCACAAGTCAGATGTGTATTCATTCGGTGTTGTGTTATTCGAAGTCTTGTGTGGACGGAGTGAAGTTCTTCCAGATGAAGAGTTGGGAGAGGGGTTATCGCAAGTTTTATCTTCTTGAAGTATATATCTACATTTATTTGAAAAATGCCATTTTTTTTCATGTTGTAGCCCCAAAAAATTAAATATAAGCAACCAATAATCATGGACTATCACTCTTTTTACTTGAAAGTTGAAGAGACAACCCACCGTCATCTTTTATGGTCAACATTATTCGCTTTGCTATCTCCTTTTTCAAAAACACACCGTCTCCCTTCATAGTTGATAGTTCATACCAAATATCTCATTTATGCATTTTTTTTTTGTTGTGTTTATGCAATATTTAAAGGAATATTGTAGTTTTTTTTTTTTTTTCTTTTCTTTTTTCTTTTTCTTTCTAATTTATCTTTTAATTGAATTTGTATAAACAAAGAATACTATAAGCATCTTTTATAAATTCTTGTCAAGATGTTGATATTTTCTAGTATTAGTCATGTTTTATTCGTTTTGCAATCTCCTTTTTTAAAACACACCGTCCACCCACAACCACGTAACCACAAGCGCATGCTAAACACATTCATATCACCACCACCTACATCACTACTTTCTGACTATTGACTACCAGTCCACCACTAGCTACTCTTTCAGATCTCCTTCATTTCGTATCATTTTGTAATCCAAATTTCGCCCTCTTTTTGATAAAGATAGAAACATGATGTTTTCATCTGACGATTTTGATCACCTAAAAATACCCCTTGAAAATATCCTGACAGCCACCAACAACTTTGCTGAAGAAAATGTCATCGGCACAGGTGGATTTGAAAGGTATTACAAGGGACAGCTCTTGTGGTCCGGTGAGTTGATTGATATCCATGCTCGGAGGTTAAATAAAGAATTGGATGATGGAGAACAGCTGTTTTGGACGGAGATTTCGATGCTTTCAAGTCTCAAGCATAAAAATGTGGTTTCTCTTGTTGGGTTTTGTGATGATAATGATGAGAAGATCATCATTACCAAGTTTAATATCAGGGGAAGTCTCAGCAACCATCTAAGTGACCCGATGTTGTTGACATGGGTGCGAAGATTGGAGATATCTGTCGGTATCGCGCAAGCATTGAGCTACATTCATTATGATGAGTCACGCGATTTCAGCGTAATACACCGGCTCATATGCAGTGCCACAGTTCTATTAAATGATGAATGGGAACCTAAGTTATCTTGTTTTGAATCTTCCATGAAGATTGAAGCATCTAAAAGGCACCATTCTTTTCATACTAATACACTTGTGGGTGTGAATGGGTATGGAGACCCAACATATAGTGAGACAAAAAGTGTGAACCACAAGTCAGATATCTACTCCTTTGGGATAGTATTATTTGAACTACTCTGTGGTAGGAAATCAATAATAGACAGCGATAATAACAAGTATTTGGCTTCTCTGGCCATTACCCATTATAGAGAGAAAAGACTCGGTGAAATAATTGATAGGCGTCTATGGGATCAAATGGACTCTCAATCAGTTAACATCTTTGCGGAAATAGCATATGACTGCTTGAATGAAGAACGATCGCAGCGCCCAAATATTGATGAGATTGTCACGAGACTTGAGAAAGCGTTGGAACTTCAACTGGAACATCAAAATGAGGTAAGACAGTTTTTCCTCTTCCATCTTTCTGTAATAATAAGTACTACTATCTATTTGTTTGAGTGTATGCACCTTCACTCTATCAGTGAGTTTAATTAGCTAGACCCTATAAAACCTCCTGGTACTTTATTAGGCTCTGATCGGTTTCACAATTAGACCGTTCGACTTGCAGAGAATATCCTGAATCAAAGAGTATAATATCATGCTCATGCTCTATTTAACACACTTATAGTCTCATTTAGAGTTTTAACTCTTGGGAACTATTCTAAGATTAAAGCATAAATAACTGTCCAAATATTCAACTTTCTGATGTCCAAACAGCATATAATTGCTCTGAAAAACAGCATACAAACCTTTAAAAGTATCTAATTGCAAATCGCTGTAAAAAACAGCATACAAACATGTAATTGCTGCTTAAAAAACATGGTTGCTGTATAAAACTGTGTCGGAACAGCATATAAAAGCTGTAATTGCTGCTAAAAAAACAACATACAAATATGTAATTGCTTTAAAAAAAAAAAGAGCATGTAAAACACCATAAAAACCTGTCTAAACAGCTTTTAAAGCCTTTAAAAACTTGTTAAAAGCAATGTGGAACACATATAAAAGATTTAACGACAAACCCAGCCGGAATTATAGAGACGGGTAAAACCCGGCGGGTCACACCGGGTTTTGAATTCTTAAAAACCGGTTTCTTTTGACCCGTTATCTAAGCCGGAACCGGTTCGACTGGTCGAACCAACCGGGCCGAACCGAGTTTCGAGTGGTATAGTAAAAGTACTTGTTGATGTGTGCAAACATTTGTGAACTATGACCACTCAACCGAGATTTTGATAGGACGTCCTGCAAACCTTTATATGAAACTGGGGGAGTGTGTCCCTGGTAGACGACTAAAATTAGAAACCAGGGGATAGCTGAGTTACAATGTAAAATCAAAATTTTAAAAGTAGTACAGTTATAAAATCTACCTGTAGTTTAGCAAGTTCATTACGATACACACAAATGTTCAAGCTGTAGATCAAAACTAATTTTCTTCAAAATTACATATAGCTACATATGAGTTGTCCATCCTCTTTTTGTTTGTGTCTTTAACCTCAAAACTTAAACTTTTAAAGACTCTAATCTTCAAGTATTTTCACATTTCAAAATTAAATACAAATATTAATAGACTTATGATGATAAATTTGTGTGTCCATGTTATGGTTTGTCTCTGTGTGGCCATTAAAAAACGAAAACTGATAGGAAAAAAGGTCAATTAGGTCAATTAGGTCACTGGTTAAGACTTGATAGTCACCCACAGTGTATTTTTAGTGAATAAAATTTTCTGTATCCTTTTTATATATATAAAAAATTATATTATTATTTGAATAATATGGCTATAAAACATATTTGACTATCAGTTTTTCTTGGACAAAATTTTTTTCAAGTCAACCCAGCCTGACACACACTTAAGTTAATGTAAGAGATTAAACACAACATACCTAGTAACCTCAGCCAATATAAACCGACATGTTAAAAAGACGAAAAAGGTAGCTAAATGATGGCCAATAAACAAAACATCATGAAAACAAAATAACTACCTTCTCAATATCACCCATAATAATCCTTTTGACATTGGTTATCTTAGCCTTCAGTTTTGACGGTATACTTATTTAATATGATCCCTTGGCCTCTTTATTCCGCCTAACAGAGGCATAAACGGAAAATATAAGACACGTATTAGTTTCAAAAAAGAATACTCAATGAAATAACTTATGACATCTAAACTCAACACGCACCCGAACTCCTTGTCAATATTGTATGCAAGCAATGGGTAACAACCTTTTGGGATTGCTGATCTACTTTGAAAGTTGAAACAATGCTACGGGTCAAATGGGTAACAACCTTCAAATTTCAGCATTTATTCTTTTACTGTATTATATAAGCAGTTATCAGTTGACTTTTTGGGATTATTGATCTGCTTTGAAACATTGCCTTGCCACTTTTCAAGGCTTTCCATATATAGTCCTTCAATTGGTCCTTGTATTATGGGTCCCCTTCTCATACGCTTTGGAAAAATCATTTTGTGCCTGAAACGAGAATGAGTAGTAAATAAGAAATAGAATGAATGCAGTAATAGCATAATAATTGGATTTCATAAAGTCTAAAGAAAGATTACTCAAACTCAAGAGATTTCGATATTTCAGTAATGGTAAAGGAAAAAAATCATTCATTAATGAGTTCCATAGAGATTGAACTTATGCAAGCTCTTGACTTTATGAGATGACCATAAATTAAGTATATACAGTTAAATAGGATGAACAAATCGTAGGATGTTACTTTAAATATTATCCTCAGTCAAATAACTATAAATTACAAGATATATGCAGAATTAAACCTACAATGTTAGACATGGTTCAGGAATTATATCGAACACTTTGTAGGCATTATTATACTCCCTTTTTTTCACTCACATTTTTACTTTTTTGTCTGAAAGGCCACTCACAATTTTACTTAATTCACAGAAAAAAATTTCTCACCTCAAAGTTCCGCTTGAAAATATCCTATCTGCCACCAACAACTTCGCTCAACAAAATGTCATCTCCATAACTGAATTTTTTAAGGAATACAAGGGACAGCTCTTGTGGTACGGTGAGTGGATTGAAATCATTGCTCGGAGGTTAGAACAGATGTTTTGGACGGAGATTTCCATGCTTTATAGTCTCAAGCATAAAAATATGGTTTCTCTTGTTGGGTTTTGTAATGAGAATGATGAGAAAATCATCATTTACAGGAATGAGATGGCCAGGGGAAGTCTCAGCCAATATCTAAGTGACCCGATGTTGTTGACATGGGTGCGAAGATTGGAGATATCTGTCGGTATTGCGCAAGCGTTGAGTTACATTCATTATGATGAGCCACGTGATTTCAGCGTAGTACATCGAAACATTAACAGTGCGACAGTTCTATTAAATGATGATTGGGAACCAAAGTTATCTGATTTTGAACGTTCTAAGAAGATTAAAGCATCTCAAAGGCACAATTCTGTTTATACTGATACAGCTGAGTATACGAATGGGTATGGAGACCCAACGTATATTGAGACTAAAAGTGTGAACCACAAGTCAGATATCTACTCCTTTGGGATTGTATTGTTTGAACTACTATGTGGTAGGAAGTCAGTAATTGACAATCAAGATAATAAGTATTTGGTTCCAGTTGTCCTTTTCCATCATAGAGAGAAAATACTAAATGATATAATTGATCCAATACGGTGGAAGCAAATGGATCCGCAATCACTCAAACTTTTCGTGGAAACAGCGCATGATTGCTTGAACAAAGAACAATCGCAACGTCCGAGTATTGATGAGATTGTCCCGAGACTTGAGAAAGCCTTGGAACTTCAATTGGAACGTGAAAATGCGGTAACACCTTGTTTCACTTTCATCATCGTGTCAACATAATTACTGTATATAGTATTGATTTAGTTACTTTCACTTGTTATTGCAGTTAAATGAACACTCAATTGTTGCAGGCGATACAGCATCTACTCATCAGAAGGTAATTACTTGTCGAGTAAATTACATAAATTAAAAAGTCCATGTTTTTATCTAGACTATGAATATAATTACTCTTGCATTAAAGTTACAATTTTTGTTTATCTTACAGAATTTGTGTTGCATAAATAATCCTTTCTAATTCTCATTTTTGAAAATGACAGCAATCCACTTTTGAAACTTATGCTTTTGGTTGGTCAATTTTAGTTTATAGATTAAAGTTTATCATATATATTTTACCTGAGTTTTAGAGTTTATCAACTTAAATAAGAAATATAAACTCAACTACACATAGGCTCAGCTCGTAATTTTAAAAATAGTGGGCTTTCCGAGTTTTTCAAAATATAGCCTGGTAAATAAGTAAACACAACACCACCTTATTAAAATCATACTCGGTAATATTTAGCTACTAGATTTTTTATTTAGTTGCTTTTCATTTATCAATTACGTGAAAACAAATACATTTTTAAGAACGATGAATGATTATTTAATTATAACGAGAATAAACTTACCCACACTTGGTGCAGTGGTAATATTTTAATCATGTCTGTTTTATTCTATTCGTTTGCATCAGAGTAAAATTTGATTTGTGACATCTATTTATCACATAGAACATTTTCAAATATTATAAAGAAAACACCCAACCTTCTATATATGTCTAGCTATGAATTATTAGTAATAATAATGTGATAATAATCATAATAGCGTCATTTCTAATCTAGTAGATGTGTTAAATCCGGTTTTAGTATTTATAAGTAATCTAACAAGAAATAGAGTAACTCTTACGGGTAGTGTACCCGATCATGTATTGTATATGCTCGATAAGACGAGGTCGATCGCAAGGGGGGGGGGGGGGGGGGCTGTGTACCAATGACTCGATTAACCTGTTCAATGTCCTAATGTATGCCCTATTAGTGATGTTATATGGACTAGACCTAGTTTGGGTAGCTAGAACCTAACACATATGTTTATTAGTAGCCAATTTGATGGGTGATAATGGTTTACTAATCTACACTCATTAAGTGTTCAATTAATCATTGAGATTCATTCTTGATACTAACTAATCCTAGTTTACTTAATGTTCACAATTATTTAATTTTAACCTAATAGTCTAGCAAGCGTATATCCAATTAATGACATTTTATATCCCTAATCACGCATACGCGAGATGTCTAAACATATGATTACCAATGTGAAATTACTTAATATTCAAAGCTCATCCGGTATGAATAAACTCAAAAATTATCTAAAAGGGAATTCATTAAAACATGTAAATGGAGTCAAATAATAAAGATAATTGGTGCTTGGTAGTTTAAGCGTGTGGATAACTTGTCGTCAAAGAAATAACAATAAAAATAGAAAGAATTTTTTATTATGTTTGATACGCGGGTCCACTATCATTTAGGTGCTATTACAATTTATACAATAAAGAAGTCCTTTTTACTTGATTTCCGACTTGACATTACAAGCCGACTAATCTCAGGGCAACTACTTGGATAGCTCGGAGTCGGTGCATGTGAACCTCCATGGCCACATGAGGATTAATTTTCTCCCTGTTGGATGAACCTTCTCTTTACAAAGATGGTATTCTTACCATTAGATCACCTCTTGTAGTTAGAAGTTTTGAAGGTCGTATATATTTTTTTTATATGATAAACATTAACAAACGTTGACATGTATAAATTGTATGCCCCTTCAAACTAGCCGTCTACTCATGAATTTAACATTTTCAAAACAACTAAAATTACCACAAATACAAATGTTTTAGTATTAAATATAGCACTTAAGGCTACAAATAGCAAAATCTACGATTTTAAAAAAATGGCAGCATGACACGATAAAAAAGTGATATATTTTCAATCGAATGGTGTTAATGTGTATGAAAAATTGTGGAATGTTACTGTCTTTGTTTAATCTATAATTTTGAAATACGAGTAAAATCAACCCAATATTGGAATAATTCTTATTTTTGAAGATAAAAATCGCAAGATATTTAATAATCGCAATTTTTATGATTAGTTTCATAATTTCTTATTTATTTTAATATATAGTTTGGTACAAATAAATTGTGCTTTGGTTAATTTTAGTGATTTTTACCAAATTTTTAATACGCGAGACTTTTATTAGCCCGGCCTATTGCTAGGATGAGAGTATCGTGATGACTTGCTAATAAATTAAATGTGTTATTATTATGTTATGTTAGAATTTTTTTATAACGATGGTCATATTAAATTAAGATTCTTAATTACAAGTTTAAATATTGTTTGAATTCGTTCCTCGCATGAATAAAATTCAAGCTTTTAGTTTGTGCGGGCTAAAAGATCCTTGGTACTGTATAATACAACACTAGTTCCTTTTTCTAATAAAAAGAAACATAATGTACAGTACTAATTAACCTGAAACAAGTGAATTGAGGCTTTTAATCGTTTTCATATTGTATTAATTTCATTCGGTTATAAAACAATTTATAATTTCACTCCCATCCTTACTAGCCTTTATGGGGTGATTCATAACTCCACTATGTTGCAGGGGAAGAGCTTGGAACACTTGAAGATTGGACTTACAGATATAGAGTTGGTTACCGAGAATTTTGACGAAAAACATTGCATTGGGTCAGGCGGATATGGTAAGGTATACAAGGCACAACTCGAACATCTTGATAGCAGTAACTGGTCTTCGATAGAAGGGGTAAATGAGTGTGATCTTCCCAAGAGACGAAGCACGGTAGCCATAAAACACATTTTCAATCCAGAAGGAAAGCAAGGGTTCATTACAGAGATTGAAACTTTGAGTAGCTGTAAACATGACAACATAATCTCCCTTCTTGGCTTTTGTGATGAAGGTCCTGATCACATGATCCTTATATATGAGCTTGCATCTAGAGGAAGTCTGGAAAATTATATTGAAAGCGATGATAGAATAACTAATCTTAATTGGGTGCAACGTATAAAAATATGTCTTGATATAGCACATGGCTTGAAATACATTCACACCAACACGGATCAGGACAAACAAAAGATAATACACCGTGACATCAAAAGCGCGAATATTCCTATTGGGTGATAATTGGGAGGCAAAGATTGCTGATTTTGGGCTCTCCAAAATCCACCCAACAGATCAAGAGGCCAGCACTCTCAATACAGACACGATTGCAGGTACAAATGTGTATTTGGATCCAGAATATAAGAAGTATGGTAGATTAAATAAGAAATCAGACATTTACTCTTTTGGAGTAGTGTTATTCGAGATCTTAACCGGGACGTTGGCCTATGATCGTATTTACACCAAGGTCAATAAGAAGGGGATTGCACCCATTGCACGACATCATTTTGAAAATGGAACACTAATCAAAATTATTGATCACAAGATAACAGAAGATGCTGATGGACAAGTCTTTGCTCGAAGAAAAGGACCCAACAAAGATTCTTTGGACATATTTTCAGAGATTGCATATCGATGTGTGGTAGAAACTCAAGCCCAACGTCCAACAATAGACGACGTCATCCATAAACTAAAAAGATCGTTACAAGCACAGGTAAGTGATATTCTTATCCCATAGTAATATGTGACACTTCATGCATTCACTTTCTCGTAAGTTAGCTTCATTTTTTATTTTATTTTTTTCATGTGAAACTGCATAAGCAGAGTATAAACGCTCCCATGTGAAACTGCATAAACAGAGTATAAACGCTTTTTGATTGCTGAATGATTCTCACTCAGAAACAATCCATGTTCTAAAAACCTTAAAATGATCAACACATAAAACATCGGTTTCAAACTGATGGATCCACAATAAAAAACAAGCACATAAAATCATCTATCACAAGCCCTCATTATTCACTTTAAATTATATAAATCCGAAGTCTTTAATCTTAGCGGAAGAATTAGTCTTTGAGCTTTTGATCCATACAACTGGAACACCAATATATAGTCTGCAACAACATTAACCCATTAACAATTCTGATGCAGTAAATCAGACAATTCTTTGAATCATGTTCAGTATGCAAATTGTATTGCAGGCTTATTATAACATTATAAAGAAGCATGCACTAATTTATCTTCTCATTTGCTAAAAATAAGACATTTTGCCCAATACACCTTCAACGAAACATAATAAGCTGAATATTTAAGTTTTAAGGATTTAATTATACCTAACCCAGAAGAACCTTTTAAATACCTTAGAACTCAAAAATCTACTTTCAAGTGTAAGGTTTAGTCAAAGTCAGATAGATTATTTTACCCACTAGTTTATTAATATTCTGTTATATAACTTGACTCGTTTGCCTTTGTCAATTATTTGTAATTAATTAGTATTTACTTCTTCTATAGAAGTTGTAGCAAGTTTAAAACCTAAGAGACACTGAAACTAAAAAATCAAAATAACAATTTAAATGAAATTTGGATTGCAATCCATTTCTATTTTCTTTTTTACTTATCAAATTGATCGACTGTCCAATGGTTTACAGGAAAAAAGTCAGAAGGAAAACTTCAAAATGTCACTTGAAGACATTAAATCAGCCACAAAAAACTTTAGTGATGACAATATCCTTGGAAGAGGAGGTTTTGGGAATGTCTACAAAGGAGTAGCTTCTCATGCTAATGGACATACCATCATTGCTGCAAAGCGGTTGGATAGGAGGTTATTTGGTCACAGAGAAGCTGGATTTTTTAGAGAGCTAGATATCCCTTTGAAGTATAAACATGAGAATGTTATTGGTCTTGTAGGCTATTGTGATGATGAGATTGAAAAAATCATTTTGCATGAGTTTACATCTAGAGGAAGACTTGACGGGTACTTGAGCGACGCAAGTCTTACATGGGTGATGCGGCTTAAAATATGTATCGATATTGCAAGCGGGTTGAGTTTTCTACATGCAACTGATGTAAATCAAGAAGTGGTGATACATAGGGACATCAAAAGTAGCAACATTCTACTATTTGATGATTGGAAAGCAAAAATTGCAGGTTTTGGGCATTCCTTGGTATGTCCAGTAAATCAGGACATAGGATATGTCATCGATGATGCAGCAGGAACTATCGGCTATTGTGATCCACAATATTCGAAAACACACATTTTAACTAAAGAATCCGATATATTTTCATTGGGTGCTGTTTTATTTGACATATTGTGCGGAAAACAATCATCTATAAAACTAGATGATGAGTATCTATATTTGCCTTTTTTGGCTAAAAATCGATATCAAGCAGGAAAACTTGATCAGCTCGTGTTTGAGGGTATAAAGGAGCAAGTTGATCCGCAATCGTTTGTAACATTTGCAAGGATTGCATATCAGTGCTTACATCACAAGAGAGAAAGACGGCCAAAAGCAGGTGAAGTTGTGATACAACTCAAGCGAGCACTAGAATTCAAAGTAAGTTTCTATAATTTCATAAAACTTCGAAACATTATGATTCATATATATCCATTTTATTACATGTAAATTTTGTGATATCAATATTTTATTTCAAAAAGATAATTCAACGATTTTACCTCTTTTTACCTCAGTTTCTTGTCAATTTTTTCAGAATTTTTGAACAAAATTTACAGTTTAACGTAACTTCATAGTCCATTTAAACTGTGAAGATAATAGTATTTGATTTTTTTTCCAGCGATTTTACTTCTTTTTACCTTTAGTTTCTTGTAAAGAAATTCATATTCTTTCGAGTAAATTCAAAGTTTAAAGTTAACTTCACAATTTATTTTTTCTATGAAGTTTATGAAAAACTCATAAATATTCATCAGTTGACTTCTTATTATTTCTAGGTTCGTGTTAACTTTTTAAATTATTACAAGTACTTCACAATATAATTTTAATATGAAGATAGTTATTTTCAGTAAATTTCTATGTTATAACCTTTACTTTATTGCCAAAATTTTAAATATTTTCAAGTACATTTAATTTTTAACAATAACTTCATACTTAAATTTTACCATTGAATTAAAGTGACGTCGCTAACTTCTCCTAGTATATCTTTAGTACATATAAAGAGAAAGAACAATTGCTTAAAACTTATAAACTTAAAAAATTATTAATGTTGTTAGACTAAAATACACCTATTTATAAAAGGTAATGAAATCTATTAAATATTTAAATACTTAATTACAATTTAAAACACTAACTTTCTCCACTCTCAATTTTTCCACACCTATATATAAAAAAATTGCACACACAAATTAACGTTACTTTACGCCGTCGCCGCTATGCGCGTATAATCGTTTAGTATATAATAGAATGTGTTAAAAAGTAACTTAGTGGAACACGAGTTAATTGTTTGTCTAAAATAAATATACAGGAGGATCATGATCTATGGGAGTCCAAATTGCCCACAGACTATAAAGAAATAATTCAGATGTCAAAGTGTCCAGAAATCTATTCTACCAGAAAGAAAGAGGAACTTTGCAGCAATTTTTCTAAAGGAATCCTCCTTAACCAGGACAAAGTGGTAATGAGTTCATTCTCGTATCTCTGTTGTTTTGTGTTTCATGTGTTCAATCTATCTTATATCTTTTGGGGAATAGTTCAACATACACTTGAATTTAAAGCATTATAAAATTTGAGTCTGATTTGTTTTTTTTTTTGTTTTTTTTGTGTGTAATAGTGGCTATCATGCAACAATAATGGAGAAAGAAATGAAATGGTATCGGCGACGACATTTTCGTACATAGACAGTTCTCCACATAAGTGGAAATCTCTTCCAGAATCAAGGTTAGTCTCTCTTTCTTTCCACCATTTTTGATAAGTGATATCATAACCATTGTTGTTAGATTTGTATATTTATTAAACATTACATATGTGTACATATGCATTGTTGTTAGATGCATTGTTAGTTAGTTTAGCGTTAATTATTAGTTCACAGCATACCTATGTATTTTTTCTGCTTATGAAGTGGTGAATTCAAGAGTAATGCTAATGTGGTTCATTTATTTAGTTGAGGGAAATAAAATAAAGCGTTAAAGGGTGTATTGGTTCCAGGTCGGGTCAATTTAACACAAGTTTGTTTGTTCGGGTTGGGACGACGGTTATCGCTTGGTACATACAACTAAATCATTTTACATATACTAGTGTTGCTTTATATCTCCATGTATTGGTTCCTCCTTATCCTCAACGTTTGTTGTTTGATGATCATATGTAAAGTAACTAGATGATTGTATCTTTTGTAAGAACATTAACATATGGAGAAAATAATAAATTAATAAGATTTAAACTGTTAAAATTATAACATTTCTACTTCATAATTACATAATTTGGGCCCTAGAAAGTAATATTGAAACTTATAAAACAAAATGGGGCATATATTCGCCCATGTATCCCCTAAAGGATTTCTATTTTTGAAGAGGTTTCTAGGAATGACACACCAAAAGCATGGATTCGCCCTTGTGCTTAGAGTGTTATGAATGATATAATTGGTAAAATTCTTGGAAGGTACTTTTTGCACATCAAAAGGAGATGAGTAGATGTTTCAGTTTTCACCAAAGAATCTTTTTTTGTTTTGAATTGGATTATCATAAGCCTCTGATGAGCAAGAAATTAGTCGATACTCGATACACACATTGGCAAAGTTGGTATTTTTGTTTCTTTTTTAGGCAACTCTCCCCATATAATAACACTAATGAATGGGTAATAGTCTGAGTGGGCCAACTCAAATTCTGCGTCCATTAGGTTCATATATGAAGATGGTAGAATTTGAATATAATGTGTCTGAGGTTCTAATTTCCTTGTCCTCTGTTCTCACAGCTATAAATGATTATGTTCTCGCAGGCCATAATGATTTATATGAGTATTGACACAATAAATCTTAATATTGAGAATTTGAGATGTAACTCTTGTCTTAGAACATTGAATTTATGTCAATTTTTGCAGTCGAAAATAATTGTAAATCCAAATGTAGTAGTGTATATTTTGGAAATAAAAGCTATGATGATTGAAACCAGAATAATATGTGCAGGTTTGAGACATCAGTGGAGATGTTCGATATTTCCAACTTGAACATCGAAATCAAGACAAAACCTCAATTTTCATCTCCTAATGCTGATTACGGGGCCTTTTTAGTCTTCAAATTTTCTGATTCACGAAACTTTTCGAGTAAACCTATGTATGTTAACCTTAAGTATAAAAAGGGGAACTGAAAGTCAACATGAATATTTTGCAACATGGAGAGACAAGGAGTGGATGATGATTGAGTTGGACCGATACTCGAAGCAGAAAGAGGAATGTCGTGTTTCAGTTTCTACTGGAGAGCTTTTCAACCTACCAGTATAGAGATGGTGCGATTTATGTTGAAGGCATTGAATTTCGAGCCATTGAAAAGGTAAATTTAAATATATTCCTTTGTTATGTTCTAAATTATTGTTTACAACATAGAGTAAACTGTAAAAACCGTCCTTATGGTTTGTCCAACTCACGGGACGCAATCACTATAACTTCGAAAGTGCAGGCGCAGTTTGTTTTTGTGAACTTTCGGTTCACTTTTTGTCCTGGGAAAAAGTGAAACGACTGAAATACCTTCATTTGGGTAAACAAAAAAAAGGTCAAATATGGGTATGCGAGTCCTTTCACTCTGGCCAGGGACGAAAATTGTTGGCCTCAATGGGTATGGATCAATGATCTTACTAACTAAAGTCAAAATATACCAAATAGATTTGAAACAAAGATTCTGTAAATGCTTTTGTATTAATCAATTATGTCATCTAATGTAATCCATTACAAAGTGCTAACTATTTATACTAAACGAATGGGTACAATGAAAAGTTGTGTCGTTTGGGGAATATAGCAGTTATATTGTAACTGTCATTTGACTAGTTATTTTGTAACTGTCATAAACTGATGTGGTTGACTTTTCTGTGTTTGACTTCTAGGTTAACCGGGTCATATGGTGTTGACTGGGTCGATTGGGATTAACCCAATATTCTCCCCCCTAATCACAATCGCTTTGTTGTAGATTTTTGACTCCGATTAGTTGTCTCATTGTTAGGAATCTGATCTTCGGTAGTGCTTTTGTGAGTCTGTAGACTTTTCTATTATCTTCTTTCTTTATAAATCCTTCGGGTTGTGTAACATACACTTCTTCTTTCAAGTCTCCATGTAGAAATACATATTTGACGTCAAGGTGATGTACTTCCCATTTATTATTAGCAGCTATGGCTAATAGTAGTCGGACTGTTTCCATTCTTGCTACAAGGTGCAAAGACTTCTTCGAAATCTATGTCATGCTCTTATATGTAGCCTTTGGCTACTAGTCTTGCTTTATGCTTGACTATATATTCGTTAGCATCTTTCTTGGTCTTGAATACCCACTTTAATCCAATGGCTTTATGTCCTTTGGGTAGAGTGGTTAGTTCCCATGTATTGTTTCTGTTGATGGAATCTAATTCGACCTTCATTGCTTCAATACATTTTAGATCGTTTGATGCTTCCTTGTAATTCTTAGGTTCATCTTCAGCCAGTAATAGTTGCTCGGGTAATATTTCCTCAGTGTTATCGTATATATCATTTAATGTTCTAAAACCTTGTAATGGTGTATGATCAAAGTTTGGATGTAAATTCCTGGTTCTGTTTGAATTACTTTGATTAGTTGATAGAACTGAGGTAGTTGGTGTAATTTGAGCGTTTACTCGCGATGAAGTTCTAGATGGTGTGTGAAATGCTTGTGAGGGTGAGTTTGTTGTTGATGTTGTATTTTCATCATCATTTGTAGGGATATCGTTGTCTTCTTCAGTTTGGTTGGATTTCTTGCTCTTGATGAGTATTTGTGGCTTCAAGGTTTTCGACTTCGAAGTCAAACCATTCAGGTTCATTGTTGGTGTGTTCGTTCAAGTAATCCTTCGAGTCCCTATGCTTCATCCTCTTTAAACTTCACATCTCTACTAACACATATTCTTTGTGTTGTTGGATCAAATAGTCGGTAGGCTTTTGATCCTTGTTCATTTCCTAGGTATACCATTTTGTTGCTTCTGTCATCTAACTTTGTCAGATGTTGTGATGGTACCTTTGCATATGCTATGCAGCCGAAAACTTTTAGATTTTCTAGGTTTGGCTTTCTTTGTTTGATCGCTTCATATGGAGTGATGTCTTCTAAGGCTTTTGTAGGAACGCTGTTTAGAATGTATATTGCATGTCTAACAGCTTAAGCCCAAAAGTTTTGAGTCATGTTGGTTGCTTTCATCATGCATCTTTTTGTAGACATAATTGTCCTATTTCTTCGTTCAACTACTCCATTTTGTTGCGGTGAGTAAGGTGCGGTAAGTTGTCGTGCTATGCCATTTTCTTTGCAGTATTGAGTGAATTCGTTAGATGTGAATTCTCCTCTCCTTAGCTCCTTCTCTACTACTTTACAACATTTTTAATGTTGTCCATGTCATAAAGTCGTAATTCATCAGTCTTCAATTACTACTTTACAACCGATTTCGGTGAATAGTCCAAGGCCCAATAGGTTGCTTTTTAGGCTGGGAATGTAATACGTGTGATATGATTCTTTGTTTTTCGTCATCACATTCTATTAGGATTGAACCTTTTCCTTTGATCTCTATGTGAGATCCATCTCCGAATCTTACTTTTCCACTAACGTTCTCATCTAGCTCTTTGAAGTGTTCTCTCATTCCAGTCATATGATTGCTGGCTCCATTGTCTAAGTACCATAGACTATCTACATTTGTCTCTTTATATCCTACATCTTCTTCGTGTAGCGAGGCAGTTTGATCTTTAAGTTTTGTTACAGGTAGGTCTTCTAATATTGCCATTAGTAAGGTAGGCTCTAAGTCCTCCTCGACAAGATTAGATTGCATACTAGTGTTTGGTTTTGACTTACACTTAGTTGCGTAATGACCCATTTTATTTCATTTGTAACATTTTACTTTGCTAAGATCAATATGCGATTTGTTGAAGTTGTTGTGAGAGTTTTCTCTGTCTTTCTTTTCTTCCTTCAATTTTTTCGTGGTTTTTGCCGTGTGAAAATTTATACTTCCCATGTCCACGTCCTCTAAAGTGTTTTCCTCTACTGTGGTGCCGTGTGAACATCAATTTTTCTTGATTTTCCACATGTTTTCCCTTTTTGAACTTAATCCTTTCTTCGTAAGTCTTAAGTCTTCCAATTGCTTCTTCCATTATCATTTCACTTAGGTCGGAATATTGTTCTATAGATTCGACTATTTGCAAATACCTATCGGGTACAACATTTAGTAGTTTTCTGTACTAAGGTTTCATCTTCTATTGTGTGTCCTAGACTAGCGGCTTTGTTTACGAGAGTTGTAAGTTTTGTAGTGAAGGTGTCGATTGTCTCGTCTTCCTTCATGTGTAACATCTCAAAGTCGGATTTGAGTGTATGAAGTCTTGCTTGTTGAAGCTCTGTCTTCGCTAACGTGTCTAGTTTTCAAAGCATTCCAAATGTCTTTGGCGGTTTTGTGCTTTGTTATTTGAAGTAATTGTTCTTCGGGTAAGGCTTGGTATAGAAATGCAATAGCGGTTTTGTCTTTTTTCTTATTGAATTGAGTGGACTCAGTCGGCTCTATTGTTTCCCATAAGCTCTTTGCTTCGAGAATGATTTGCATGCGAATTGCCCATAATGAGTAATTCGGCTTTAGGACTGGGCATTGAAATTGGGGTGTACTATTTGTAATATTAGTACTAGGTTCTTTATTACCACTGTCTTTCGTCATATCTTAAAGATATTGACAATAAATCTCCAAGAGAATTTTAACACGATATGTGTTGAAATTTCTTATTTTTAGTGAGCTCTAATGTTTTATTTTCCTTAAAGGTGTATAAAACTTTTATAGGTCTAGTTTTGAAAAACTATCCTGGGAGATTAAAAATTCTTAAATGAAATATCCTAAGGTTAGTTACTCCTTAAAAGTTATTTATAATATAATAAGCAGTGTAATCACTAGGTTACTATATTTAAAAAATTGATGAAGTACTAAATTTGTAAATTAAAGTAACTTATCAAACAAAAATAATATATATCAAAAATGATATATATACCTATATATGAAAAAAATGAAAGAGTGGTTTTGTAAATTTTGAAACCCGGAGGGGTTGATAGTCTAACCCGATGCCTTGAATAAAAACTCCTTTGTTGCCCTAAATATTGAGCGCCTCTTTGTATATTTTCTTATCTTCTTTTGTGAGATAAAAAGAGATACGCTTCTTATATATATTTCTTGTATCTCTTATTTGAGATAAAGAAAAAAACATAAAACGTCTCTTTGAGACTTTATATTCGTCTCTCCCTTTTCTGGGAATTGATCCGTTCTTGTTTTCTCTCCTTCTTTATGGTTAAACGCCTGTGATAAGGCTTAAATGGCCTTCCTCTGTTCTCCGGTGTGTGGTGTTCTTCGCGAGCACTGATTCCCTTCAATCGAAGCTTTTAGGGTTTCGGTGAATTTGGGGGTTTTTAATCCGTGAGAGATATGGATGATTGGAGACTGTAATTAAGTCGATTGGTGACTCAACTAACGTTCTGGGCTTGATTCGTTAATCTGAACAGGTGTGTTTGTTCTAATTCGAATTGTTATATTTTTGCCCTAATTGATGACTTCGTTATTAGTTTTGTTTGAATCAAAAGATAAACGATTTAATCGTTTCTAATCCTATTGGATTTGATGATTTTGTTTCGATGTAAAAAAAAATTTTTGCGAATTGTTTTCTGATGCCGTGGTTTGAGTAATCACGGTTGTGATTGTTCCCTTGTTGCGACAGAAACAGGAACAAAAAAATGATATCTTGATTTGTGTTTGGATTATTTTGCAGAAAAAAATTATCGAAACAGTTTCTTGTTCTTATTGATTCTCAAACTAAAACGAAAGATTGGTAAGTGATGATTTTGGTTAGTGTGACCAAACCGCTCTGATACCAATTGTGGGCCTCAATGAGGTATGGATCAATGATCTTACTAACTAAAGTCAAAATATACCAAATAGATTTGAAACAAAGATTCTGTAAATGCTTTTGTATTAATCAATTATGTCATCTAATGTAATCTGTTACAAAGTGCTAACTATTTATACTAAACGAATGGGTACGATGAAAAGTTGTGTCGTTTGGGGAATATAGCAGTTATATTGTAATTGCCATTTGACAGTTATTTTGTAACTGTCATAAACTGCTGTGTTTGACTTCTGGGTTGACCGGGTCATATGGTGTTGACTGGGTCGATTGAGATTAACCCAATAAAAATTGATAAAAATTGAACTAAAGGTTCCCCACATGAATTATGCCTGCACTTTTGATGTTATTGGGATTGCGCATGCGATCTAGGCAAACCACGTAGACGGTTTTTGCTATCCACTTTATATTTTATAAAATTGGTGGATGTATTAAAAAAAAGTGTAGATTCTATGGTTTTTTTTAGGTACATAGGATGCGGGTGAATGAATTACTCCAAAAAAACGTTTAAGTACATAGGATGCGGGTGAATCCCTGACAGCCCGTTACATATGTGGTAAAGCTAACATAACGACACACTACTATTCCAATAAGAAAAGAAACATACGACTATCCACTAGAATAAATTTGACTCAAGAGCAAATATAAACTAACGTCTAATTTGGCTACAAATACTAATATCAAACGCATCACATAATGTCAGTTGTTCTTCAGTTAAATCTTCAAGTTCATAGTCATAATATGGATCATAATCCTCTTTCCAACGCTCATACAGGCTTTTGTTTCCAATATCACTTCCACCTTTTGAATTTTTTGAAGCCATGAATTCCGCAGTTTCATCATACACATCTTCCACGTCAGTCTCAAAATTTTTTTAAAGAAGTGACGTGGAAGATGTGTATGCCGAAATTGCGAACTTCATGGCCACATATTCTAAGTTAAATCCTTATAAAATGATTTCTATACAGGTGAAACTCGAAGACATTGGAAAGTTGGAGGAAGCCCTGCAAGTCTTGAAATCAAACTTCAGTGTGGATCAACGGCAACATTTGCCAACTATGTTTAAAAAATTATTTAAGAAGTACACAAACTCTGAGGACATTATCTGGTTGGGCCAAGTAAACGAGAAGAAACTTCTCATGCTTTCCGCAAAAGCAACTATATTCAAATTTTCTGACGTGAATCTTTATAGTTCAAGAAGATCAACTAACTGCAGGTTTGATTTTCTGAACAAACTTTAGAACATTATTAATTAACATATGGATTTAGTTTTCTGTGTTTCCAAATGACTTTGACTTCTTTAAGATGTATGTAACCACATGCAGATTTCGGAAGGTGTGTGAGCTTTTACCACAACAAGTATTTCATATCAAATGCACAATTGAAAGTCAAATGCTATCACCAGATACAGAGTACATTTGTTACATTGTGTTCAAGATTTCAAAAAATTGCCACGGGCTGCATTGTCCGATGAAAGTACGCGATTTAATCCACCAAGAAAATAACGAGATCGAATTTTTCTATTTTATTACCCCAAACCCATTGAATATAAATGATTTTACTCGGGTTCCAAAACAAAGAGAAGATGGATGGATGGAGATTCAACTGTTGAAATTTAACTCAACTCGTGACCTTGAGAATGACTCTTTTCCGATTAATATGAGATTTACAAGTCTTGAAGGACCTTTATCTGGCCTCATTGTATGTGGCCTCGAGTTTTGGCCACTGTAGAAGGACTATCTGCGGTAGCTAGTATTTTATGATTTTACTTCGCGTATCAGAAAAAGGTTTTTATTGTTGCACCCAGATAATAATAAAAATGATGTGTGAAGGTCTATCTTATATATGTTTTATGTGGAAAGAAAATTGGCTTCTTTTTAACAGATAATTACAAGGATTAATTGTGCCGGACTCATACTTCCAGCTTTCGAACAGCTTCCCAAGTTGCTCTACAAGCGCAAAATATGTGCAACTTTTATTGTAAAGATAGTTTGAAAAAGTTTATGTTTTGTTAAGAATGATTCATAGGGAAACACCAGGTATTCTTTGTGTCACACTAAGCTAACAAACTATGTTAACATCAGTCAAATCGCTCTTAGTGTTTTAGACGTTAATGAAATTACCAATCATAGAATCAGGTTGTACTATTCCGATTGTCTTGTGGGCAAAAATTGATGTCTCAAAGATATTCATGGTTTCTTTCATTAAAACGGTTTTAACAGTAAATTCATATGATATTTTGTTAAATCTGGGTTGTAGTTATGTAAAACTAGATTCTTGTATCACAAACTAAGAACTTCATTAAGACTTCTGACAAGTTTATATCCTATGGTTACGTTATAAGATCTCAAAGGTCAATGGATTTGAACATTGGAATCATTTAACCTACCAATTTTCTAAAGGGTATGCAATTGACTCATTTATTCGGTTTAGGTTTTATCTCTAACAACTCAAACGAGTGAAATCAAGAAGATTAATTACTAAGACATTGCAATTCAAAACTTTGTCACAAAAAATTAAGTTGTCCTTGCCCGAGTCCAAAGGATGATAATGGTTGTGCAACGATTAGAGGTGGCAATATGGGTGGATGGTGCATGTTTTGTAATGAGTAGAAAAGGTTTAAGGTCATAGTGTACAACTTTATGGCACATGCTGAGAGTTTGGTTGGGGTAGGCGCGGAACACTGATTGTGACAAAGTTTTGAATTGCAGTGTATTGATATTACACTTGCAACTTTCTTTCACTCGTGACTTCGGTCACACTTTGGATCCTTACCGGACACGGGAAACAAAACAATCGACCAGCCCAAACCCTCATACGTACTATACGAGTATACATAAACATGGCGGCATCCTTGTTATACGAAATTAATAGCCGCGATTTTCTCCTCTTTCCAATTAACCGGAAAAGGTTTAGTTGTGAAATTGTGATAAAGTGTTTCGTGTATGAAAGAATGAATATTGTTTATGGGTTAACTTTGACTTAGAAGTAGTCGTGTAATGAAAATATATATAGATGTAAAGTTGAATATCGGAAGGAATAGGGATAAATATAGATGTAAAGTATAATTTCGGAAGGAATAGGGAGTAAGGATAAATTAGTTATTTCATAATTTTCACTTTGAAAGTTTTTACTATTATGACATTTTACTATAGTCCATCAAAATTCTCAAATCTTTCTAATTTTTCACAACATCAACATACACATACTCAAAAGAGTTTACTATCATGACAGCAAACCTACAAAGTCACACTTTATCCAGATAACTATGGATGATGTTCGTTTTCTAGGATTTATGAGTACTTAATTTATAAAAATAAATTTAATTTTAGTATCACAAAAATGAGAATACAATGGCTGTCAAATATAAAATTTTCTTATTATGTCCGAACAAAAATACTAATGATACAATAACAAATGATGGAGAAACAAGAACTATAATCACCTCCTTCGTGCTTCTTGTGTGTACCATTTTGCACAACACATGTTACTCTCGAGCCTCCTGCTTCTGTATACAAAGTAACTAAAATTTCAGCTTTACGTAATCTTATAGAAATTATGATCCAAAGTCAAAGTCTGCAGCAGTAGAAATTTTGACCCATTTACTTAGACGCTGTGCTGATTTGGGTAATATCCTATCTACAATGGGTCAAATGGGTAAAGTTTGATAATTTGATTGGATGCAAGTCACCCAAAGCTTAACATGTGACAGTCAAATCTTTTCGTTTTTTCATAACTTCATATGATTGGAAAAGGTATCAATGGCAATAATATTTCCAACTATTTTGCCTAGTTTCACAGTACCCACAAAACTTAAAATGATGGGAGAGAAAAAGATAAATACCTGCGGCAGTTCCCGAGACAATTAAGATTTTTCCATAATCTCCCTAAATAATTCCTTCGGTGCTGCAAATGAAAAGTAGGATAAACTCATAAGAAAAAAAGAGACGGTAAGATTTTAGGCATGACGGAGAGACATGAAAACCTTCCCATGTAACCCTGTAAATCTCTCATATTGTTCATACGCCTGTCCTATAAACATCTCCACCCCTGTAACAATTATGGCGCCACACTCTCCTGCTTCCCTAAGCAATCTCGTAATTTTCGGTGAGTACACAACATCAAATACCAGTGCATACGACTTCAAAGCTTCCTGCCACCAAAAATAAATAAATTAAAAATAAATAAATAAAATAAAATAAATAGAAACTTTATCTCATGCACATATTTAATTTACCTCATATTACGTTTCTAACTGCAAACCACCATTTCTAAAACATATGACCAAAGAAAGGTAGATAGCCGTACCTTAGAAATAGGAGTGTCGTCTATATTTGGCTGCATACCAATTGATGTAGTGTTTGCAAGTATCATGTCACCTTCTGGGCTGTAAGTGCTCAAATCGGCAAGAGATATAGCTTCTCCACCAATTATGTCAGCAAGTTCTCAAGCGCGATCTATGCAGTATCAATAAAAGGAAACTTTAATTGGTGTATAAAGTATGCATAGAGGATGTTTGGATTTCATTTTTGCAACTGATAATTTGTTCACTGTGACTTGAAGTCACAATAATCAACATTTTGTGTTTTGATAAACAACTCACATCCAAACACCCTCTAAATATGATGAGAACCATATACTTGACTCTAACCTATACCGAATAACTGATTTCATAAGAACACAAACAACTAGCATAATGTTTTATTTGCAATCAAGTACGAGTACTATGAATAGTAATGTGAACGCTGGTAGAATCTAACCGTAAGTCCGATTGGCTATCACAATCCTTGCACCCTTCGCTTTTGCTCCATAAGCAAGTGCTTTTCCAGCACAAATAACCACAAATAGTCTACCAGCCAAGGGTGATCCTGTTGCACCATTTTGAACGCCTGAACCTGTAAACAGTTGCAACAATTTGCACTATAAGTAAATCTCAAACGGGTCAAATGGGTCGAACAGGCTTATATTATCACTTCTTTTAGAAAGTATAGAAAGAAACCTCGTAGACTATCCTCGATAGCAGAAATAGCGCCTACATAGTCTATGTTGCAACCATATAACGTCCCATCATTTGGTCTCCTGATGGCGCACTTGACTGCTGCTATTGACTGTAACATACAATCAATAACACAATACATTAAACGCCATACTTTTATCATTAAATATGCTTTGGTAGTTATTAAGCTAACTATAAAAATACCTTTGCAACCGGATCAACCTCATCACAACATTGAAGTAAAGTTCTTTGTGAGGAATGGTACAACTGCATCCAAAAATGATACATTTTACTGATCTGAATAAGTAGAAATACGGGGTTTTTTCCATAAAATATCAACGTATTTTCACATTTGTGCCCTTTTAGCCATTCTACTTGTTTTTATAACATTTGACTCATTATAAGATCGCTCTCTAGACTGTTTGGGCAAATAGTAACACAAAAACCAATTGTCAAAAATGATCAACATAATGTTAAATTTAGTAACTTGGATTGATATATAATGTTAAATTTGCCTGTTACTAAGTGACCCAAACTGTACACTAAGACTTCCATTAAAACCCCTAGAAACTGCACAGACGTAAGTATCAAGAAAATTCTTTACATTATCCACCAACAAATGCACATAAACTCCATTAAAACCAACTGATCTGAAAGCTTTATTGTATAACAAAGGGGATTCGCTATATCCAATAATACCGAATACTTTTGTGTCAGGACCTAATTGTCTGAAATTAAACAAGTCCAAAAGATCCCTAATTGTGGGCTGTCCGGGTGCCGATACCTTTCCATGCTCAAGGGTGCCAAATGTCAAATATCCACCAAATTTCGGGCAGAGTACTCGAGACATCAGACATTTTTCACCCATCACCATTGCTATTGTTAGAACCTAAATGATTAATGAAGGTACTTAAATAACCACGTAAGCTAATAAAACCGCGAAAAAATATATCTAATTTACAAATTTCATTAGATGCATGACTTACGCCGCTTACTTGAGAATTAGCAGTAATGTGAAAGACTCGTGCTACATCAGTCATATCTACAGCGGTTGTTGCAAACTTGACAATGTCAGCTCCTGAGTGTTGACTGTATTTTGGCAACAAGGTTCCCAAGCTCTTCTATCGAAAGAGTATTTTGATAATTGTAGGAAGAAACTATGAGTTTGCACTTTGTAGGCTTGTCCCCATGGATTAAGTTTTTGAAATCATCAACGGCCTGCATTTGAGTTATGAATAACAGTATAGTACTTTAGATGAGCCTATGAGCACGAGTAGATGCATTTAATGTCAAGAAGAAAGGAACCTTAAGCTCAACATCGATGTGATCAGCTCCTAATTCCATTGCTAATCGAAGAGCAGCCAATCGACTTTGTTCATCTCCGTCGTACTGACCACCTTCCCATGTTGGTCTAGAAAAAAACATAGAATCAGAAACCTTTTCGGGAAAGATAAAGTGTTACAACATCATGTAATATGGACTAGATTAAGGGGATGTTTGGCAATGCTTATTAAAACTGCCTATGCTTTCATGAAATAAGCAATTGCTATAACAGAAGGCAATGCTGCAATAAGTGTGTAGATAGACTTCTACAGTAACGAAACCAGATAATCAGATATCACATTTGTGTAAGTTTTCGGCAATCAGCTAATTAGGGATTTAAGACGTAAAATAATCAGCCTATAATCATATCCAAACACTTCTTACTGCTGATCTACTGTATCAAAACGCAACAAGGGGTGTTTGGCATTACTAAGTTAAACAGCTTATGCTCATAACCAGAAGCCGAACTTATCCAAAATAGCTTATTTTCACCCCTAAGGTTAAATTTCCGAGACTGGATCCACTAACAATAACCAGTTCAAACTAAACAATCTGAAACTCCTTACTGAAAAAACCTTATTTCACCCCTAAACTAAGTAGATAAGCAGTCACATTTCTTCATCTGCTCAAAAAACAGAATAAGCAGATAATTTGTAATAAAAACAATTCAAATTCTGAAACAATCCAATTCAGTATACTATCAGAAGATGACCGCATTCGCATTATCAAGGAGATCATTAGCATATAAGCACATATCACATCCAAACACTCAAATCTGCTTATCTACCACAACAACGAAATAAGGGATGTTTACGAGTACTATTTTAAATAACTTATGCAAATACCCAAATAATCAACTTATTCAAAACAGCTTCTCTCAATCTAAGAGTAAATTTATGATATCAAATCCAATTCTACTCTATTAGTATAACATTTGACTCGTTATAAGTGTGTAGATAGGCTTCTAAAGTAACGAAACCAGATAAACAGATATTGAATTTGTGTAAGTTTCCGACAAACAGCTAATTAGGGATTTAAGACGTAAAATAATCAGCCTATAATCATATCCAAACATTTATTACTGCTGATGTACTGTATCAAAACGCAACAAGGAGTGTTTGGCATTACTAAGTTGAAGAGCTTATGCTCATAACCAGAAGACCAACTTATCCAAAATAGCTTATTTTCACTCCTAATGTTAAACTTACGATACTGAATCCACTAAGAATAACCAGTTCAAACTAAACAATCTGAAACTCCTTACTGAAAAGACCTTGAGGCTGAATTTGTTTATTTTATAACCCCGAGCCCGTCAAAGGGAAGATGGATCGATGGAGATTCAAGTGTGGAAATTTAACTCTACTCATGAATTCAAGGATGGCTCTCTTTCTATTGATATGAAATTTACAAGTCTTGAAGGAATTATGTCTGGCCTCATTGTATGCGGACTTGAGTTTCGGCCAACGTAAGAAAATTTTCCCCACTAATTAAAATTCGTTATTATGTTGAGTATCAGAATAAGGATCTTATTTTACGTGTATTAAAATATACGCGTAGCATGCTATATCATTCTAAACATGGTTATGATTTTACACGGACTAATTGTGTGGTTATCTAAATTTGTAGCGTTAAGTCGAGCTTGCTGGACTTCAGCTTATTTCTGGATTCTTCAATGACTGAAAGTGACAAGCTGAGGAAGTCTCGATGGCTGCAGAATCCTTTTCTAATCTGTCCAAGTATATTTACATCGTATATATCGCTGTGTTTGTTTTGTCTTTTGTGCGATTGTTCCAAATCTTTTGTATAAAAAATGGTCGTAAATTAGATACGATGTTATTTGGTGTGATTATAAACTAACTTTGTACGTGAGAAAAGTTTATGATCTCTGTCATGTGTGTACAGCGGGGGATTGTTCGCTTGGTCTCGTCACCGAATCTTGCCATCAACTGTTGAATTCAGCAGAAGTAAAATTGATAGGTCAATTTTGTTATATTATATTGAAAAAGTGGTTAAAATTTTTGAATTGGTTTATGTACTTAAAAATTGAGCAGGATGAATATTAAATTGATACGGTTGGTATGGTGAATATTTGCAACTTGGTTTTGCTTTGTTCGTATTGTTTCGATCAAAAGAAATGTTCTTTATAAGCCATAAGCCTCCATAAGCTTGTGTGACAAACGAGACTTATTTTATTAGTCGGCTTATTTTAAAAGCTCAAGCCTCAATAAGCCTCCCATAAGCCCTCGTCAAACATAGCCTATATGTTGGTATTGGTATTTGTCACTTGAAGGCTACTAATAATGTTTCACACAGCTAAACATAGAAGGTAAGTAGGTAACTAAGCTTATAAATATGTGGTGTTTGTCTAAGCTTATAGTGTAGGCTTAAGCTTATCTCCACAAAAATCCATGTGTGTCACGAGACCCTCAAGACCCGCCCTGCTTTCGTCAACGAAGCTTATACTAACAACCTCTTAAAATGCTGTCCAAACATGCTTACTTTATCTAAACAAGCTACTAAGCAAACAAGATAAGGTAAACATAAATAATTAAATAATTTAATAAAGTCATTAAAGAAACTTTTTAATCTATAGTCATTTATTTACAACAAGTGACTAAACTTATAGTAGTATTTAAATTTGACCTAGGTCCTTAAACGTACTTACCGATATTAAATGAAGTGACCTAAACAATGGGGTGTTTCAAAAAAGTCACATTTCTTAATTAAATAAATAAATAAATAAACCTTTTATGGTGATTGTTTCAAAAAGTCACATTTCTTAGAAACATGTGTTGTAAACTTGTAATGGTGTCATCCACGACCCGCGTGTGGTAGGCACTCTCCATGCCCCATAATGGGTGTACATTATCGCGCACGATGAAGAGAATTTTGTGTTGGTAAAAGGGCACTTTTTTTTAGTGCGTGGGAGGTATTGGTGGGATATGTTTGTATTAAGCAAATTGTTTTCATGTGTTTGGTTAGGTGGTCACAACTATGGTTGTTCGTTAATGTGTTGAAAAAACTGATGCGACAGTGAGGTGAAGATGATGGAAAGTTGACTATTGCACCCACCCAGCCCATGAGAAAGTGCAGAGATTTTGCATCATAGTTTTGTGCAACTTGTGAGACTAACGAGTTCACATGTTTAAAAATGGTACGAGACTTAATTTGTGCAATCACATGATCAAATGAAAAACACAGGTAACCGTAATGGTTGACCGAGTGACTTTTTATATTGATTTATGAAACAAATGTTTTATTTGCGTTTAAGCGACTAAATGACCGGTCACATGACCGGTCACACAATAAACTCGTTTCCTAGTTTACACAAAACTGTGATACAAAATCCTTGACCCTTTTAATATATAGACCGAAAACAATATCTGCCAAGTCTTGATGCTTTTTATAAAGCCCAATTCATCAAAGTAACCGTAACAACAATACAAAATCCTGCCAAAGCGATGCATGTGCGACGTAGAACATTGTAGAAAGACTGCTTCCGGACATGCATTTACTATTATTACATTTTACTGTAGTCCATCAAAATTCTCAAATCTTATCGAAATTTCACAACATCAACTTACATATACTCACAAGAGTTTTACTATCATGACAGCAAAACCTACAAACTCACAATTTATCCAGATAAATATGATGCCGTTCGTTATCTAGGATTTATGAGTACTTCACTTATAAAAATAAATTTAATTTTAGTATCACAAAAATGAGAATACAATGGCTGTGTCAACTATAAAATTTCTTATTATGTCCGAACAAAAATACTAATGATACAATAACAAATGATGGAGAAACAACTATAATCACCTCCTCCGTGCTTCATGTGTGTACCATTTTGCACAGCACATGTTACGCTCGAGTCTCCTACTTCTGTATACAAAGTAACAAAAACTTCAGCTTTACGTAATTTTATAGAAATTTTGATCCAAAGTCGAATTCTGCAGCTGCAGAAATTTTGACCCATTTACTTAGAAGTTGGGCTGATTTGGGTAATATCCTATCTCCAATGGGTCAAATGGGTAAAGTTTAATAATTTGATTAGATGTCAGTCACCTAAAGTGCGTCAAAATCCTAAATCAATATGTTTAGCAATAACTAGATTATTAGATTAAGGCTAATGATCAGATAAAAACTAACGGGTTTTTATGTGAGAAGAGAACCAATGATTAAAAAAAAAAAAATCGAAAAGTTCCACAACAGAAAGGCTGACTCATTACCTAACCCACGCCTATCTCGGACAGACACTTTAGAAGCATTATATCTATTTTCAGGATAACTGAAGTATACTCGAGCAAAATTGGTCAATTAAGATGGGGTAATCTATGGTATTCCGATGAGGATTAACGATGTGACAGAGATAAGCATAAAAAATACGAGCATGTGACTGCCAAATCTTTTCGTTTTTTCATAACTTCATATGATTGGAAAAGGTATCAATGGCAATAACATTTCCAACTATTTTGCCTAGTTTATTGTTCCACGGTACCCATAAACTCAAAATTCAAGATAAACGAAGATAGGATAGAAAAAGATACATACCTACGGCAGCTCCCAAGACAATTAAGAGTTTTCCATAATCTCCCTAAATAATTAGGTGAAACTCATAAGAGAAGGGAGACGGTTAGGTTTTAGGCATGAAAAGTAGCATTATATGCAATTTAAATCTTACCGGGTAACCCTGTAAATCTCTCATATTATTCATAAGTCTGTCCTATAAACATCTCCACCCCTGTAACAATTATGGCTTCACTCTCTCCAGCTTCCCGAAGTAATCTCGTAATTTTTGGTGTGTACACAGCATCAAATACCAATTCATACGACTTTAAAGCTTCCTTTCATAAAAAATAGTAAAACTGATCTAACTGCATACCATTATTACTAAAACATATGACCAGAAAAAGGTGGATAGCCGTACCTTAGAAATAGGAGTATCGTCTATATTTGGATGCATACCAATTGATGTATTGTTTGCAAGTATCATGCCACCTTCTGGACTAAATTGCTCAAATCGGAAAGAGATATAGCCTCTCCACCAATTATGTCAGCAAGTTCTCTAGCACGATATGTGCAGTATCAGTAAGAGAAAACTTTAGTTGGTGTATTAACTATGCATGTGAGAGGTAATGTGAACTATAATCAATTTTTGATTTTTGCAACTGGTCATATGGTTACTCTTACTTGAAGTCGCTATAATCATTTTTTGATGTTTTGATAAACCACTCGAATCCAAACACCCTCATACAGTTGACTTTCTTCCATACTGAACTGGTAAGAATGCAATGTAACTAGTATAATGTTTTATTTGCAATCAAGTACGAGCACTAGGAATGGTAATGTGAACGATAGTTGAATCTAACCGTAAGTCCTATTGGCTATCACAATCCTTGCACCCTTCGCTTTTGCTCCATAAGCAAGAGCTTTTCCAGCACTGCCAGCACCAATAACCACAAATAGTCTACCAGGCAAGGGTGATCCTGTTGCACCATTTTGAATACCTGAACCTGCAGACAGTTGCAACAATTTGTGCTTTAAGTGAATCTCAAATGGGTCGAACGGGCAGAAAGTAACATGTGAAATCATATGAAACTTTTATAAGTGAACAAAAGGCACTGCTTTGACCCAACCACCCATATTATCACTTCTTTTAGGAAGTATAGAAAGAAACCTCATAGACTTTCCTCAATAGCAGAAATAACGCCTACATAGTCTGTATTACACCTATATAATGTCCCATCATTCGGTCTCCTGATGGAACAATTGACCGCTCCTATTGACTGTAACATACAATCAATAACACAATACATTAAACGCCATACTTTTATCATTGTCTGCATATTGTTTGATGGTAAAGCTTTTTATGACAATGAAATTTACCTTTGCAACCGGGTCAACCTCATCACAACATTGAAGTAAAGATTCTTTGTTAGGAATGGTACAACTGCAAACAATAATGATACATTTTACTAATTTGAATAGGATAAGGGTTTTTTTCCTTAAAATATCAACGCACTTCCACATGTGTGCCCTGAGTCACAGTAATTTTATATAACATTTGAGTCAATAAAAGATGGCTTTGTATGCCGATTGGGCATTCAGTCAAGTTACCCGACAGTCAACATGATTACTTTTAATAAAAAATGTCAACTTTATTTATATAAATACAAAATTTATATATACTGTTTTGAACGCCTGAACCTGTAAATCTCAAACGGGTCAAATGGGTCGAACGGGTTGAAAGTCACACGTGAAATATGATATGAAAGTACAGAATGAAACCTCGTAGACTATCCTCGATATCGGAAATAGCGCCTACATAGTCTGTATTACAACCATATAACGTCCCATCATTTGGTCTCCTGATGGCACAATTGACCGCTCCTATTGACTGTAACATGCAATCAATAACACAATACATAAAAAGCCGTAATTTAATAATTATCATCAGCTTCAATGCTTAAGGTTTTAGGTTTCTATGAAAATGAAACTTACCTTTGCAACTGGATCAACCTCATCACAACATTGAAGTAAAGATTCTTTGTGAGGAATGGTACAACTGCATCCGAAAACGATACATTTTACTAATCTAAATAAGCAGAAATACGGGTATTTTTCCTTAAAAAATCAACGTACTTTCACATTTGTGCCCTTTGAGTCATTGTACTTTTATATAACATTTGACTCATTATAAGATCGCTCTGTATACTATTTGGGCATTCGGTAACACAAAAACTAACTGTCAAAAACGATCAACATTATAAAAAAATGATATTTATATATGCGTGATTTAGATTGGATATATAATGTTAAATTTTTCGGTTACCAAACGACCCAAATTGTACACAAAGACTTCCTTTAAAGACTTGTTTATGTACAAAAATAAAATAAAAAGTAACACTGCACAAACGTAAAAGTATAGATCAAAACACAACCTGAACCCCGCGAAATCTGTAGATGAGTAAGTATCAAGAAAATTCTTCACATTATCCACCAACAAATGTACATAAACTCCATTAAATCCAACTGATCGAAAGCTTTATTGTTTAACAACGGTGATTTGCTATGTCCAACTGGCTTCCCGATAATACCGAATACTTTTGTGTCAGGTCCTAATTGTCTGAAATTAAACAAGTCCAAAAGATCCCGAATTGAGGGCTGCCCGGGTGCCGATACCTTTCCATGCTCAAGGGTGCCAAATGTCAAATATCCACCAAATTTCGGGCAGAGTACTCGAGACATCAGTCATTTTTCACCCATCACCATTGCTATTGTTAGAACCTAAATGATTAATGAAGGTACTTAAATAACCACGTAAGCTAATAAAACCGCGAAAAAAATATATCTAATTTACAAATTTCATTACATGCATGACTTGCGCCGCTTACTTGAGAATTAGCAGTAATGTGAAACTTGACAATGTCAGCACCTGTTGACTGTATTGTGGGAAGAAACTATGAGTTTGCACTTTGTAGGCTTGTCTCCATGGATTAAGTTGTTGAAATCATCAACAGCCTGCATTTGAGTTAGGAATAACAGTATAGTACTTTAGACGAGCCTATGAGCACGAATAGATGCATTTAATGTCAAGAAGAAAGGAACCTGAAGCTCAACATCGATGTGACCAGCTCCTAATTCCATTGCTAATCGAAGAGCAGCAAATCGACTTTGTTCATCTCCGTCGTACTGACCACCTTCCCATGTTGGTCTAGAAAAAAACATAGAATCAGAAACCTTTTCGGGAAAGATAAAGTCTTACAACGTCATGTAATATGGAATAGATTAAGGGGATGTTTGGTAATGCTTATTAAAAACAGGTCGTGGAAAATACAATCCCAATTCCCACATCAAGCAATTCAAAATGCTAATGAATCTGACATTCATATCACAGAAACAGTTTCGTATATAGAAAAACCGCACCTGCAAGTACTTAATTTATAAAGGGGTTTAAAGTTTGATATCATATCTATCAATAAACCTTTCTTATTTCAAGCTATCCTGTCTAATATCGATTAAGTCAGCACACTTCCCAATCAGCTTATTTCATATCCTCTAGAAACCATCTCGGGCATCATTCACAATTATATTTTGCCGAATTAAAGGCGTTTATACATATCCTCTAGAAACGTTTTATGCATTCTAATGTACAAATAGACCACTTTCATTTGGGTTACCACGCCACACCACCTAACTACGCCACACTGCCCAACCCAACCTTTTAGAAGATCTTGAAGTCGCAACCCATAACAACATCTGTCAAACGAACCAAATACCAAGCTCTAATGGACCTCTGCCTTACATCATTAGTCCAAAAGCCGAAAGCCAAGAACAAAAACGAAAAGAAATGAAGATGAGACGAAACCTTAACCAAGCCAAAACACACAAAAAAAAATCCTACATCTAGACACTACCAAGACTCTCACCATCTCTCCCAACACTCACATCAAACAAACCAGATACGAAAATTCAAAGAGATCTCACAAATAGTTCAACTTTGTGTCTTTGAGTTACGAATAACAGTAAAGTACTTTAGATGAGCCTATGAGCACAAGTAGACACATTTAATGTCAAGAAGAAAGGAACCTTAAGCTCAATATCGATGTGATCAGCTCCTAATTCCATTGCTAATCGAAGAGCAGCAAATCGACTTTGTTCATCTCCGTCGTACTGACCACCTTCCCATGTTGGTCTAGAAAAAAACATAGAATCAGAAACCTTTTCGGGAAAGATAAAGTGTTACAACATCATATAATATGGACTAGATTAAGGGGATGTTTGGTAATGCTTATTAAAACTGCCTATGCTTTCATGAAATAAGCAATTGCTATAAAAGAAGGCAATGCTGCAATAAGTGTGTAGATAGACTTCTACAGTAACGAAACCAGATAATCATATATCACATTTGTGTAAGTTTTCGGCAATCAGCTAATTAGGGATTTAAGACGTAAAATAATCAGCCTATAATCATATCCAAACACTTAAAACTGCTGATCTACTGTATCAAAACGCAACAAGGGTTGTTTGGCATTACTAAGTTAAACAGCTTATGCTCATAACCAGAAGATCAACTTATCCAAAATAGCTTATTTCACCCCTAAGGTTAAACTTACAGTACTGAATCCGCCACCAATATCCAGTTCAAACTAAAAAATCTGAAACTCCTTACTGAAAAGACCTTATTTCACCCCTAAACTAAGTAGATAAGCATAGTCAAATTTATGCATCTGCTCAAAAAAACACAATAAGCAGATAATCTGTTATAAAAACAATCCAAATTCTGAAACATCCCCATCATATGTCAGAAGATTCAGTATACCAACAGAATAAAACTGCATTCACGTCATAAGAGTTCTAACGATATCATTAGCATAAGCCCTTTTTCCTCTGAAAATACTTATCCATTAGCAAATCCCAATTCCCAAACACATCCCTAAATATTATTTATTTATTTTTTTTATTTTTTTTTGGGTAAAAGGTCAAAGACTATTATACTTGCATATACTTCACATTTCATCCTAACCTTAAACTGCTAATTACAAAGAGCTTATTTACCCTAAACTAAGTAGATAATATCATTTGCTTAAAAAAAAGGAATAAGAAGATAAGCTGTTTAGATAAGCAAAAATCCCAAACACCCCACATCACATGTCAAACAATTCAGTATACTAACATGTCATAACATTTTCAGCTCAAAAGTCAACAATCCCAATTCCCACATAAAGCAATTCAAAATGCTAATGAATCTGACATTCATATCACAGAAACAGTTTCGTATATAGAAAAACCGCACCTGCAAGTACTTAATTTATAAAGGGGTTTAAAGTTTGATATCATATCTATCAATAAACCTTTCTTATTTCAAGCTATCCTGTCTAATATCGATTAAGTCAGCACACTTCCCAATCAGCTTATTTCATATCCTCTAGAAACCATCTCAGGCATCATTCACACTTTAATTTTGCCGAATTAAAAGCGTCTGTACATACCCTCTAGAAACGTTTTATGCATTCTAATGTATAAATAGAAACGTTTAATATTGCTATTTTAAATAACTTATGCAAATAACCAAATAATCAACTTATTCAAAACAACTTATTTCAATATAAGTTTGCACTTTGTAGGCTTGTCCCCATGGATTAAGTTGTTGAAATCATCAATGGCCTGCGTTTGAGTTACGAATAACAGTATAGTACTTTAGACGAGCCTATGAGCACGAGTAGACGCATTTAATGTCAAGAAGAAAGGAACCTTAAGCTCAACATCGATGTGATCAGCTCCTAATTCCATTGCTAATCGAAGAGCAGCCAATCGACTTTGTTCATCTCCGTCGTACTGACCACCTTCCCATGTTGGTCTAGAAAAAAACATAGAATCAGAAACCTTTTCGGGAAAGATAAAGTGTTACAACATCATGTAATATGGACTAGATTAAGGGGATGTTTGGTAATGCTTATTAAAACTGCCTATGCTTTCATGAAATAAGCAATTGCTATAACAGAAGGCAATGCTGCAAAAAGTGTGTAGATAGGCTAGTACAGTAACGAAACCAGATATTGCATTTGTGCAAGTTTTCGACAATCAGCCAATTAGGGATTTAAGACGCAAAATAATCAGAATCGGATATGCTGTTTGAATAGGCAACTCGGAAACTGTTACTTATAGCTGTTGCTTAGTTCACCATCAAATGAGCCTACTATCATACCCATACACTCAAACTGCTGATTTACTGTATCAAAACGCAACAAAGGGTGTTTGGGATTTACCATATTAAATGGCTTATACCCATAACCAGAAAATCTACTTATCCAAAACAGCTTATCTGACATGTAAGGCTAAACTTACGATTCTGAATCCGCCAACAAGTTCAAACTAAACATTCTCAAACTCCTTACTGAAAAGACCTTATTTCACCCCTAAACTAAGTAGATAAGCGTACTCAAATTTATGCATCTGCTCAAAAAAACACAATAAGCAGATAATCTGCTATAAAAACAATCCAAATTCTGAAACAATCCCATCACATGTCAGACGATTGATGATTCAGTATACAATCAGAAGAAAACTGCATTCACGTCATAAGAGTTCTAACGATATGATAAGCATAAGCCCTTTTTTCATCCGAAAACACTTATCCATTAGGAACTCCTAGTTCCCAAACACGCCCCTAAATATTTGTATTATATACTTGCATATACTCCACATTTCATCCTAAACTTAAACTGCTAATTACAAAGAGCTTATTTACCCTAAACTAAGAAGATAAGCATAGTCACATTTCATCCTAAATTGTAGATAAGCATAGTCACATTTCATCATAAAAAAATAAGAAGATAAGCTGTTTAGATAAGCAAAAATCTCAAACTCTCCACATCACATGTCAAACAATTCAGTATACTAATAAATCCAACATTCATATCACAAAAACAGTTGCGAATATCAAAAAATAGTCACAAAAAACCGCACCTGCAAGTAAAAAGAGTAGGAAAAGGACTTAATTTATAAAGGGTTTGATATCATATCTATCAGAAACCTTTCTTGTTTCGATCTATCCTATCGAATCTCGATTAGGTCAGCACACCTCCCAATCAGCTTATTTCCCCTAAAATAAGCAAATAATCATGTCCAGACACTCAAACCTTATCCGCTATATCAAAACACAATAAGGGGGTGTTTGGGATTACTATTTCAAACAGCTTATAAGTAGATAATCAGCTTATTTCACCCTAAGAAAACAGCTTATTTCACCGTAAGAGCAAATTTTTAATATTAAATTCACCAATACTAATCAGTTCAAAATAAGCAATCTCAACTAAAAATGCTTATCTGTTAACAATCCCAATTCCCACATCAAGCAATTCACAATAACAATAAACCCAACATTCATATCAGAGAAACAGTTTCCAACATCGAAAAACAACCCGAAAAAACTGCACCTGTAGGTAAAAAGAGTACGCAAAGGGCTTAATTTAACAAGGGTCTGAATAACAGCAATTAAACAATCCGAACAGGCAATTACCAATCAGCAAATAAGCATATAATCATGTTCACAATATCAAAGTGGTCATGCTTAATGACGATGCGAACAGGCAATTACCAGGCGAAATAAAAGATTTAGTTTTATATATTTATTGTTAAGTGGTCATGCTTAATGACGATGCAAATGTATTTCCCCTGGGTAACGAAAGGGCATATGCACACTTTAATTTTTCCGAATTAAATTTAACCAAGAAGATGAATATGAAGGGTTTGGGAGTATACCAACCATCTCGGGCATCATTCACACTTAAATTTTGCCGAATTAAAGGCGTCTATAGATATCCTCTAGAAAGGTTTTATACATTCTAATGTATAAACAGACCACTTTCATTTGGGTTACCACGCCACACCACCTAACTACGCCACACCACCCAACCCAACCTTTTTAAAAGATCTTGAAGTCGCAACCCATAACAAAATCTGTCAAACGAACCAAATACCAAGCTCTAATGGACCTCTGCCTTAACATCATTAGTCCAAAACCCAAAAGCCTACATCTAGACACTACCAAGACTCTCACTATCCCTCCCAACACTCACATCAAACAAACAAGATACAAAAATTCAAAGAGCTCTCACAAATAGTTCAACTTTGTGTCTAATCTTTTAAAGATTTTCTTAGTCGAACTATAAATCATCACCGATCTAAAACAAAACATAACATGCAATATAACACCTACCCAAGACCATTTAAATGATCTCGAAGCCGAATCCTTTGCCACTGTGACCACTGGAGATGATATGCAAAACGAGTGAGAGGGAGGAGATGGCGGCTGACAAAACACCATGTGCTTTTTTAGGGGACCGGGTTATGGTTTGGACTGGGTTGTAGTGTATTGGGTTGATCTGAAAATATAGGCCCATGGTTAATTGGGTTAGTGTTGGGTCATGGCTATTACTATAATAGTTTTTATTCGTGTATGTTAAGTAGTTTTCGGGTTAAAGACAATCCGTATATTACTGTTTTTCCTGTGTGTTTTGTAGACCAATTTTTTGTTAAACATTATTTTGATTGAGCCGTGTAAGCTTAAGCTTCATTTAACTCAACTTATTTTTTTAAATATTTAGCTAAATATTACGCGACATGTTTCAATTAGACGCATCATCATACTTACACTTCAACAATTTACACAATTATTACGCAATGAACAATTAGATACAGCCCGTAGGCATCGCACTGTCTGAATGCCTTGTAATAATAAAAGTTTATGTTTTATGAAATATAAAATGAATTAACAAAAAGCTTATGAATTTGTCCTACAATAAGACCATATATAAGTAATTATAACGTTGTTGAAGTATAATACAAAAATACAAACTATTATAAAAAATCATGAGGAAGATCATATATACGCTACACTCCGTTTCAAAGAAGCAACACCATGCTTACCACTCTTGTGAGTTAAACTTATTCCAATCCTCTTGCATAAATTAAAAAACAAATTTTTTATCGCAAATTTTTATCGCATTTATGAAGTTGTTAAAATGAATCTTATACATGGGAGTTAATCATAAGTCTATAATGTTAGCTCGGATTGGTACTTAAGTTGGTAACCATACATTAGATGAGAAAAAACCAACAATAAAATTAAAAGGATGCAAGTGACAAAACTTTAAGAAGATCAAAAATCTATTTCGCTATTAAATGTTTTTCGTTGCCTTTTCAAGTGAGATTATGATTAGAGAAACAATATTTACATAATGATAAAGTTAACTACATTTTTGGTTCTTCTAGTTTGCTAGGTATTTCATTTTTGGTCCTTTTTTCAAAAAGTTTTGGAAGGTTCTGTCCAATTTTATTAACACCATCAGTTTGACTTGTTTGACCATTATTAGTTAAAAGGGTATTTTTGTTCTTTTATTATATTAAATTATAATAATAAAGTGGGACTCATGAACAATACTTCTTTTTTCTTTTTTTTTCCAATTCTTTCCTCATAACAAAAATATATGTATATCTTTTAGGGAAAATGACAAAAAAATACATCGAACTTGACACTTGTTGTCATTGTGTGTAGCCAACTATTTTTTTTTTTCATTGTAACACAAACCTTTTGAATTTTTGTCATTGTATGTAGCCAGTTAGGTGAATTTGTGTTATCGTATGTACCCAGTCAGATTTAGCGTTACATCGTTAGTCCTTATTTACTAACGGTCGTTAGTAAATAACTTAAAATTTCGTTCTCTTACGTTTTTATTCGTTTTCATCCGTTATTATACGTTTTCATCCGTTTTTATACTTTTTCGTCCGTTTTATACATTTTGGTCCAATGCTTTCATCCGTTTTTTACATTTTCGTTTGTTTGCTTACGTTTTCGTACGTTTTCTTACGTTTTAGTCCGTTATTATACGTTTTCGTCCGTTTTTATACTTTTTCGTCCGTTTTATACATTTTGGTCCAATGCTTTCATCCGTTTTTTACATTTTCGTTTGTTTACTTACGTTTTCTTACGTTTTAGTCCGTTATTATACGTTTTCGTCCGTTTTTATACGTTTTCGTCTGTTTTCTTACGTTTTCATCCGTTTTTATGCGTTTTTTCCATTTTTTTACGTTTTCATTCGTATTTATACGTTTTTCATCCGTTTTCTTACGTTTTCAACCGTTTTTATACATTTTCGTCTGTTTTTTTAAAGTTTTCGTCTGTTTTCTAACGTTTTCATCTTTTTTTATACGCTTTCGTTGGTTTTCTTACTTTTTCGTTCATTTTCTTACCTTTTCGGACGAAAATGTATAAAAATTAAGAATACGGACAAAAACTTAAGAAAACGGACGAAAAAATATAAAACGGATGAAAAACGATTGAAAACGTATAAAAACAGAAGAAAACGGACGAAAACGGATGAAAACTTAAAAAAATGGACTAAAACGTATAAAAGCGAATGAAAACGTATAAAAGCGGACGAAAACGTAAGAAAACGGACGAGAATGTAAGAAAACAGACGAAAACGTAAAAAACGGGAAAAAGCAACGGACGAAAAAGTATAAAAAACGGACAAAAACGTATAATAACGGATGAAAACGAATAAAAACGTAAGAGAATGAAATTTTAAGTTATTTACTAACGACCGTTAATATAAAAGGACTAACGATGTAACGCTAAGCCTGACTGGGTACATACAATAACACAAATTCACCTAACTGGCTACATACAATGACAAAAATTCAAAAGGTTTGTGTTACAATGAAAAAAAAAATAGTTGGCTACACACAATGACAACAAGTGTCAAGTTCGATGCATTTTTTTGTCATTTTCCCTACTTTTACTTGATGAAATCTACCAATCATAAAAATAAAGTTGACAAACCAAAAACATAATTAAACATAACAAACAGTTTTAAACAATTTAAATCCCAATTTTCATTTGAGTTTGAACCAACACAAACACAAATCAACACACAAACTCAATCAACACATCAAAAACCTCCTGTTGCTAAACCCATAGTCTCCTGCCGCCACCCAAGTAGATGTAAAAACCCATAGTTTCTGCCACCAAACCACCACCACACGTCTACCACCTCCAGCCACCACCGACTACTACGGAAACCCCTAACCACCATCCACACCCACCAACGTCACTGCTACCATCTTAACCTTCCACCACAACCATCACCATCAGATCCGATTTGTGTTTATGTGTGTAAATAACAGATGGGTAGCAAAATTTATGGTTTTATTGTGTGAAAGATTTGCTCGGTATCTGTGTAAATATCATGTGGGGTTCAAGATTATTGTTGGTGTGAGTTTTAGTATGATGAAAGTTGTTCATGTGTTTTATTTATTTTTTTATTTTTTTTGGGTAAAAGGTCAAAGACTATTATACTTGCATATACTTCACATTTCATCCTAGCCTTAAACTGCTAATTACAAAGAGCTTATTTACCCTAAACTAAGTAGATAATATCATTTGCTTAAAAAAAAGCAATAAGAAGATAAGCTGTTTAGATAAGCAAAAATCCCAAACACCCCACATCACATGTCAAACAATTCAGTATACTAACATGTCATAACATTTTCAGCTCAAAAGTCAACAATCCCAATTCCCACATCAAGCTAATGAATCTGACATTCATATCACAGAAACAGTTTCGTATATAGAAAAACCGCACCTGCAAGTACTTAATTTATAAAGGGGTTTAAAGTTTGATATCATATCCTCTAGAAACCATCTCGGGCATCATTCACAATTATATTTTGCCGAATTAAAGGCGTCTATACATATCCTCTAGAAGTCGAACTATAAATCAAAAGATCTTGAAGTCGAACTATAAATCATCACCGATGTAAAACAAAACATAACATGCAACATAACACCTACCGGAGTCCATTTAAATGATCTTGAAGACGAATCCTTTGCCACTGTGACCACTGGGAATGGTGCAAGAAAGATAAATGTGATTCAGTTATGGTTGATGAAGGAGATGGCGGCTGACAAAACACCATGTGCTTTTTTAGGGGACCGGGTTATGGTTTGGACTGGGTTGTAGTGTATTGGGTTGATCCGAAAATATAGGCAATGGTTAAATGGGTTAGTGTTGTTGGCGAATTCCTGAGTTTGGTTGTGGCTGAGGCGTGTACCAGATTCAGAATCAGGAAGTACTAGTTGGAGTGCTAGTCCAACTCGTCTAATATTTATCCTAATATGGAGTAGTCCTCATTGGTTTAGGATAGGTTTAATATGTAATCCTAGTTATAGTACAACGCGTCTATGTTGGTCTATATATACCGAGAAGGGTAGGGATTCTCATAGTATCAATTGAAGTTTTAGAGTAAGATTTCTTCAATAAAAGTTTGCGTGTTCTTGGCAGCTTTGTTATTATTATAACCTGATCGTGTACCTGTTGTGTGTGCATCTGCTACTTAACCCTCTGATCACCATCTATTGGTATCAGAGATTTGAAGTGGTGATTTGTAACTGCGATTTAGGGTTACACAAAAACCAAAACAAGATCCTGGAAACTAACCTGTGCATAAGGGGTTAGTCGTGTGTTGATCCTGCGTCTTGAGGGATACCAGAACCTTGTCATCATTGGACTCTAACCTGCGTCTTGAGGTTGAGTCGTGCATCAGAGATTCAAGAAAGCTTTGGTGACCTGCAACGTTAACTGTGTGGTCGTGGTTTATTGAACACATCTGGTCGTGGGTTTTTGATCTGGTCGCTAGTTATTGTTTTTGATCAGACAAAGCTTCGTGTTGTTGTTGGTGATTTGGTGCTGCAATGAAGGGTTACAGGTATGGAGTGATTCTGTAGTGTATCATCAATTAGCGTTGCATACCCTTAATAATAATCGACTTAAACCTGTGAACAAAGTGGTTGGACGTGGTTGAAGCCCAATAATTATTTGCAGCCCAATTTTCTTTTCTAAACTGATCAGAGTCCACTTATCCAAGTGCATACAGGAAGTTGGAAAAATACTCAAGGCTCTACAAAAGATTAAGAACGAGTGAACCTGTGGGTTTTCTTTAGTCGTGTGTAATTAATCAGTTTAGTGAACTGATCAGTTTCTTTTTAGTTTATATAGTAAGTTGGAAACTGTCTTTAAGAGTGTTGATTGTCTCACTGTTTTTAAACTAATTCTAGCCGTGATATAAGGGCTGGAAAGTTCACCACTACAAACCTATTCACGATCAAGAACCAGGATGACAAGAGGTGCATCAGGTTCCAACAATCCACCACCGATAAAGGAATTGAGTTTGACGTTTCAGTGTCCGATGTTAATGTCAACTAATTATACCATATGGAGTATGCGAATGGAAGTTCTTCTTGGAATTCATGGAGTATGGGATGTGGTAGATCCGGGCTCAGACGATGCCAACAAAAACAATATAGTTAAAGGATTATTGTTTCAATCGATCCCAGAAGATTTGATTTTGCAAATCGGGAATTTGAAAACCGGGAAGGAGATGTGGGAAGCGATAAAAACTCGTAACTTAGGGGCTGATCGTGTGAAGGAAGCGAGGCTTCAAACCCTAATTACGGAGTTCGAGAATCTGAAGATGTCAGATAACGGTACCATAGACGAATATGCTGCAAAGTTATCAGGTATTGCGTCTAAATCAACCACGCTTGGAGAAGTCATGTCAGAACACAAGTTGGTAAAGAAGTTTCTCACAAGTCTTCCTAGACGTTTTGTCCATATCGTGGCAGCCCTAGAATAGGTTTTAGACCTTAAAGAAATAGGATTTGAGGATGTGGTTGGACGATTGAAAGCGTATGAAGAAAGAGTCAAGGAAGAAGATAAAGCAAATGATGCTCAAGAGAACTTGCTTTATGCTAGGACTGATAATTCTTACAGGAATAATGACTCAAGTGGGGGAAGAGGACGTGGTTCATACTCTCGAGGTCGTGGCCGTGGTCGTGGTCAAGGTAGCGGACGTGGCAACAATCAAAACCAAGGTCAACGTGACTCCTCGAAAAACCGTGAAGATAATGAACAAAAGGGTAAACAACATGAGAAACATGACCTCTCACATATAAAGTGTTACCGTTGTGATGAGTATGGACACTTTGTTTCAAGATGCCCTGAACGAAACCGAAACCACGAAGTTAACCTTAATGAGACGCAAGAGAAAGATGTGTATCATGAGGAAGGTACGTTCTTTATGATGAACCATATTCAAGAAACGATTTTCATAAATGAAGAAAAGTACACTCCACCAAAGTGCGAGCCAAATGCCGATGAAGATGATGTATGGTATTTTGACAATGGTGCAAGTAATCACATGACAGGTAGTTACTCTTACTTTTCTGAATTAAATGAAAATGTTACTGGACGTGTTAGGTTCGGAGATGGTTCATGTGTGAGCATAAAGGGAAAAGGCTCGATTTTGTTCCAAGGTAAAAACAGAGAACAAAAGTTGTTGAAAGATGTCTATTATATTCCCGCTCTTCGAAGTAATGTGATAAGTCTTGGACAAGCTACAATATTTGGTTATGATATTAGTATGCGAGGTGATTTCTTAACCATGCGAGATAGTTGTAGAAATTTACTTATAAAGGTCCCACGTAGTGCAAATCGCCTTTATAAAGCTCAACTAAAAGTTGGTAAAGAAGATACAAATAAAGAGGAACGAGAATCAGTTGAACAACAACCTGTTATTGAAGTTGATGAAGTATTCGCGCCGGTAGCTCGACTCGAGATCATACGACTCTTGATTGCTCTCGCAGCCGGGAAAGGATGGAAAATTCATCACCTGGATATGAGAACGGCTCTTCTAAATGGTGATCGAAAGGAGCTCGATAGTAATTTAAAAGAGATGGGTTTTCTACAATGCGTGCACGAAAATGCGATCTATAGAAAGGCGCCCAATGGAGAATTTATCATTGTTGCGGTTAATGTGGATGATTTATTTGTGACTGGGACAAGCTTAGACCTCATAAATAAGTTCAAAAGGAGAATGGTGTCTCAATTTGAAATGTCGGATCTTGGTGAGTTAACTTATTACTTAGGTATCGAAGTATCACAAGAAAAGGATTGCGTGGAGATCAAGCAAGAGAGATATGCAAGGAAGATCTTGAAAGAAGCTGGTATGGAAGATTGCAATGCAACTTTATGTCCGATGGAACCGGGACTCAAGTTGACAAAAGCAGAAGATGAACCAGAAGTTGAAGCTACTCAATATCGACATGGTGTGAGTTGCTTGCGTTATCTCTTGCACACTCGTCCAGATTTGACTTACTCGGTTGGAGTGGTTAGTCGATATATGCAAAGTCCAAGAAAATCACATGCTCGTGTAATCAAGCAAATCCTACGCTATCTTAAAGGTACGACTTCGTTTGGAATTAAATACAATCGTTGTAATGACATAAGACTTGTGGGATTTAGCAGTCATAATATTGACATTGATGATGGAAGAAGCACTACTGGACATGTATTCTACCTCGGTACATCACCTATTACATGGTGCTCACAAAAGCAAACTACCGTGGCGTTATCTTCGTGTGAATCTGAGTTCATGGCGGCTACTACAGCTGCTTGTCAAGCAATTTGGCTAAGGGAGTTATTGGCGGAAGTGACTGGGAATGAGCAGATAATTGTTGAGCATGTATCCGGTGAAGAACAAAGAGCAGACCCATTGACGAAGGCCTTGGCGCGCATAAGGTTCAAGGAGATGAGATCGTTACTTGGTGTGCAAGAGTTACCCACTTTGACTCAGAAATTCAGGGGGTGATTTTTGGCGAATTCCTGAGTTTGGTTGTGGCTGAGGCATGTACCAGATTCAGAATCAGGAAGTACTAGTTGGAGTGCTAGTCCAACTCGTCTAATATTTATCCTAATATGGAGTAGTCCTCATTGGTTTAGGATAGGTTTAATGTGTAATCCTAGTTATAGTACAACGCGTCTATGTTGGTCTATATATACCGAGAAGAGTAGGGATTCTCATAGTATCAATTGAAGTTTTAGAGTAAGATTTCTTCAATAAAAGTTTGCGTGTTCTTGGCAGCTTTGTTATTATTATAACCTGATCGTGTACCTGTTGTGTGTGCATCTGCTACTTTACCCTCTGATCACCATCTATTGTGTTGGGTCATGGCTATTACTATAATAGTTTGTATTGGTGTATGTTAAGTAGTTTTCGGGTTAAAGACAATCCGTATATTACTGTTTTTCCTGTGAGTTTTGTAGAATGCCAATTTTTTTTGTTAAATGTTATTTTGATTGAGCCGTATAAGCTTAAGCTTCATTTAACTCAACTTATTTTCTAACTATTTAGCTAAATATTACGCGGCATGTTTCAATTAGATGCACCATCTTACTTACACTTCAACAATTTACACAAATATTACGCAATGAACAATTAGATACAGCCCGTGGGCATCGCACGGGTCTGAATGCCTTGTAATAATAAAAGTTTATGTTTTATGAAATATGAAATGAATTAACACATTGGGGTTGTTTATATAGGCAATGTAAAAATTGAATTTTTTTCCCATTGCAAGAAGTCAGCCTTTCAATACTTTTCATGTCCAGTAAATTGTGTTTCGGGCCTTGCATTTTAATTCCAGCCACAAGTTCTCAGTTTTCAGTTTTCAAGTTTCATTCAATATGTCAAAGCCTTCAATAGTTACTTTAATTATCTAATTTTCCTTGAATACTTTTTAGTTTTTCACTTTCAAGATTTTTGGTTTTTCCTTTATAGTAAAGAGTAGCTAAAAGACCCGTGAAATTCACGGGTATTTTTAGGTAACGTTGAAGAATGTACTAAATGACATAGCGTATTATGAAGTTATAATTTAGAAAGAACCACATATGGATAAACAAACGTAAAGTGTACACTTGGTAATCCTCAAACACACGTTATATGAAATACAATAGCCAAAAACTCCCAAAAGATAAAATAAACGTCTTCAATTACTTTATTTTACAAATTTGATATACATGTAGATGTAGATGTGATAATAAATTGTGTAGCACTTCTTTATAGACCACGTTGGTGGTGATATTAGTGATATTTTCTTCTTCGTCGTGAATAACCATTTCAATCCTTTTTACTCTAGCGTGAGAGACGGCTACATATAGTTGGCCATGTGTAAAAACAGGTCGTGGAAAATACAAACCCATTTGCCCGAGTGATTTTCTCGGACTTTTGTTGATTGTCATCGCGAAAGAGACGAACACGGAGAACTGCTTCCTTACACTCTTTAACGGGAGTTTTTAAAGAAACCATTCATTAAGCAGTAAGATAGATAAATTGATTAACAAACATTAACGATAACAAAGAGGTTCCAGAGGTGTTTATGAATGAAATACTAAGAGCATCTGGTACGGTGAAGAAATCACCTCTTCGTTTTGATGTGGCATTAGAAACGGCGCTCGCCACCACACCGTGTGTGCTCTTCGTCATTCGCCGTTCATGTTTCGAGGCCAACACTTCGTCTGAACGAAGCAGAAAACGACAAATAAATAAAATGGAGACCCGTTGCACTTTTTCAAATCTAACCATTTGGAAACTTTAAAAACTAACCATTGCACTATTTTTTTACTAAACCAAATTACACACGATATATAACACACCACTTAAAAAAAAAAAAAAAAAAAAAAAAAAAAAAAAAAAAAAAAAAAAAAAAAAAAAACACCTCTACTGACAAAATTACTTTTAGTCTCAAATCATAACAAAAAAATGTCGCAAAGTCCAAATGAGGGGTATTTTACCAACCTACTCAACTCTAATCCATCTAACCCGCAACAATACTTTTCTTCGAACCCCTCGAATCCGTCTACACCATCGTCTCAAAACTCAAATTCCTCCTCCCAACAAATACCACCTTTTGTTTCGCAAATGGCACCTGAGCAACTTTCTCAACTACAAGTTATGTATCAACAAACACAACCACAAGGATTCCAACAATTCGGATATCAAAGAAATGCACCACCACAATTCTTTCAACCACAATCATCACAACAAAATTTTCTTCAATCTCCACCACAATTCTTTGAATCACAAGAATCACAATCACAATTCAAAGTACCACAACCCCCACCACAAGCCGAAAACGAGGCAGATTGTAAAGGAAAAAAGTAGCAAAACTGTCAAAATCAAAAAAATGTTGACGTGGAGGAAGATGCGACCCAAGCGAATACCCGATGGACACACGAAGAAGTGTTGCTAGGGGATACTTGGGTGGAAGTTTCCCAAAACGCCAAAATCGTAAATTATCATAACGATGAAGCATTTTGGAACCAAATTATGGTGGATTTCAACCATGCTACAAAACGTGAACCTCATACCACCAAGAATATGTTCTCGAGAAAGTGGAACAAGCTTAACGGTGAATTCCAAAGGTACAATGCTATCTACAAACATTTAACCCATACAAGCGGAGAAAATGATGTTGATCATACAGATAATGCAAACATTAATTTTGCTCAGTGTTTTGGGAAACAATTTACAACACATCATGTGTGGAAGGTTTTGAAACGATATCCCAAGTGGGACGCGGAAGACCCGCATGATCTGACAAATCTCGAGGATCTATTCGGTCCTGATTAGAGACCTCGTCCCGCCGGTAAATCTCGACCCGCAAAAAAAAAGCCAAGTCGGTTGAGACATCGAGCGCCGGGGGGAATCAAACAGAGTCTATTTCGGGACTTCTATCTTCCATATTTACACGCAAAGCTGATGTAACACCCCCAAAACCCGAGGGCGCCACTCAATTGGCATCATAACACAGGTAATAAAGAACGGATAATAAAACCCATTTAAGAACTTTTATAAATCAAATAATAAAGTTTACAAAAGCTTATTTGTTGCAGAAATATGGCCCATTAATAAAAGGTGGTCCCAAATACGTCAGTGTAGTCTATGACCATGCCCTGTCAAGCCCTGCCTTGATATTGTCACACTTCAGAATCAGATACTTGAGAAAACATGCTAAAAAGGTCGGCTATAAAGCTAGTGAGTTCATAGGTTTACATAAAGCAGTAAGGTTGGACCAATAAGTTTACGAGTTAACATTATAAAGTACATAATGTTATACGAAAGTCTAGTAAGTTTACAAGTTAACATTATAATGTGCATAATGTTATACGAAAGTCTTTTAAACAAGGTTATGAGTTAACATTATAATGTGCATAATGTTATGCGAAAGTCTACTAAGTTTATAGGTTAACATTATAATGTACATAATATTATACGAAAGTCTACTAAGTCCATGTTACCGAAGCTACGACAGTGTGCATGAAATGTGCTCATGTAATCATAATAAGGCCCGGAAAGTGTTCTATCCCTTGACACTTGTAATTCGACATGGTATACATCCGTTTGTCCTATCCGGACAGTTGGTACTCCAACACGGATGGAGGCGTCACCCTCAATACATCTATTTATATCACTCGTGCTTCCCAGCGGGAACTAACGGTACATGAGTATGGGCATGGATTTGGGATACAGTACTTAGGCTAACACGTAATATTTTTACAAATAAAAGCATTGTTTAAATGGTCCATAAAAGTCAAGCATGATTCTCACCCCAAGTTCGCAAAGCAAATATGAGTTAAAAAGTGGGGCTACGAACTCACCTCAGAAATAAGTCTTCCGAAATGAATAGTCAAGTAGTAGCAGTGTGTGGCACCAACACGTGACCTAAATTAGTATGACAATTCTTAGTTTATAGTAATGTGTACTCACGACTCAAAGTGTGTAAATAAGTTTAAGTGTTTACGAGTGGTTGTGTTTAATGTTGCTTGTGTGGCAGAGCTTACGTTTAAATTGTTTCAAAATGTTTTGTAAGTATTGGCTCTCGGAAGAAGTGTGAAAAAAATGTATATGAAACCTTCGTATAAGATTTGGCTCGAATGCTGGCTCAAGTATGCCAAAGTGTGAATAAATACAAATCAATTTGTATTTATTAGATCTGTTTAGTTTCGAGGGGTATAAATATATATACAATATATATTTATCGGAGTTGTGGGAAAATATAATGTTTATGGTTTACGCGGATGGAGTCGTTAAAAATATGTGTTAAACGTATTTATTTAATAAAAGTGGTAAAATAATATGAATTTATTATCTTCCAAAAGTTTTAGGATGAAAAGTGTTAAAGTGTACAACTTAGAAGGACTATTGTTGTAAAGATTATTACAAGTTTGTAAAACTTATAAAAGTCTTGATAAATATATAAAAGTATTCAAAGTTGAGGGCCAAAGTTGTAAATTACAAAGTTTATTAGAGTGTTGAGAGAAAGTGAGAACTGTTTGGAAGTTGAGGGGTTGAATCTGCCAAGTCGCCATAGTTGCAAAAAATATAGAAAGGGTAAACTGCCATTGACGGGATTCGAACTTGTGACCTCTTCCCTCACATGCCAACAAGTTTACAAACTGAACTAGGTAGGTTCCTTTGTTATATTAGGCGTTTAATTGTACTTAACTAGTAACTAACGCTTTGTTTTAGTTTAAATGCTTCTCAATCCAACTGAGCATGCATGCGTGTTTTATCTTTCTGTTCCTTTCTCATTTTCAGTTTCAAAATGGTTTGATTAACATCTTGAATAATCGCTATTCCGAATTAATAAGCTTTTCAAATATAAAACTCCTTATTATGTCCGAACAAAATACTAATGATACAATAACAAATGATGGAGAAACAAGAACTACAATCACCTCCTCCGTGCTTCCTATGTGTACCATTTTGCACAACACGTTACTCTCGAGCGTCCTGTTTTTGTATACAAAGTAACTAAAACTTCAGCTTTACATAATTTTATGGAATCAGCCAATAAAGCTTTTCATACAAAGTCAAAGTCTGCAGCGGTAGAAATTGACCCATTTACTTAGAAGTTGGGCTGATTTGGGTAATACCCCATCTCCAATGGGTTAGATGGGTAAAGTTTAATATTTGACTAAAAGAAAGTCATCCAAATGGGTCAACTTGGTAAAGTTTAATATCTGACTAAATGAAAGTTGCCCAAACGGGTCAAATGGGCCAAAAAAGATACATACCTACGGCAATTCTCGAGATAATCAAGATTTTTCCATAATCTCCCTAAATAATTCTTTAGGTGCTGCAAAAGAAAAGTAGGATAAAAAAACTCATAAGAAAAAAAGAGACGGTAAGATTTTAGGCATGACGGTAAGATTAAAAAGTTACCAGGTAACCCTGTAAATCTCTCGTATTGTCCATACGCCTGTCCTATAAACATCTCCACCCCTGTAACAATTACGGCTCCACATTCTCCAGCTTCCCGAAGTAATCTTGTAATTCTCGGTGTGTACACAGCATCAAATACCAGTGCATACGATTTTAAAGCTTCCTGCCACCATAAAAAAGAAAAGAAATAGAAACTTAATCTCAGGCACAAAATTACCTCATATTACGTTTCTAAAACATATGACCCAAGAAAGGTAGATAGGAAAACCTTGGAAATAGGAGTGTCATCAGTATTTAGCTGCATACCAATTGATGTAGTGTTTGCAAGTATCATACCGCCTTTTGGGATGTAAGTGCTTAAATCAGCAAGAGATATAGCCTCTCCACCAATTATGTCAGCAAGTTCTCTAGCACGATCTATGCAGTATCAATAGATGAAAACTTTAGTTGGTGTATAAACTTTAGTATCAAGAGGGTGTTTGGATTTCAATGTGAACACTAGTAGAACCTAACCATAGGTCCGATTGGCTATCACAATCCTTGCACCCTTCGCTTTTGCTCCATAAGCAAGTGCTTTTCCAGCACCGCCAGCACCAATAACCACAAATAGTCTACCAGCCATGGGTGATCCAGTTGCACCGTTATGAACGCCTGAACCTGTAAATCTCAAACGGGTCAAATGGGTCGAACGGGTTGAAAGTCACACGTGAAATATGATATGAAAGTACATAAAGAAACCTCGTAGACTATCCTTGATAGCGGAAATAGCGCCTACATAGTTTGTATTACAACCATATAACGTCCCATCATTTGGTCTCCTGATGGCACAATTGACCGCTCCTATTGACTGTAACATGCAATCAATAACACAATACACAAAAAGCCGTAATTTAATAATTATCATCAGCTTCAATGCTTAAGGTTTTAGGTTTCTATGAAAATAAAACTTACCTTTGCAACTGGATCAACCTCATCACAACCTTGAAGTAAAGATTCTTTGTGAGGAATGGTACAACTGCATCCGAAAATGATACATTTTACTAATCTAAATAAGCAGAAATACGGGTATTTTTCCTTAAAAAATCAACGTACTTTCACATTTGTGCCCTTTGAGTCATTGTACTTTTATATAACCATTGATTGATTATAAGCTCTGTATACTATTTGGGCATTCGGTAACACAAAAACCGACTGTCAAAAACGATCAACATTATAAAAAAAATGATAGGTTTATATATGTGTGATTTAGATTGGATATATAATGTTAAATTTTACGGTTACCAAACGACCCAAATTGTACACGAAGACTTCCTTTAAAAACTTGTTTATGTACAAAAATAAAATAAAAAGTAACATTGCACAAACGTAAAAGTATAAATCAAAAACACAACCTGAACCCTGCGAAATTTGTAATGAGTAAGTATCAAGAAAATTCTTTACATTATCCACCAACAAATGTACATAAACTCCATTAAATCCAACTGATCGGAAAGCTTTATTGTATAACAAGGGTGATTTGCTATGTCCAACTGACTTCTCGATAATACCGAATAGTTTTGTGTCAGACCCTAACTGTCAGAAATCAAACAAGTCCAAAAGATCCCTAATTGTGGGCTGTCCGGGTGCCAATACCTTTCCATGCTCAAGAGTGCCAAATGTCAAATATCCACCAAATTTCGGGCAGAGTACTTGAGACATCAGACCTTTTTCACCCATCACCATTGCTATTATTGGAACCTAAATGATTAATGAAGGTACTTAAATAACCACGTAAGTTAATAAAACCGCGAAAAAAATATATCTAATTTACAAATTTCATTACATGCATGACCTACGCCGCTTACTTGAGAATTATCAGTAATGTGAAAGACTTGCGCAACATCAGTTATATCTACAGCGGTTGTTGCAAACTTGACAATGTCAACTCCTGTTGACTGTATTTTGGCAACAAGGTTCCCAAGCTCTTCTATCGAAGGAGTATTTTGATAATTGTGGGAAGAAACTATGAGTTTGCACTTTGTAGGCTTGTCCCCACGGATTAAGTTGTTGAAATCATCTGCATTTGAGTTACGAATAACAGTATAGTACTTTAGACGAGCCTATGAGCACGAGTACACGCATTTAATGTCAAGAAGAAAGGAACCTTAAGCTCAACATCGATGTGATCAGCTCCTAATTCCATTGCTAATCGAAGAGCAGCCAATCGACTTTGTTCATCTTCGTCGTACTGACCACCTTCCCATGTTGATCTAGAAAAAAACATAGAATCAGAAACCTTTTCGGGAAAGATAAAATGTTACAACATCACGTAATATGGACTAGATTAAGGGGATGTTTGGCAATGCTTATTAAAACTGCCTATGCTTTCATGAAATAAACAATTGTTATAACAGAAGGCAATGCTGCAATAAGTGTGTAGATAGACTTCTACAGTAACGAAACCAGATATCAGATATCACAGTTGTGTAAGTTTTCAGCAATCAGCTAATTAGGGATTTAAGACGTAAAATAATCAGCCTATAATAATATCCAAACACTTATTACTGCTGATCTACTGTATCAAAACGCAACAAGGGGTGTTTGGCATTACTAAGTTAAACAGCTTATGCTCATAACCAGAAGATCAACTTATCGAAAATAGCTTATTTCACCCCTAAGGTTAAACTTAGCATACTGAATCCACTAACAATAACCAGTTCAAACTAAACAATCTCAAACTTCTTAGTGAAAAGTCCTTATTTTACCCCTAAACTAAGTAGATAAGCAGAGTCAAATTTATGCATCTGCTCAAAAAACACAATAAGCAGATAATCTGTTATAAAAACATTCGAAATTCTGAAACATCCCCATCACATGTCAGACGATTCAGTATACCATCAGAAGAAAACTGCATTCACATCATAAGAGTTCTAACGATATCATAAGCATAAGCCCTTTTCATTCGAAAACACTTATCCATTAGCAACTCCTAATTCCCAAACACGCCCCTAAATATTATTATACATGCATATACTCCACATTTCATCATAAACTTAAAATGTTAATTACAAAAGAGCTTATTTACCCTAAACTAATTAGATAAGCATAGTCACATTTCATCATAAAAAAATAAGAAGATAAGCTGTTTAGATATGCAAAAATCCCAAACTCCCCACATCACATGTCAAACAATTAAGTATACTAATAAATCCAACATTCATATCACGAATACAGTTGCAAATATCAAAAAATAGTCCCAAAAAACCGCACCTGCAAGTAAAAAGAGTAGGCAAAGGTCTTAATTTATAAAGGGTTTTGTTAGTGCAAATATTACGATATTTAATCTATACAGTATCGTTTGTTTTGATTGATGACAAACATGTAACTTGTAATACATAACGTAAAATGTACAAGTTACTTGTAATTACATTTGTCTCAACATACATTCAACACCTCTCGATGTCTCAAGTCCTCGTATGTTACAACACAGGTTCGTACATGTTTGTTATGTGACATTATGATCAAACCCATTAACAAATCATATAGAATGTTTAAAATACGTTTAGAGTCACTAAGTATTTTAATAGGCTAACCATTCTATTTAGAACCTCATTTTACATTTTGCATTCACAAGTATTTCAAAAGGTAACTAGACATTTTATTAACTAGTTACATAATACATTTTACAAGTTTACTTTGATAAACCTTTTAATCTTAAAATGGAAATACATGTTACATCATGGCATGCATCATCTTTGTAATCTCTAAAAGATTTCATAGAATATTTTGTTTAGATTTGGACTTTACATAGCTTACACAATCTTGGATGGATTTGGTTGACTTTGGTAAGATTTTGGTAATCTTACTGTCAGACCCCCACGGTACCAAAATGGTACACGGGCGGAACCCTTTTGAGGGTTCCGTGGTCCGTGGACGCTCCTGTCCATTTTGGCTATAAATAGCAAGCCAAACCAAGTTGTTTTTTCATCCCTTCAACACACTTTCTCTCTACCCTTCTTGCATCATTTAGATCTATAGATAACAATGTAGAAACATACATTAATCTCCCTCACCATCACATGATCATAATGCTTCTAACATTCATCTTTGTTGTAAACATACTCTACATCTTGATCAACCAAAGAAAGCTTGGAGATCTAGCCATCTCCACTCATCACAAGCTGAAGATCTATCACAACAAGTTTAGGGAACTTGTGATCTTCATCATGAAGGCTTCCTATCAATGGAAGTTCATTTAGAAGTAGTCATTCATATCCATTAGACATCTGTGTCATGGATCATTAGTGTAAACATCATTGCATCATAACAACACTTTCACCAAACTAGATTAGATGGTTTATGTATTTGTGCCATAAAACACAAGGTTTATTATGTTGGGCCATAAAATATATTGGGAGTGGTTGTACCCTTGTAAAAGAACTCGACATCTAGCTTAGTGTCGGAAATATTGTATAGGCGACGTTAGGTTGGTTCTACCTCGAACTAGAACCCGGTATTTAGCTTTGTACCGGAAAAAGTTTAAGCGACGATTGTAAGGTTTTCTCCGCCGAGAAGAGAGCTTGTTGATTTAGTGAAGTAACTCTCGAGTTGGGTACTCGGGGAGTGGAGTAGGGCGGAAAGGAGATCCGTGACCGAACCACTACAAATCCTCGTGTTCGGTTTGCACTTTCCTTTCTTTATCTCTTTACTTTTATACTTGCACTATATTATTGTTTGTGATGTGGTTTAGTGTTCATGATTATGCGACAACTTAGTTTACTATGCTTTATATCAGTCACAAACAATAATTGGTACTTACATATTATAACAAGCTTTATAAGCGATTTGATACTAAAGATCTAAAGTTTTTAAACGGTAACGTATTCACCCCCCTCTACGTTTCCACAGGTTTAATATCATATCTATCAGTAAACCTTTCTTGTTTCGATCTATCCTATCTAATCTCAATTAGGTCAGCACACCTCCCAATCAGCTTATTTCACCCTCAAATAAGCATATAATCATGTCCAGACACTCAAACCTTATCCACAATATCAAAACACAATAAGGGGGTGTTTGGGATTACTATCTCAAACAGCTTGTAAACAGATGATCAGCATATTTCGCCCTAAGAAAACAACTTAATTCACCGTAAAAGCAAATTTGTTATTTCAAAATAATAGCAAATAAACGATATGAACAAGCGATTTCCAATCAGCCTATTCCACCCCAAATAAGCATATAATCATGTCCAGATACTCAAACCTTATCCACAATATCAAAACACAATAAGGGGGTGTTTGGGATTACTATCTCAAACAACTTGTAAACAGATGATCAGTATATTTCGCCCTAAGAAAACAGCTTAATTCACCGTAAGAGCAAATTTGGTATTTCAAAATAACAGCAAATAAACAATATGAACAAGTGATTGCCAATCAGCTTATTTCACCCCCAAATAAGCATATAATCATGTCCAGACCCCATACATTTAAAACTGCTTATCCACAATATCAAAGTGCAATGAGTGGGCAACAGCTTACGCAACTAATAAGCAAATGATCAGTTTATCAAAAACATGGGTAACGAAAGGGCATATGCACACTTTAATTTTGCCAAATTAAATTTAACCAAGAAGATGAATATGAAGGGGTTGGGAGTATACCAACCATCTCGGGCATCATTCACACTTAAATTTTGCCGAATTAAAGGCGTCTATACATATCCTCTATAAACGTTTTATGCATTCTAATGTATAAATAGACCATTTTCATTTAGGTTACCACGCCACACCACCCTACCCAACCTTTTAAAAGATCTTGAAGTCGCAACCCATAACAAAATCTGTCAAACGAACCAAATACCAAGCTCTAATGGATCTCTGCCTTAACATCATTAGTCCAAGAGCCAAAAGCCAAGAACAAAAACGAAACGAGATGAAGATGAGAAAAAACATAACATGCAATATAACACCTACTCGAGACCATTTAAATGATCTTGAAGTCAAATCCTTTGCCACTGTGACCACTGGGAATGGTGCAAGAAAGATAAATGTAATTCAGTTATGGTTGATGAAGGAGATGATTGAGGGGTGTTATCGAGGTGTGGCGGTTGGATATGCAAAACGAGTGAGAGAAGGAGATTGGGGCTGACAAAACACCATGTGCTTTTTTAGGGACCGGGTTATGGTTTGGACTGGGTTGTAGTGTATTGGGTTGATCCAAAAATATACTTGTAAATGATGATCAGCTATCGATGTTATCTAAGCGAAGATTGGAGATATATGTCGGTATTGCGAAGATTGGAGATATCTGTCGGTATTGATCCGAAAACTATCTAAGGAACCTTAAGCTCAACATCGATGTGATCAGCTCCTAATTCCATTGCTAATCGAAGAGCAGCCAATCGACTTTGTTCATCTTCGTCGTATTGACCACCTTCCCATGTTGATCTAGAAAAAAACATAGAATCAGAAACCTTTTCGGGAAAGATAAAATGTTACAACATCACGTAATATGGACTAGATTAAGGGGATGTTTGGCAATGCTTATTAAAACTGCCTATGCTTTCATGAAATAAACAATTGTTATAACAGAAGGCAATGCTGCAATAAGTGTGTAGATAGACTTCTACAGTAACGAAACCAGATATCAGATATCACAGTTGTGTAAGTTTTCAGCAATCAGCTAATTAGGGATTTAAGACATAAAATAATCAGCCTATAATAATATCCAAACACTTATTACTGCTGATCTACTGTATCAAAACGCAACAAGGGGTGTTTGGCATTACTAAGTTAAACAGCTTATGCTCATAACCAGAAGATCAACTTATCGAAAATAGCTTATTTCACCCCTAAGGTTAAACTTAGCATACTGAATCCACTAACAATAACCAGTTCAAACTAAACAATCTCAAACTTCTTAGTGAAAAGTCCTTATTTCGCCCCTAAACTAAGTAGATAAGCAGAGTCAAATTTATGCATCTGCTCAAAAAACACAATAAGTAGATAATATGTTATAAAAACATTCGAAATTCTGAAACATCCCCATCACATGTCAGACGATTCAGTATACCATCAAAAGAAAACTGCATTCACATCATAAGAGTTCTAACGATATCATAAGCATAAGCCCTTTTCATCCGAAAACACGTATCCATTAGCAACTCCTAATTCCCAAACACGCCCCTAAATATTATTATACTTGCATATACTCCACATTTCATCATAAACTTAAACTGTTAATTACAAAAGAGCTTATTTACCCTAAACTAAGTAGATAAGCATAGTCACATTTCATCATAAAAAATAAGAAGATAAGCTGTTTAGATAAGCAAAAATCCCAAACTCCCCACATCACATGTCAAACAATTCAGCATACTAATAAATCCAACATTCATATCATGAAAACAGTTGCAAATATCAAAAAATAGTTTGAAAAAACCACACCTGCAAGTAAAAATGGTAGGCAAAGGACTTAATTTATAAAGGGTTTGATATCATATCTATCAGTAAACCTTTCTTGTTTCGATCTATCCTATCTAATCTTGATTAGGTCAACATACTTCCCAATCAGCTTATTTCACTCTCAAATAAGCATATAATCATGTCCAGACACACAAACCTTATCCACAATATCAAAACGCGATAAGGGGGTGTCTGGGATTACTATTTTAAACAACTTATAAGCAGATGATCAGCTTATTTCACCCTAAGAAAACAGCTTATTTCACCGTAAGAGCAAATTTGTAATATTAAATTCACCAATACTAATGAGTTCAAAATAAGCAATCTCAACTAAAAAATGCTTATCTGTTAACAATCCCAAATCCCGCATCAAGCAATTCACAATACTAATAAACCCAACATTAATATCAGAGAAACAGTTTCCAACATCGAAAAACAACCCGAAAAAACTCCACCTGTAGGTAAAAAGAGTACGCGAAGGGCTTAATATAACAAGGGTCTGAATAACAGCAAATAAACAATCCGAACAGGCAATTACCAACCAGCAAATAAGCATATAATAATTTCCAGAGCCCGTACATTTGAAACCGCTTATCCACAATATCAAAGTGCAATAAGGGGTCAACAGCTTACGCAGCTAATAAGCAGATGATCAGCTTATAAAAAACAGCTTACTTCACCCTAACAGAAAATTTGTTAATCAAATCCACAAAAAAACATATCAGTTCATAATAAGCATGGGGTGTTTGGTTAAGCTTATTTGTGGGCTTATGAGCTTATATGATTTCGGCTTACTTTATATAAGCCCAAATTTTCTGGCTTATTTTGATAGGTATATGCTTATATTAACTTGTTACATCATAATAAGCTTATATGAGCCATAAGTCTCAAAATAAGCCGAAATCGTATAGTGTCAGATAGTTGTAGTGACAAAAAAAGATTATTAATTATAAACGAAAAATAATAAAAGTTTAAGAATTTGAGGATTAAACATGATTTAAACTGAATGAAAATAATATAGGTTATGTGTTATAAACTAAAATCTTATATACTAAAATATAGTTTTGTATATTTGTTGTTAAGTGGTCATGCTTAGGGTATGTTTGGCGAAAATAGATTGTGCTAATGCTGGTGCTGTTGCAAATGCTGTTGCTCTAAAAGATTATAAAAAGATATTATTTTTATAAGCTACATGAAGTAACCTTTTATTTTCAGAGATTATAGAAGATTATTTTTTTTATAATCTATTATAAGTTATGTATGCCAAACAAAGATTATTTTTTAAACAACGCAAATGTATTTCGCCTGGGTAACGAAAGGGCATATACACACTTTAATTTTGCCGAATTAAATTTAACCAAGAAGATGAATATGAAGGGTTTGGGAGTATACCAACCATCAAGGGCATCATTCACGCTTTAATTTTTCCGAATTAAAAGCGTCTATACATATCCTCTAGAAATTTTTTATGCATTCTAATGTGTAAATAGACCACTTTCATTTGGGTTACCACGCCACACCACCTAACTATGCCACACCACCCAACCCAACCTTTTAAAATATCTTGAAATCGCAACCCATAACAAAATCTGTCAAACGAACCAAATACCAAGCTCTAATGGACCTCTGCCTTAACATCATTAGTCCAAAAGCCAAAAGCCAAGAACAAAAACGAAAAGAGATGAAGATGAGACAAAAACTTAGCCAAGCTAAAACACACAATACAAATCCTACATCTAGACACTACCAAGACTCTCACCATTTCTCCCAACACTCACATCAAAGAAACAAGATACGAAAATTCAAAGAGATTTCACAAATAGTTCAACTTTGTGTCTAATCTTTTAAAGATTTTTTTAGTCGGTCTAAAACAAAACAAAACATGCAATATAACACCTACCCGAGACCATTTAAATGATTTTGAAGCCGAATCCTTTGCCACTGTGACCACTGGGAATGGTGCAAGAAAGATAAATGTGATTCAGTTATGGTTGATGAAGGAGATGGCGGCTAACAAAACACCATGTGCTTTTTTAGGGGATCGGGTTATGGTTTAGACTGGGTTGTAGTGTATTGGGTTGATCCGAAAATATAAGCCATGGTTAAATGGGTTAGTGTTGGGTCATGGCTATTACTATAATAGTTTGTATTGGTGTATGTTAAGTAGTTTTCGGGTTAAAGACAATCCGTATATTACTGTTTTTCCTGTGAGTTTTGTAGAATGCGAATTTTTTTGTTAAACATTATTTTGATAGAGTCGTACAAGTTTAAGCTTCATTTAACTCAACTTATTTTCTAACTATTTAGCTAAATATTACGCGACATGTTTCAATTAGATGCACCATCTTACTTACACTTAAACAATTTATACAAATATTACGCAATGAAGAATTAGATACAGCCCGTAGGCATCGCACTGGTCTGAATGCCTTGTAATAATAAAAGTTTATGTTTTATGAAATATAAAATGAATTGACAAAAAGCTTATAAATTTGTCCTACAATAAGACCATATATAATTAATTATAACGTTGTTGAAGTATAAGACAAAAATACAAACTATTATAAAAAATCATGAGGAAGATCATATATACGCTACACTCCATTTCAAAGAAGCAACACCATGCTTACCACTCTTATGAGTTAAACTTATTCCAATCCTCCTGCATAAATTATAAAACAATTTTTTTATCGCAAATTTTTATCGCACTTATGAAGTTGTTAAAATGAATCTTAAACAGGGGAGTTAATCTTAAGTTTATAATGTTAGCTTGGATTGGTACTTGAGTTGGTAACCATATATTAGATGAGCAAAAACCAACAATAAAATTAGAAGGGTGCAAGTGACAAACCTTAAGAAGATAAAAAATCTATTTCGCGATTAAATGTTTTTCGTTGCCTTTCCAAGTGAGATTATGATTAGAAAAACAATATTTATGTAATGATACGAGTTAACTACATTTTTGGTCCTTCTTGTTTGCTAGGTATTTCATTTTTGGTCCATGTTTTCAAAAAAATTTGGATTCAGTCCAAAAGTGATACTTTCGTTCCAGGTTCGGTCCAATTTTATTAACACCATCAGTTTGACTTGTTTGAGACTTGTCGGCTTTTATAAGTTTATCATATCATAATAAACTTATATAAGCCAACAAGACTCAAAATAAGCCACAAAATCGGAGCTTATAAAAAATAAGCCCAAATCGGCTTATGTTAAATAAGCTTAGCCAAACATGGCCGAAGAAGATTTGTTGAAATAGATAAGATGGTTAGTGGATTTTCCTTAGTGTTACATCCTTTGGTATGCAATATTAAAGACTCCTTTAGCCTTTCCTTTCAAGCTTGGTATCTGGATGATGGCACTATCATTGGCGATACTTTGGTCGTGGGGAAGGTTTTAGAGCTTATTATGATGGATGGACCTCGTCGTGGTTTGCACATCAATGTTGACAAAACTGAGGTTTTTTGGCCTAAGGAAGACCAGAGAAGCAGGCTTGTGGGTGTTTTCCCACCTAATATTGCCCGACCTTTCCACGGTGTTAAATTACTGGGTGGGCCTGCTAGTGTGGACTTTGACTTTAGTAGTGATCTTGTTATGAAAAGGGTTGCCAAAACTATTGAGCTTATGGGTGTTGTTGCCAAGATTAATGACCCCCAGTGTGAGTTGTTGCTCCTTCGTGCTTGTGCCGGTATTTCCAAGTTATATTTTTCTATGCACACATGTTCTCCTCGGGTTTTTGTGCGTGCTCAGGTTTCATTTGATGCAACACTTCGTTCCTCCTTGGAGCGTATTGTCACTGCTTCTGGGCCTGGTTTTGGTGATTGGCAATGGAGGCTTGCCACCTTACCCTTTGTGTTTGGGGGGCTTGGTGTTTACTCGGCAGGTGATGTCTTGAACTATGCATTCCTTGCATCAAGACTCCAATCTGCTAGCTTGTAGACTAAGCTGCTCCGACATTCTGGTATTCTTACTTTTGGGCCTTCCTTTAATGATGCTTTATGTGCTTTTAATTTTAATATGGAGATTGACCTTTTGAGTAATTCAAGTGAGATCGCTGCCCCCAAACTTAAGAAGAAACTAGCAGATATATATTTCACGCGTGTTATTCAAACGGCTGAATCCTCATTTTCTCTTTCCACTCGACAAATGGCTTTATGGAAATCTCAGATGGAGGACCATACATCTGATTGGCTTAGGGTGGTCCCGATATCTGGGTTGGGGCAGACTATGAATGCTAGGACCTACCAGTGTGTGTTATGCTATCGATTGGGTGTTCCTTTATTTTCTATTCAGATGCCATGTCTAGCTTGTTCTAAGGTCTTTACCGGGGATATTTATGGGGACCATGTTGTATCGTGTGCTGGCATTATTGGTATTAAACATCGGCATAACGTGGTGTGCGATACCTTGGTTGACATCTGTTCTCGATCCGGGATTTCTGCTCGTAAAGAAGTTGACATCGGGCTTAGTGGAGAAAGGGACAAACCATTACGTCCAGCTGATATGTTGCTCTACTCATGGGATGGAGGGCTTGATGTGTGTGTTGATTTGACTGGGTCATCGCCCTTGACGCAAACTGGTATGGTTGATTTTGTGCCTGGTCGTGCGGTGTTTGTGGCTGCACAACGTAAACGCGTCAAGTATGAGGCTAAGTGCGCGGATATTGGATATGGGTTTCTCCCCTTCTCATTCTCCTCTTTTGGGGAACTTGAGAAGGATGCAGTGACCTTACTGAAGTGAATCCGAAAGTTCTCGATGACCCAAGACATTAGAGCACGTGTTGCTTCTCATATCTATTAGGATTTAGTAAATCCAGTTATTAAAGTGTCGGTCACCTCAAGTATATGTAATCGTTAGAAAGCTCGTAGTCGTAGTTATTTAATGTTTAGTAGTATTTAGTTAAGTAACACCGTGGAGGACGGACGGGTCTTTACCCACTATATGCCTGATCCACAGCCCGTAGGGGGCGTTTTGTGTAAGACTATAAATACCCTCTACCTCCCAAGGTAGAGGGTTGGAGCTCATAATAATACTTTTACTTTCTCTCTCTAAGTTCCCAAACCTCTAACTCTTTCTTTCTCATAAAACCTAATATTATACGCCTAAGTGTGATCATGGTTTGATGTATTTGTGAAATCCAATATGTTACAAATGGTATCAAGAGCCATGATTTGATCATCTCTCTTACATGTCCTTGGATTTCTAGTGATTTTATATGGTTTTTGAGTTTGAAAAAGTTTAGTGGTTTTTGCATCATTTGGATCATTTCTTGTGTTAAAGATTGATTTTTGTGTGTACTTTTGTGTTTAGAATCATTGTAAGTGCTTGGGTTTTGATTTGGAAAGCTTGAATCACTGTGGATGAGCTTGTTTTGGATTGAAAAGGGTTGTATTTAAGTTTTTCAACCTAGCGACTTGAGTCTCGGATAAATATTCTTCGTAGCGACTTGCTTTGTTAATTTGCAGCAATTTGTAGTTAAAGTTGTAGCGACTTGAGCCTAGCGACTTGTCTATTGAGACAAGCCGACAAACAGTACAAAGTAATGGAGGTTCCACTATGGCTAGTGACTTGGTTGACGTAGCGACTTGTCTTTATTACTTCTAGCGACTTGTCTTTGTTGTTTCTAGCGATTTACTCTTTAGCGACTTGGCAATTTAGCGAGTTGTTCCTTAGCGACTTGGACACTTAGCGAGTTGCTCTTTAGCGACTTGTCTGCTTAGCGATTTGGTGCTTTAGCGACTTGTGTTTAGCGACTTGGTTCATAGCGACTTGTGTTTAGCGACTTGGTTCACAACGACTTGAGGTTTTAGCGAGTTGCTACTTAGCGACTTGGTGACTTAGCGACTTGTCTCAAGGGTTATAGCGACTTGGTTGATTTTTGTTTCTAATACGGTTTTCTCTTGATTTAGTAAAATCCCGTGAAAGAATCTATTTCCCGGTTTAATCATAGAGTTATAAAATCCCGTGAAATCTGTAAACATGTCTACCAACGTGCCTACAATCATCTCTATTGTAGCTGAGGACGTTCAAGCAGCTGGTTCAGATACTCGTCCACCCATGCTTGACAGAACTGACTATGACTCATGGGCTCAACGAATTAGGTTGTACTGTCTCGGAAAAGAAAATGGAGTCAACATTCTCAAGTCAATTGATGAAGGACCGTATCAAGTTGAGACAACCAGAGACATACTTGATACTGTTGCTGATGGGACGATGATATTTGGACTAGACAGACCTAAAATGTATGATGAACTGACTGATAAAGAGAAGAAGAGATACGATGCAGACATCAGGGCTTCTAACATCATACTTCAGGGTTTACCCAAGGACATTTACAAGCTGATCAATCACAACACGGAAGCTAAGGCAGTTTGGGACAATGTCAAGATGCTTCTCTCGGGTTCTGAACTAACCAAGGAAGACAGAGAATCACAACTGTATGATGCATTTGAGCATTTTAAGATGAAACCAGAAGAAAGTGTCTATGAATATTACGTGAGATTCCACAAGCTTGTAAATGACATGAGGAACATCAAAATGACCATGCCAAATATTCAGCTAAACTCAAAGTTTGTGAACAACATGAATCCCGAATGGCACAAATTTGTCACCTCTGTGAAGTTAACCAAAGGATTGAAGAACACCAACTATGAGCAACTGTATACCTTCCTTCTTCAGAATGAGAGGCATGCTATGTTTGAACGAATGATTCTTGAACAGTTCAAATCTAAACAGGGAGAAACAAGTTCATCAAATGATTCAATAGCCTTTTACACCAATGTTGGAATTACCACCAAAGCTTCTCAAGTCATACTCACGGGTAATGGTAATTACAAGCTCATTCCTGATCCAGCATATAAGCCTCCAAACTCAAACACACTCATGGAAAACTTCATCAATAAACTGTCTCTCATGGTTAGTCAAAACATGAATTCCACTCCACACACCAACAATAACCTCAGAACAGCTTCCAATCCACACAATCAGGCTACTGTTAGAGATGGTAAAGTAGTGGTGCAGAATGTGCAAGGAAGACGATATGAACAAGGGATGAATGGAGCAGGTTATGGTAATACTGGAGTAGGTGGAGCATATGTGGCTAATCAGAATCGCGGAAGAAATGCCAATCAAGGGCAAGCAAAGCCAATCAAATGCTACAACTGTGGTGGTGAGGGACATATTGCGAGGAACTGCACATCTCCAAAATGTCCACAGAATGTAGAATACTTCAGAGAAAAAATGTTGCTTGTGCACGCTCAGGATAATGGAGCAGCTTTGGATGAAGAGGAGTTGTTGTTTCTTGCAGAAGGGAATGCTAAGACATATGATGCTGATGTGGATGAGCAACCAATTCAGGAAATAGGTCACAATCATCAAAATGCCTTTCAAGTTGCAGACTGTGATGCATTTGATTCTGATGTCGATGATGAACCTACTGCCCAAACAATATTTAAGGCTAGCATCTCACCTATGGTCTCTCCAAAGGTCTCTTCACCACAACAGGCTGGACCATCCAAAGAATCAATCATCTAAGAGGTATTAAAACTACATGATGAAGTTGATGAGCAAAAGATACATAACGAAGAACAATCTCTTGAAACTTATGAATCAGATATTGATAATGAGGGTAATAGTAACATTATCCCATATGATCAATATGTGACACAAAGTGAAAATGAGATTGTACCAAGTGATGTATCTTCTACAGTCAATAATGACTATGTTTTTGATGAATTCACTACATGTGCCCCTGATGATTCTGTTATCTCTGAACTGAATGCCTATAAAGAACAAGTTGCTATTTATGAACAACGTGCTAAATTTGAGTTAACTACCCGTGAGCAGGAAATGGATGACCAAATGCGTACAATTATTAGAACAAGTAATTTTAGAGAAGAAGTGTTAAAACAAGAGTTAAACTCCTTACAAGAAAAGCTTTCTAAAACTGTTAAGCAAAAGCAAGAGCTTCAAGATAATGTTAAAGTGCTTAAACAAGAATTCAATGCTAAGGAAACAAAACTTTTGAATGATTTTTCTAATCTAAAAACTTTGAAAAACAAGCTTGAAAATAAGTTGTACGTACAAGGGAACACCATTCAGACTGCTCACATGATCACTAAGCATAGAGCCTTAAGCGATAAGCACAGTATTCCCCTTGTAGAGGAACCAAATCCCGAGTATTGCAAAAGAGCTAAAGCTTTCCATAAGATTGTATATGATGGCAATGAGATCCTTAAGCCTAGGCAAACACCTTCATGTATTGGAAGCACAAAAGAGGATATAAAATTAGAAGATGCCTCTAGGGAGAAAATGGATAAGAAACTAGAAGATCCTAAGTGTAAAAAGAATAACATAACGATCAAACCCCATGATTACACAAAAGAAAATTGGATCTCTCTGAACAGGTTTAAGCCTCAAACTCAATTGACCTCAGAACAAATTTTTTGGAAGAAAGACATGGATAAGCAAAAAGCAAACGTACTTGTTGAAACAAACACTCCCCTTAGAAAAGTGCCTGCAACTACTGTGTATCCTCCGAATACACCAAAGCATTTAGTTCCTAGAACTATTGCCACTAATAGCAAGACCTTAATCAGCCTATATGTTGTTTATCAACTATTCGTTGATTTTGAGAAGACATGTATGAAGAGAATCACACCTACAAGGATAACTGAAGGGGAAAGGGGTTTTGAGCAAACTAAAGAATGCTACTTAACTGAGGTCATGCCTTTCTTTAAACAATTAAAAGGTCAATTTGAAAGTCTTCAAAAGGGGATAAACTCGGATATTAAAGAAATGGAAAAGGAATTTGATGCAATGACTGTTGAAGCCAATGATTATGAAAGGGAACTCAAATATAATGAAATTGAAAGGAAGAACTTGCATATCCAAAATGAGAACTTAGTATTAAGTTGTGTGGCTTAAGATGTGTTTTATACTGTTACTAAGTATTCCATTACTGCTTCTCAATTTCATGAATTAACTGTTGCTTTGAAAGTTTCCCATGATCGTGTCATTGAGCTTGAAAACAAAAACTCATAACTAAATGAGAAAATTGATCAGGATGATCACGATAATTTGGTAAAACACCTTTCTAAGCTAGAAGTTGAACATTTTGATTTGCAATTAAAATTTCAACATCTCAAGGAAAATGTCAAAACCTCAAACATCAAGACATCCTCAAATGTTCCAGAGTTTGATGCACTTTTTGAAATAAACAAACGTGACAAACAGATTCAAGCTCATTGTAACACGATCAGAAAATTCAAAGCCCAAATATCACAATTAAAGGGTGAAAAGAACAACATGACTGACTCCCAAATGCCTCCTCCTTTAGATTCTCAGTGTTCTCAAACTTTTCATCTTCAAAACTTGGTTAATGTTTTACAAAAGGAAAATGAGAGTTTTCTAGAAGAAAATGAAAAAGTTAAACGACACTTTAAAGAGTTATATGATTCAATGAAAGTCACTCGTGACAGGAACAACGAAAAAATAACGTCTTTACAAAAGGAAATTGAGAATCTGAAGAGTCCGGAAAAAGGGAAAATGCACTTGTCTTTAATGAGAATGTTGCATCAAAGTCATCTGCAGACTGCAAATATACTGTGACTGTTAAATACATTCCTCCTCATCTTAGAAATAACGAACTTGCGTTTCATGACTATTTCGCTCACCTTAAGGATAGTCTAGAATGTCTTCATGAGATTGTAGAAGAGGATTTCATAAATAAGCCACTTGATAGAGAAATTAGATGTGCTTGCATTCAGGCCAAACGATTTCAAGAGCTGCTAGAATGTTTAAGAGCAACATGTCCTAAATCCTTAGGTGCGAAAGATAAAGCTGTGTTGCCTTGTTCTATGCCTAGTGCCAATTATGCAACCCATTCTATGCCCAGTATTAAGAAAGTGAACTCTAAAGTGCCTTCAAGTAGTTCAGATCCCAGCACTTCTAAACCTGAAATGCAAAAAGTAGCAAAACCAACTAATATTCCAATTCCCTCTACATGAGTAAAAAGTGACACCAAAGCGAGCAGGTCAAAGCCTCAAGGCAACACAAAGAATGATAGGACCTTGCAAGCTAGGAATGTTCACTGGAAGAGAGTAGAAGATCACCTTAGGGAGAATTTGAATAAAATGAATCGTGTTGATTCCAGTGTTAGCTCTAAGCGTACTGTAATTAATGCGAATTCTGCTACTTTTGGCAAAACATGTAATGATGATTGCTTGGTTTCTGTTACTAATCTTGAATGTGGTGTGAATGATTTGATTAATCCTGTTAAATGCCCTGTTAAGATAGTTAATGCAAAAAATCAAGCTAAGAAGGCTAGAAAGCAATGGCGGAAGAAGGTTAGAAAACATTGGAAACCCACAGGAAGGAAATTTAGTAACATAGGTTATCAGTGGATACCTACTGGTCGCAAATTCAATCTTAATGAGATGTGCCCTAAATTATCTAGATCAATGCCCATTAGGAAATGGATGCCTACTGGTAGAACTATTCCTTTAAGAAGTGAACACACTTTGAATAGGTCAAATACAGACACTAGCATTGCATCTATCCCTAATGATTCCATTGTTTCTACTTCTGATGTGGATGTTCCAATCACTGTTACTAACCAAATGGAACCCATTATTGCATGGGGATCCTAATTATCCAGTTATCCATTCTTGTCTGTGTTCAACTGCAGATCGTTCAAATCGTTCTGTGGTACCTGGACTCAGGCTGTTCCAAGCATATGACTGGAGATCGCTCGCGGCTCATGAACTTTGTGAGTAAATTCATCGGGACTGTTAGATTCGGGAATGACCATTTTGGTGCAATTATGGGTTATGGAGACTATGTTGTTGGTGAAAGTGTAATTTCCAGGGTATATTATGTTAAAGGTCTTGGTCATAACTTGTTCTCTGTTGGTCAATTCTGTGATTCCGATCTAGAAGTGGCTTTTAGAAAACATACTTGTTTCGTTAGAGAACTTGATGGTGTGGAATTGTCAAGAGGAACTCGTGGTTCAAACCTATACACCATCTCTATCGAAGACATGATGAAGTCCTCTCCAATCTGCTTGTTGTCAAAGGCTTCGAAAACAAAGTCATGGTTATGGCATCGTCGTCTCAATCACTTGAACTTCGGCACCATTAATAATCTTTCCAGAAAGGATCTTGTGACAGGCTTACCCAGATTAAAGTATGAAAAAGATCATCTTTGTTCAGCATGCCAATTGGGAAAAAGCAAGAAATATGCCCACAAACCCAAACCCACAAACTCAGTAATGGAAGTTTTTCATACCCTTCATATGGATTTGTGCGGACCAATGAGAGTGCAAACGATTAATGGGAAGAAATATATTTTAGTCGTTGTTGATGACTACTCTCGATTTACTTGGGTAAAGTTTTTGAGGACAAAGGATGAAACTCCATATGTCATCATCAAACTTATCAAGTAGCTTCTTTCATCTTTTATTACCTTCCGTTATCATAACTTTGATACTTTCGGGGAACATTAGGGACAATGTTCAGTTTAAGTGTAGGGAGGGAAAATAAAACGGGAACTTTGAAACTATGCTTATCCTTGATTATTTGCTTTGTCCAATTGCATTTGTGTAATAAACCATGAGAAATATCGGTTAGGGTAATTTTGGCACCAAATTTAAAATTTTTCATGACATATAGGAGTGGGCCATTAGTCTTAATAAAGCGTCTCATGGATAGGAAATTATATGACTAGCACAAAAACCCTTTACCACTTAAATTCCACCCAAAATGTGAGGATCGCCCTTAGATTAGTAGGAATTGAAGCATTCATTTTTAATGCTTAGAGTGTGAACCGGTAGTATAATAGATTCTAGAACTTGTTTTGTGATGCATTCCGAGATCGCTAGTAAGACTACACTTGTGTAGTTAGGAATAACTAAATGATAAGAGGCATTAGGATAACCCTTGTTTGATACCCGTAATATAATTACTTCTTCCACATCGGTTGAGTAATTCCCCCACACCTTTGCGTTGTACTCATCTTTAGTACACGATACCCCTAGTTAACCCCTCAGAGCCTATCATTTTTGCGGTTCTCGTGATGTTTCGGTTTTCTGGAATATCAATGAAGAGCATTGTTTACACCCCACCCCCAAATGTACACCCAAATCGCCTTAGCCTACCTTGTTTGCACTCACTCTTAGTGCATTATTGTTATCACACTAAACCCTTAGTTCAATTATCTAGTTGCTTGCATAAGTTGCTAAGTCGAGTCATATCTTTTGTACACAGTTTTGGGATGATTGAGACTCATGGGAAAAGTTAAATTTTATGAGATGGCGGGAAGGGAACGTTAAATTCAAATTCCTTTTATTTGCATAATAATGTACTCCAAGTGTTTTGATTTTTTCAATTCGGGTCAAATTAGTGTTAGAGTAATAAAAACTCAAGTGTAGGGATGTGCCTATAAATCCCTATCATTTTGATGTTATCGTAGAGGATGGTAGAGTAAAAGTGTATGAAAAAAAAAAAAAAAAAAAAAAAAAAAAAAAAAAAAAAAAACGGGCTACCATCCTACATCTATCTTTAAAATTATGTTTGTTTGTTTCAGTTATCTAGAGTCTAGAGTGTCGAGTCTTGGCTTAGTAACGCCATTCTTCGCATGCTTGTAACATAAAGATTTTTAACTTGCCACCACTAAATAACCTATCCCACCAAACCCTTTGTTTCCCTACCGTAAGCCTATCATTACAACCCTTTAAAAGACCTCTTGGATAGTCTTTCCTAGGTGCTTACGCCAAAGCGATGGAGGTTTGATCTAGTCTCAAGCCTATGGTAATCTATGTACTAGGACCGGTTAATGAGTGTTTATCTTCCATTTCCAACTTGTTATATTTCATATACACCCGAGAGATGTGAGTATCCAAACACCCCATGTGAGGTGCTAGTATGTAATTTTCGTGCTTGTTATGACTTTTGCGGGGCTTATATGTGTTGTGAATCGTTCTAAACTAATGCTTCATGACCTCTAACTTATAAATTGATTGGCTAAAAGTACATTTGCTTAAGGACAAGCAAATACCAAGTGTAGGGATATTTGATAAGTGATGAGTGTCTAAATACTCATCATTTTTGTACCATTTAAAATGCCAAAAACATCTGAAAACACTCAGATATGCATCAAAATGATAAAAATATCACAAATAAGTGTTTTATGTGTTTTAAATGCAAAAATATCAAAATCAGATGAAAAATGTATCAAGTTTGCATAATTGGCAGTTTTAGTCCCCTAAGTTTCAAAAGTTGTCAAAAATAGTCCCTGGTATATCAAAATAAAGAAAAATGTCATTCAAGGTCCATGGGATTCAAAAGTTGTCAAAACAAACCCTTCAAAGTTTTAAAATTGCATAATTACAACTTTAGTCCCTAAACTTTGAAAAATGTCATAAATGGTCCTTGGATATTTTAAAAATGGAAAATAATCAAAAATGGTCCTTGTACTAATCATAAATGGCAGGATTGGTCCTTATTATAACTTTTGAGAAATTACAGGTTTGGTCCCTCAAGTTTGCAGAATTTACATCTATGGTCCTTGTGTATTAAACAAACCAAACGGACCCCCTTTTATTATTGAGCCCAGCCAAAACAAAAGACCCCTGCCAATTAACCCTGTGACCCCCCCCATTTTTGAACCCCCACCTTATAATTAAAACATCGGTCAAATAAGTCAAAACGCGCCCAAAACCAGAACTATTGTTCATCCCCTTCACCAAGCCTGAAATCCCAAAACCAGGGTGGTTTTCTTCCACCTTGCCTGTTTCCACCTTTCCACCTCACCTCACCACTTGTATACCCACTCCCCTCCACCTCCACAATCCCCCAAACTTCTTTAAATGCATAAACCTGCTCATGACTATTTTGGCGCCAAATCTACACATGGACGATTCTGATGATATTGACCAATCCAATGGCTGGAAATGAGTGGGATATGTTCAGAGATGTCGAAAAGCTCCAAAAAGATCTTTATAAAGGAGGAAGAAGCAATGTAAAAAGTTATCGAGTGTAATTTAGTTTATCTTATGTCGTTTTAGCTTAAATTTAAATTCCAGTGTATGTTTTAGCTTTTGAACTTTGTATTTCAAGTTTCCAGTGTACAATAAAGCTTTTGTGATAATCAATTTCAAGTTTAAGTCTTATTTTCTGTTTATGCAAAATCTTACTTTTGTTCAAAATCTCAATGTGTTCTAATGATGTTGTTAGTTGTTATTAAGGACTGAGTAAGATCATATAAGCTCCTATAAAGCTTATTAAAGATTTTAGAAACTTTAAAAATCAGTTTAGAATCAAAAAGAGAAAAATACCAAAAATACCAAAAAAATTAGTTAAAAATACAAAAATCCATGGAGATGGTGATCAAAGCTGGAGCAGGGTAAATCTTGGATTGCCTTGGGTTTAGAAGCTTAGTGGTAAGCTAATAGGGGTGATATTTGGACCTTGTTCTGTGTTTTCATCTCAATACAAGTTGTAAGCCTTTATAAGCTATTCTTGCATTTCACTGTTTAAGTATTCATAAGCTTAAATCTCTGAGTCTTCATGTTCATTAGTATTAGTTAAGTATAATTAAGCATTAAAACCAGTTGCTTGTTCTCTTTAATTTATAGTTAGCAAAAATTTTAATTTAACAGTTAATTTAGTATAATTGTCATTTCTTAGTTTAATGTTGTTATTGTTTTTGTTTAATGTTTCTTTAGTCTTAGTAAATGATTATATAAGGTCTGCAATCAATTTCATAGTCTTGATCTTTGGAATCAATTGAAAATCTTCAAAACAGTCTCAATTAGAATTGTTTGGATTAGCTTGTTTAACTAAGTTAAAGGGTGTTCAAGACAGTGTTATTGGTTGTTGTTTATCACATTTGGTCTAAATAACTCAGTTCAACAATAAAATCCAGTGTTCATTTGAAAGAAAGTCAAAATAGCCTTTGATCAATCCTTGTTCATCAACTGTGAAGATTTCAAGTTTCATGATCATGTTTTAATGTTCAAAATTTGTTTTTATTACTTAATCCAGTCTTAATCCATCTTAATACATCATAATCAGTGAGTGGAATTGATCCAAAGTTCATATAAGTCAACTTATTTGGTTTTCTTAAAAAGTCAAATTTTCAGTCTAAGTCGTTTTTAAATAAACTAGAAACTTTTATATAGGACTTAATTTTGAGTTTTAAGATTTTAGCTTTTGGGATATTAAAATATAGTTGCTCAGCTTTATCCTAGTATTTTTTATATTTCCTAATTAGCTTATTTAATAGCTTATCTTTTAGCTTATTTCAGACCCTATTTCAAAAATGTGCCCTGTGCACAGCTTTGCTACCATTTTCACAAGCTTGTAAAAAGCTCTCTAGTTACCCAAAGCTTGTGAATCTTAGTTTTTTGTGTAGCTAACCTACCCATCTTGAGGTCCCAAGCTTAAAATTCCACTTTGTAACTTATTTAATAGGGCTGCACCTAGCTTCTTTTTTGTCCCATTACTCAGTATCAACTGACTCAGCTTAAGCTGAGCAGTGAACTGGTACCCTTTTCAAAAGCTTGTAAAAAGCTTATTAATAAGCCCCAGTGTGTGAGCTTTGGCTTTTTGGAAAGCCTACCAACCCAGCTTGATACCCAAGTGCTTATTTTTGAGTTTGGAGCTTTTGCCCCTAGCTTAATTTGGCTTACAAAAAGTGTGCAAGTCTGTTTGGTTAGTAGGATAGTCAAAGTGCTTATTTGCTTATTTCTAGCTTTTCAGTGTAGACCTTTGTGCTTTTTAGCTTCATTTCAGTTCATTTAGCTTATTTGCATCTTATTCTATCTTTGTTTACAACTGAGAAGCTTGTTTGAGCTTAATCTATCCAAATAAGCTCTTAAGCTCAACTGTTGAAATAATAAGCTCAAATCTGAGCTTATTAGTTGTTTTTATAAAAAGTTGTAGTTTTAAAATTTGCTTATCTCATAGTGTTTAATAAGTTTCAAAAAGAAAAATCCAAAAAAAAAATAGTTTGCAAAAAAAAAAACCAGTGCTGGGATTCGAACTCTGGCCACCCAGCTCACCACACACACACACTACCATCTGCCCTTGAGTCTTTGACTGGTAATACTTTGCACAATTTAATATATACCCTTTGTTTTCCAGTTTAGCTTATACGAGTTAATTAGCTTATTTCTAGCTTATTAAAACAAGCTTTTTCAACTTTTGTATTTTTCCTAGCATTGTATTGTTAATAAGTATTTTATAAAAAAGTTTCAGATTTTTCCGAATAGTTTTAGTATTTTTAATCATTTAATTAGTCTAAAATAGTATTTAATTCATAATAAAAAATATAAAAGTCAAAAAAATATAAATCTTTTTTCTAAAATTTTCTTTTGTCATATAGTAAGTAAGAAAATTGTTTTTACACTTGTAGGACTTTTATTTCACAAATTTTACGTTTTTACTTGCGCACTCGCGTAATTTTTACATATAACGTGTGTTTTCATTTTAGGTCACGTTTTTAGATAATTTAGGTTTACATTTTAATTAAAATAGTTTATTTAAGTTATTTTGTTTTATAAATCAAGAAAAACATCATTTTAAAAATAGTGATATCGTTTATTTAATATAATTTAGCTTTTTAATTTTCTTTAATTTGCATTTAAGCCCCTGTAATTTACAAACTTTTTCTTTAGGTATAAATATTCCAAAATCCTTACTGATCATTATCCTTAGTGATCATTCGACATCTGAATTTGTTCAAACACCATTCATCCTCCGTGGGACTTAACGACCTGTGGAAACACTATACTCTCCAGATCTTAATTGCATTTGTTTCTGAGCTGTTTGAATTTTATTACGGTTGACCATTCACAAGTGGTTAGCTTGTGTGATAAAATTGACTGTTTGTGAGGGGTCGTTTAAGCCCTTATTTGATCACTTTTGTATCCGTTATTACTTAATATCGTTCCTTTTCACTTTTTAGGTATCTTGAAGGCAAAATGCTGGAATGACACTTATTCGGACGAAAAGGCGCGAATATACGAAAAAAATGGCCAAATTCAAGAATCGAGACACTCAGGCTGCTGGAACTGAAGGGGACGGCGTCAGGCACAATTAGTGACGTCGTCGGACAACTTTTGTGACTGCTCAGTAGCCAAATTGCTCATTTACAAGTGACGGCTTCAGGTTTTAAAAGAGTAGGGCGTCGCAACTCAGACGGCCTAGATTTGATCCAGACGACGTCAGAGACTGAAGGGGACGGCGTCACAAGCATAAGGTGACGCCATCGCAAGACTAACGTGGCCAAGACGAAACCCTAATAACGGCGACCCGACGGCGTCACAAATCAAAAGGTGAAGCCGTCGCATTTGTAATCTTATATATAGAATCCAAATTTTTTAATTTTCAGTGTGTAGTCTTTGGAGTAAAAACCTAAACTGAACCAAGGCTGTCTTGTACAGTATTTTAGGGTTCCATACCCTATCTTACATCAAGATAAGTGTTTTACTTCATTAATTCAAGTATGTCTTCAATTAATTGTGTGTATGCTTGCATGTTTCCCATGTCCGGCTAATTTACTTGTGTGTTTGCTTAGGGAATATGAAACTTAATTATTGAATATTGATTGGTTGTCTCTTATCTTAATTGTTAATGATCTAGTATTACGATAGGTCATCCGTTGTGTAGTTAATGCTTGATTAATCTTTGTGAACCTTAGCTTATAGTACCTAGAGTCATTGTAGGCTAAACCATCCGAAGAGTACCTTAGTGTTAAGTTTATAAATCCTAGAGATTTTGTAGGCAATAACTTTGGTAGTTTCAAAGAGTTAGGGATAAACGCATACCCTACGACCTTAGACACACAACGCGATTAAGAATAAGGACGTGACAATTCAACCATCAATAGGAGATCATTAAGGAGTAATAAAACCTAAGTAAACACATCTTTAAATCATCATACGAGCACACAATAATTAGACATAGACTACCCACTAGATTAGATAATTAGATAAGTAGAGTAATCGGTAGAAATACCACAAACCAAATCCAAACCCCGAGATTCGTACCTTTCCATTTCCAAAAAAAAACATAAAAAGATAAAAAATAATCTTCCTCAACCCCAACCTTAGCGTAGTAACTTCTCACTAGCATTCCTATTCCCCTAGAGAACGATATTAATTCTCGTGGCTTACCCTAATACTACACTACAACGATTAGGTTCACTGCCTAGGGTGTTGAAAAACTTGCTCGACGAAAAGGAAGTTCCTTTGACTCCGAACGACGCGTGTAGCTTTATCACCCCATAATCTAAGATTTTTGTTCTCATAATTATTGGCTTTGCAATCAACTGAAGACGTTTTATGAACGTTTCAACAAAAGCAATTCGCATATAAACTTTGGCTACATAAAATTCAGCACTTATTCCAATAATCGCCCAGTACTTAGAAGTTTTCACCACCATTCTCAATAATACAATGTGGAAAACCTTGCTCTCATTTTATAAGTCGAGCCACTAATTACGCTAACCTTAACTTGCGTATTTCATGATCATTTTGACGATGCACGATTTTAAAACTCAAAATGATCCACATGGCAAATGTATAGGCCTACATACATCCCCTTTATACTTTTCAAAACTTCATAGGACAAAGTCCTTACTTTAATTTGGTGGTGATAAGTGAACCATGCACTTCAATTGAGAACAATAAAAATATTGAAATCACCTTTGAAGAAGCCATGGTTCTTTTATGTGTGTCGCATCATCAATGACTCGGGATGGTCCAACCGGTGAGGCCAAATCTTGGCTCATATACTTCTTGTTTATGAACATGTGTGCTAATGCATTTGACTTTATGTGAAATCTTGGCACATAAACAACTGGTTTATGACCATAGATGCTTTGAATTGCCCTTGACTTTATACTAAAGTCAAATAATATGGAGAATTTAATAGATTATCATATTTATACTTTTATTTCTCTAATGAAATTAATATAAGCACTTTATTGCTTTCACATAGTTAAATAAATAACATGAAATTATGTTATTTGTTTCTTTTGAGGGAATCTTATAAAACTTGAGGTTTTATTTATTTTCTTTTCTAACATAACATGAGGTTATGCTATTGATTCTACTAATTAAATCATATTAAAACTTGAGGTTCTAACTATATTATTTATGTTCAACGTAACATGAGGTTATGTTATTTTGATTATTCCTTTGTAGTCACAATAAAACATTTATTGTTCTTGTTAACTATAAAAGAGTATAAGAGAATAATTGCAAATTAGCTTTCAAATATTATCATATAATAAAACATATCTTTTTACTACTGAAGTTGCACAATTTGCAAAACACATGCATACCATTACTCAATTAATTAAATGTCTTACAAGCAAACAAAAACATATGATAAATTAGGATAATCTTAATGAGACAATTTGAATCAACTAAGATATTCTTTTCTTATAATTAATAGCTCAATTATTCTTTGACAACTGTAACAATAATATTGCAAACTTTACAATAATTTCGGCATACATTTCCTCCTTTGTTTGTAATATGACTAACTTACACAAAAATGCTTCTACGATATATTGGCACGTTTAATGGCTCATCAAAACCTTATCATGAATTTGATTATACATGCTTCAATTATGTCCATAATTAACTATGATACATTAATCAAATAATATACATTGTGTGTCACACGGTGGGGCATATTCAATGTTCAAATAATAATAGCTTATAGTACTTTTTCATACACACAAACTTTTCTCAATTTGCATCAATAATCAACTATCTGATGCCACATATGTATTATTGTTTCAGAACAAAATTCATTGTTTCGTTATAACGAACTAATATAATGGATTGAAATTAATGTCAAGCAAAAACTACAATTATTATAGATCATGTAAACATGGCAACATATATTCTTACTTGACAAAGTGATATTAAAATATTCTCCATTATCCCACCGTCATAACATACTACGTATACAGTGAATGATATATAGCATGTAGGTGAGAAAAACAAGCAAAACACTTAAACAACATTAAGCTGCTTTGATATTCTAATCTTATATGTAAAAAACCTAATTATGTCGTAAAAACAAGATTGTATATGAAAATAAGATTATGTAGTCCAAATCATGTTATAGTTCACATCTAATTTGTTATATGAATGAGTGACAGAAACAAAGTAAAATATGACGCAAATCTACGACATGATTTAAAAGCAATTCAAACAATATTATATTAACTTTACTCATCGTTAACACAAATCCCATATTTATATTTTATAATAGGATCACAACTAAAGAAAAAATATTTATCTCACAAAATCATGAATTTTCATTACTTCTCTTAATTCGGATAAAAAGAAAATATCATGAGGTTCATTAGCAATGTAAATTTGTACAAACTACATCCTCAAAATATAAGTATAACATCAAACAAAATATGCATATACTATAAACAATGTATAAAGTAAACTTCATAAAGAAGAAACCGTACATGTGTGTTTCAATAACCTTTTTTTACTAATAAAACAAAGGGTTTTAGGATTTTATCACATACCGATGTCTAAACTCGCATAAAACTATAAGATTTGGCACATGGTGTTCATCACCAAGGAAAAACAAATTTGACATTTACTTTCCTATAATTTTCAATCAATTATTTATATGTTATTATATGTAATGCTTATGTCAAGAGATCTATCATATTGCATATTGATATGTAATTAAACAGGAAGATTAGAATGGTTACCTTAGCCGTGATATCAAAGTACTAATAATCGTGAACCAAAAACTTCATCCATCTATACTCAGATTCGGTTAAATTTTAAATCACCTTTAGAACATAACGTGTAGTGAAAAAGAGATAATTGGATGAAAAGTATTCTTCAATAGATACAATGAGTATATATAAGATAAACATTATGGTTAAGACCCTAATAGCTAATTGGGTCATGGGCTTCTTATGGGTTATATGAGCATCCACATAATATTATTTATAACATTTCTAATGTTTCTTTGGTTTTCGTGGCATAGTTGCTTTTTTAGTGATGTTTGGTTTATCATTTTATAAGAAATGCCTTTTTTCTTTACTACTAGAAAAAAAGATGGTTTAAGTTTGGTCTCATGTCTTTTCTATCAATATAATTTCTTGTCTTACAAAAAAAGGTAATATTACTACTAGAATCGGATTTTAGTCAAGAAACACATTTAGCCACGATCAAAGTCGTGGTTAAAAGTACACTAAACGACAAAATAAAAGATTTTCAACGTTTGACTTTGAGAACCACTTTTAACGACAATAATATTTGGTAAAAAAATGAAGAGGAACTTTCTCGGCCCTATGCATCGGGGACAAAGCGTAGAAGTCACTTTAGGTTATACCGGAGTGGTTCATCGTCAAAAGAACAACAATGGCTTGTAGCATTTCCTATTCATTTGTCTAGGGGATGGGATGTAAAAGAGGGCTTTATGGTCTAAAGGCAAGGATGAACCTTCTCAGTATACCTCGCTCTTCTTTTATCCCGATTGGTTTCTTATTCCTCCATCGGTCAATATATTTTTACTTACCGAAAAGAAAGACTAGTTAGGTACCGTAGGTAGAGCATATTCCAACACTTCAGATAACCCCTTGACATTAGCACCTTGGCATTAGCCCCTTGGCATTAGCACCTTGGCCAGGTAGATCTGTCCCACTCTCTAGACCTCATATCTGCTTTTTTGGGATGGGCAGTTAAGCGCCTTTAGGGGCCACCACATATAGCTTTAGTTTATGTTGTAACATCAAATATTACTCTAGTTACGAATGACCCAGTCTATTTATGGAAACCACCCCTACTTTTAGTAGATGGAGATGCGCACCCCTACTTTTAGTGTCGGCCAGTGTCAGATGAGATAGGGACCATGAAAGCATGTGATTCAATCAAACCTTTTCGGGCAATTCCTAATGCAGAAGAGGGATGGTAATAAGTTAACATCTCCAACATGGCTTTAATAGCGAAAGAAGCTCTTTCTGATTTGAATCAAGAAAGACTATGAATTTACGAGATCTTGATTCGTTGAGTGCCTTCACTTTTGAACAACAAGGACCCATTTTGTTGATTGCTTCTTTGCCCCAACTCTAACAAATTGGTTTTTCGTTCTCACGAAATTAGGGAAATCATTATATTCTTCTTCCTTCTTTCGACAAAATATACTGAGATAGGCTTGAAAATCCCCTTTTGATAGATAGGTGGCAAATTGATCTCTAAGTATGGACAAGAATGTTTGTGCCCAATCAAACACTACAATCATGAAAATACAGTCTTCGTTAAAAGTATGAAATCGTTATTTTATTATGATAATTGGGAGAGGAAATAAATTAAAAAAAAATGTTAAAATATTTAGCCACGAACAGGTTGTGGCTAAAAGAAAAAAAATATTATTTATTGCTAATTAGTTAATGGCCAAAAAATATTAGAAAATTTAAATTATTGACCACAAAATCGTAGCTAAAAGTAAAAAATATAATACTTTTGGGAAAACTAAAATTGCCTAAAAAACATTGGCTCGAAAATGTATATTAGCTCAACCTTTAGTGACGACACATCATAACTTTTTAATATAAAATAATATATTCCAATTAATACTTAAAATGAAATGTAATTAGTTAATATATATATTTTAACTATATTACATTTATTGGGACTCTTAGGAATAGTAAACGTGATTTTTTTTTTTTTTTTTTTTTTTTTTTTTTTTTTTTCTAACAGGCCTCATGGGTTATTTTCTTTTGCCTATCCAAATCGGTGCTATTCATTTTCACTCACAACATAAGCTTACCTTTTAGATCCGTTGGGCTTGGCTCCATAAAACTATCCGGCCATTTGAGGCTCTGAGGCTATGCACAATGGGGGAGGTGAACCGAGTGGGTTGAGTAAGGTTGCCCCATTGTGGGGAACTAGGTTGGCGTGGGTTGAGTAGCAAGGATTGGCAAACTAATCGACCTAGTTTAACAACACAAACAAACAAACCATTTTAATTATTTTGACTGTTTCATATTAAAACAAAAAAAAAAAAACTTTACCCACAAAACCCAAACAGAAAACGCGCACACACACAAATGATCGGCTCAACAAGATCTATCAATTTACTGCCTGAGAAAGCAATAACAAGCCTGCGGCGTCAAAAAAGGTGTGATTTTTATTTATGCTGGTTGATTTTGTTTAATTTTATGGTTTTTAAATTTAGGGTTTTTAATTTTTAGGCTTTTTATTATTTATTTTTTTTATTCAAATTAGGGTCCTGTTAATTTGGGGTTTTTTTTGCCGTTATTGATTTTTAGGGTTAGCATTTGATTATGTCAGTTTTGGGTAATTTTCAATTTTTATGGTTACAGGGGAGATGTTTAACTTTGGCCACCCAGCTGACAGGGTTATTTTTATTTATATATATTTTGATGCTAATGTTTTTACTGTTAAGGTTTAATTGTTTCGTTTAAAGGTGTCAAATTATTGTTTGTTTGTTATTCATTTGATTTTGGGGTAGATTGAGGAAAATGATTAACGAGGTGGGATTAGCTTATTTTACCGGCTTACGGGCACATTTGTATTTGGAAAAGCTCATGAGCTGGTTTTTTTTGTATATGAGGTAATTAGGTTGAGCTTTTGTACTTGAATAGGTTGCACTCATAACCGAAAAAAAGCCGAGCTTATGAGCTTAGTGGAGTAAATGAAAAAAATAAATAAAATACAATTGCAATGGCTTTTTTTTTAAGAGATGGTTAGAGTTGTGACCATAGGTGTTGTTGCTGTCATAAGTAATCATATTCAGGATATCTTCACCAAAGCACTAAAAGTTAGTGTGCTAAAAAAAGATAATTACAAAAACCTATATGTGAGTACAGGTAGTAAAGGGTAATGTTATCTGTTAGTGCTTTGTAATTATCTTTTTTTACAATGTGTTACCATTTTATGCAATTTTCACCGTCTTTAATAGGTATACCGGCTCACATCCATTGCCGACCCACCCACCACCACCAGCTCACTGTCGTCGCTGACCCCACCCACCATCACCAGTTCACTTCCGTCGCCGACCTAGCCACCACCACCAGCTGCTAAAAGGTAAATGGTTTGTTTTTGTGTTTTCGAGCTAACTGATCTCTGATTCATATATAATCTGTTATTGTTTGTTGTTGTTGTTGGGGTTTAAGTGGCTTTATATTCTGTAACCGGGTAGCCGTCAAAATATTTTTTGGATGAATTGGATAAGAGATTAGTTAGTGAATATATAAAATGGAGCGAAACATTTTGTTTGGAATGCTTGATGTATAGTTGGAAACACAGCAGTATGAAACTGTGTACAGGATGTGTCCTTTAACAACATGCCTTTCCGTTATTTAGTTGACACCATGTAAGAATCTGAAGCTCGCCCATCGTTTATCACTTGGTTGGTTAGAAACACCATATGGTGAAATCTTTAAAATATCATCCGCGTGTTAAGGAACTTCCAATGGTCTATTTGTGGTATGGTCTATTTATTCCAGATACAGCTAACATGAGCAAAGGAACTTCCAATGGTCCGGGTAGAAATGCTGGCCGCGGACATCAAAGACACCATGGTTAGTCTCCTCTTCACATATTACATCGATAACTGTTATATTCACTCCTTTTTGGCAGATTGCCTGTTTAGAGATCATAATACCTAAAAGTAACATGCATATACCAGATTTTAAAACCCTTAAAATAGCATTCGCGTGTATAATTAAGCAACTCTAATATGTAATGCATGTGTTATTAAGTAAGTCTAATTTATGGAATTAACTTAAGTTAACAATCTCAGTGAGCTTGATTATAAGCTACTTAAAATAGTTTATTGGCAAACTTTATTACCTCTGTTTAAAAAAATGCTTTCACATAGTTGGTTTTTGAGCAGTTGTGCGACTGTTGAAAAGAACCACTATGTTTGACATATGATTTTTTTTTTGGCTTTTGCAGGTATGTTGTACAAACTTTTATTACACTCATATTCCTTGTTTCAAGTGGACCTGTAAGTTATTATCTTTTAACTTTGATCAATGTGTGTTAATTTGGTATGTCGTAAGTGGTAGCTATATATAATGTTAGTACTTAGGAAACGCCCTAAAAGTGTTTTGCGTGAATGAGGCTAGAAAGTGGTTCGAATTAGTTTTTTAGTATATAGTCAGTCTTTTGTTTTCCTAATGTGAGCTTCCTAAATGTGATTAACTGGGTATATGAGAGTATTAGTGAACATGTAAAAATGAATATGTCAAATAAATGTTATATTCACATGGAATATATTACAGAGTGACCACTAAAAAATTATTTCAGTTCTCAGGATATCACAGTGAAAGAGTTAGTGACCCAGATTGAATATCAGCCATTTTTTTTTTTTTTTTTTTTTTTTTTTTTTTTTTTTTTTTTTTTTATCAGTTTTCAATGTTAGTTTAAACAAAATACGCTTCGGATTATCATGCCCAATAATCAGTCTCATAAAAGCTGCACTTTTAAAACAAATATCCTTTTGGTCATTTAATCTTTATTTCTTATTCATTATGCTTATATCATTTTCCTCATTAACTAAAATTGACAGGGCTGCTATATTGGTTGACGTTGTGCAAAAGCTTGCTCAGTTAAGAACCAAGCTTTTGCATAAAGCTTTGCAAAAGGTTAACCTTCTTGGTGCTATCTTGATTATCAGGTCACGTGAAACCTTGATTATCAGGTCACTTATCATCTTCTAGGTCTTCAAGGTACCTATTCAAAATCAGATATAATTACAGCCTAATACGTTAATCTCATTAAGGGTTCTATGGATAAATTGCAAAGCCCAATGTTAGCGATTCTTTTGGTGTTATTGTAATAAGATTACCAACTCTTTTTGAGTTTCTTATTGGTAGATAATAGAAGTCATGTTTGATGATTGCAGACAGCGTTTCATGCACCGAAGTTTGCTACAAATTGCAAGGGGAAAACGTGTATTGGATATTGAAAGGGGCAAACGTGTATTGGAAGATGTGGTAGATTCGCTGCAATCCAACATACCTGCACGCCGGCAGTTACATGTATCTGAAGGCAGCTTTTATTAAGGTATTGTTTTCCATGTATTTTATGTTTCGGAGTTTCTAAGGTTGTATGTTACTGCCTCTCAGACACTGAGTATCTGTTTGTTGGTCTTTGCAGCAGGACAAAGCCGCCACATCTTTGCGAAATATAGCAGACGACGTAGTTGATAGCTGCCTATAAGTGAAACTGGTATCAATAGCAGTTCATGAGATACGCAAGCATTTGTTTCTAGAGCACATGCCACCCGAATCTCGGACTCAGCAACTGATGGGTCACGAACGTCCATCCCTGCAACTCATGATACCACAGGTGGATAAATGGTTTATATAGTAGAGTGACGAAATTTAGTTTGCTAAATAATACAAGTGCCAAATAAAAGTTTACGCATCAAGTTTTTTTGATATAACTACAGGCTTTGGGATTATAGTTTTCCTTAGATATAAAACATGGCTTAATGTAATATGTGCAAATCCCGAAGGCTATAGTTTTTCCCTGAACTTTCAGTTCAGCACTTTAGCTTATCAGCTTTATATAAGCGTAGAAACATGGCAATGGCTTTAGGTTCATATAACTTGCTTGAAAAATTTACGTTTTCTAATTGTATGTTATTTTACAGGATTTAAACAATAATGGATTACAGAAGATTTAAATTATCACTTGAATTAACAGATGCATCGAGTGGGCTTGCCCACGTGTTATATGCAGCAACTGATGTTATCAATGCATGAACTGAACCGGTGTTGAAACACAAGTAAGGTTCTCTTTTAAAGAATTTCAGTGAAATTTGTTTACAGGATTTTAGTGCATAATTAAACGCTTAAAAAAACTAATTTTTGCGGTTCTCAACTGCAGCCTGAACCTGCAGCTGAACCAGATGTGTCAACAGAACCCGAATGCGAACAAGTAAGATCAGTGGTCCTTATTAACCGTCTATGTGGATTATACTTATTAAATTTACTTTATGCAGTGACGTCGAACTTTCAGTCTCTAAAAAAGCTTGGAGTCAATAGGCAGTATTTTGACGATTGTCATACTCAGCTCTAAAGGTAAGCTGAGTGATAAAAAATATATCATCGTTTGTTCAGCTCTTACGGGATTAACTAGCAGCCAAGGTTGTAAAAATCGCTCGGCGGTACCGTGGCGGTTGACCCCCGCCAAGCGCCATAGCCGCCATGGCGGCGCCTAGGCGGTGACCCTAAATTACAAAGGAATTTATTAAAGAAATGAATATTAGCAAGATTAATTATAAAAACTAGCTTAAATTAGAACAAAATCAATAAAATCGGAGTTAATTGCCGTGAATTGGAAAAAAAAAAAACCCAGATCTGAAGTTGACCACCGTTGACCGGCGTTGACCGGCGTTGACCGCCGTTGACCAAACCGCCGCCAAGGCCGATTTTGACCGCCAAGCTCCGATTTTGACCGATTTCTGACCGATTTTGACCAAAACGCCATGTTAGACCGATTTGGGAAATATCGTGGCGGTGGACCACCGATATCCGCCTAGGCGGCCGCCATGGCCGATTTTTACAACACTGCTAGCAGCAACTGTGATGGAAGTAACGTGTTTTAATGAAGACTTTGTTCATATGTTAGTTAAGCTAATAGGTTTAACTTAAGTACTGTCATGCTTAGGCAGTGCTTTTTGGTGTATAATAGAGTCTTGAATTGTGACGGGGTTTAGACCACCGTCTGCTGACCAAACTTACGTGATCCGCTCACCAAATTCACTATAGAGTCTTGAATTGTGGCTGTGTAAGAGCTTGGTCAGCCCCTTGCATTTTAATGCATATCAGATGACTGAGTTTTGGGTGCTTTTGGGTGGTGAAATGGGTGGGTTTGGGCCATCAAATTGGTGGCCTCGGGGGTTGAAATGGGTGTGAGTTTGGGGGCTGAAATGGCTGACTTTTGGGGCTCAATGGGTGGGTTAGGGTGCTGTACATGGGACTCAATAGACATGGATGCAATCAGTTTGTAGCTTTGTGAATATTAAACATCTTTTTTTACATAAAACAACATAAACTGCGGCTAAAGTTATACTAATATGCTGATGGTTATTGTTGTTTTAGGTACGAATGGATGAGCAGCGGCGAGTTGTAATAACTCATACAAGAATGATAGATGCAAATGTTCTGTGGCCCAAGGTCGTGTGGCTAATTATATTTATACATCTTATGGACTGTTCTTTATGTCGTCTTAACCTTTGACACTATAATATTTTCATAGGTACGAGTAAAATCATTTCAAAATGTACATGGATGAAGTAAAAGGAGGGCGAAATTGGGTGCACCAGAACGATCAGTTATGCTGGTTTCCAGGTGGTGGTACCCATTTTAAACATGGAGCTGCTCAATACATTGAGAGGTATTTTTAAAAGGACTTCCTTTATGTTCTGAAATAGTGTTGATAACAAGTCTATTTTTGAAATTTGTGTCACAATTCCACAAATGTTTAAGGAGGTGTTGGAACCAGGATTACGTATAAGCAGATTTCTTGCTTCTCTAAATCTGATCGTTTTGACCTTTATGTATCTGATGACTTTTGTTGTTTGAAACATTGTTTGTTTCTAGGTAATGAAATACGAGCTAAAGATTGTTAGAAGCCATTACTTTGATTCGACAAAAGGTTAGTGTCTTATCTACCGAAAACTGAAGTGGTGAGTTTTCCTTTAAGTGGAAACAATCTTTTAGTTTAACATTTTTACGGGATTGTTTGCATAGTGTCATGAAGAGCAACTCAATTTTTTCTCACTCTAAGCATATACAATAGTAGTTAATTGGTGGTGTTTAGTTTGAGTTTCATTTTTAACCAACTGTATGATGTTAGGGCTGTTATTTGATCTGTCGTCTTCGGCAATCGATTTGCAGCTAATCCAATAGATAAACCAATGTGAGGGTTGGGTAAGCCACCGCAACTAAGTATTATTGCATATGTTTGAAATGAATAAACTTGAGTTGCTCTTTATGATACTTAAGAAACAATTTCATGACTAAATACAATACAATTTTTCCTTTTACACCTGCATAAGGCACCACAACAGAATATTAAGATGCAAGTCATGTTTGAAGTTATTTAGATTTTAGAATAATATGCCCACTGCTTTAGATTGTTTTTACATTTTTAACACGGTTGATAGATCAGGCTCAAGCAAAGATTGTTATATCTGTTTTGGTCTGCAATAAAATAAGCTCATAAGCCTATAAATAAACTCAAACAAACGCCCTGTAAAAGTGTTTGTGTCACTTAAATCGCTGCAATTGTTTTGCTTATTTTGGGGTTAAGTAGATGCTGATAGCCAAGGAGCTGCTAATTTGATATGAAAGAGAATTCTGGGATAAAACCATCTTATTGATATGATAGAAAAATTAGTTCACCTCTATTCTGGTCACAGTTTGGCTTTTTTTCACGTGGAACAATTGAGTCAGCCGTTTTCAAGTTATAGTAAAAACATTATTGGTAATTACAGTTATATGCGAATTTAATGATTAATAAGCCCTTATGCCACACAAATTCGTAATAGTAGTCTGGATTTAATGTGGTAATTTTTATATATAATTTTATGTGGTGCCGTCTTTTGCAAATCAAGTAAAACTTATAAAAGTTTCTTCTGATTTGAAGGTTCATCAAATCTGTCATATTGCTTTGAAAAGAATTCGTAAATATATCAATACGGTTGAAGAAAGCAGCGAAGAGACTCACACATAGGTACGGTTTTTAGACATTCCGTATTCAAGAAAATAGTTTGACTAAGTTAGTTTGGGCACAAAATAATAAGAACTATCAGTTTATCAAGATATATTTTGTAAAAGGTTGGTTACAAAATATATTGTTGACAAACTTGGCCAAACTTTATGATAATGTCTATGGACCATAAACTTTAGACACGTTAGAATTTGTCCGGTCATGCTGCTTACAAATATTTTTTGAACTACTATATCCTTTAGTTTTAATGAGTCGTTATTCATGTACTGCAGTATAAGTGTTGAATATGTAATATAACAGTGGTATTATGTTCGCTTATATGGTATCTGGGAACTGCACTTGCTGCTTAAGAAGGAACATGCAAGCGAATTGCCTGATATGAAGTAACTGGCGCCTGGGATTACACTTTGCAGAAATGAGTAGAGCGACTGCACTTATGTATTCAGCTTCTTGGCTAAACCACTGATGTTGCATCTTAATATCGTTAAATGTATGTTACGCTACATGTGTTTATAATCTTGAAATGAATTGAATTTTGGCAATAATTGAGTTTTTATTTCCCTGTCCAAAGGCGATGTGCTATGTGACAATTTAGCATCTCTTAACATTATATGTCAATAGTATTGATAACAATGGCTTTAACTTCGGACTCCTTTTTTTGTCTGGCTACTTTGTTTGCAGCATTAGGCAGCCCTACTAATTCCGGTTCTAATGTCTGCATCCAACTTAAAAAAAACACACCGCGGCAACGCGCAGGCTCTCCACCTCGTATATTTAAATAAAAAAGAAGTTTGGTATACACAAAACTAAAATTTATTAATTTATTAAATTTTATTAATAAGTTTCTCAGATTAGATCGTTGAAAACTTAATAACAAGTTTAACTTGTATTCATCATGTTTGTTATAAAATAATGTGAGTCATGTAAGTCGTGTTAATGATAACCGAGATTATATATACGGTATAGGGAACGATATACGTACTACGAGATTATACATGTGATCTTTCATAATATCTAACGGTAATTAAGTGGTAGTTGATAATCGGCATTATACCTTTTGATCACGTAAGTCGGGTTAATGAAAATCGGGATATAATAGAGAGTTGCTTAACATGTTTAACTTAAATATTATCGGATGTGATAACACTTGTTTACAAAGATAACGTTTTCGAATTATATTTGGCTTTTTATTTGTATCATCAATATAGTTTGAACGCTTTCTCAATGCATGCAATCATTGAAATGTAATGATTCCTTTACAATATAATTTAAGCGATAATGAATGTGCGGTCTTCAATAATACATGACGGTGATTAATTAGCTAGTAACGAGAACCGTGATCACACAAGATTTTCATGAAGTAGTGATAATAATTGAATGGTAATGATGCTTGATTATATACAACAGTAAATCACACTATATTGTAATAACGAGAACCGTGATCACACATGATGTTCACACAAATCATGTTAATGATGGTCGATTATATATAATAATAAACTACATTCCATAGTGATATTATGAATGGGTTCAATTGTTACAATATTTGTGCTCTATAGGTTTCACGTAAATAGTCTCGGACGTGATAAGACTTACTTCAAATGACTTAAAATAGAATATTGTCCCCGGATGTCACCTTGTATATAGGTTGTCAATACAATCGATTGAATAGAAAGGCACCGTGATAAGTCAGGCTTAGTGGAATGGTCTTGAATGGTCAGCACTTGCACCAGTGTCATACTATTCAATATATAGAGGAACCATTGCATTTTGTATGTGATGTTCACAAAAGTCAAGTTATTAATGATGATTGATGCCAATCATACTTGATTCTATACTAGACACTATACACTATATTTTGATAAACATGAACAACCATGACTTTGAGTTGCGTCTAAAAGGCCCGATTATTGCAATACGTTGTGTTTTTTAGGGAAAAGGAAATGGAGATGAGTAAAAAAGACTAGGAAATGGTCTAAAACCACCTCCCTAGCTTGGTTTTGAAAAACCAATATATTGGAATTTTACACCGCTATTTGATTCACATCTCAATGTAGTTTTGCTTCTATTGCAATTACTTTTTAGATTCGAGGAATGCTCTATCCACATAAATCTAATAAATATATTTACACTAAATGATGTGTCACTGTAACTGTTGCATCTATTGGGCAATTAAAAGAAGAGAGGTAATATCTAAAGTTAAATTTATCATGCCACATCATTTAGTAAAACGGTTTTGCAAATTTTACGTGACTGTGACATTCCTTAAAAAATCATATTCATATTTTTAATACCAATATTCTCCAAGTGTTTTCTTATCTTCTGGGACTTTGGATTATTTATCTACATTTATATGTAAAAGGTCAAAGACTATTATACTAGCATATACAAAGAGCTTATTTACCCAAACACATCCCTAAATATTATTTATTTTTTTATTTTTTTTGGGTAAAAGGTCAAAGACTATTATACTAGCATATACAAAGAGCTTATTTACCCTAAACTAAGTAGATAATATCATTTGCTTAAAAAAAAAAGGAATAAGAAGATAAGCTGTTTAGATAAGCAAAAATCCCAAACACCCCACATCACATTGTCAAACAATTCAGTATACTAACATGTCATAACATGTCATAACATTTACGCGATTATTTGTATTAACAATTTCTCCTTTTGGATGATGACAAAATGTAAACTCATATTATGTAAAAAATAAATTAATAAATATTTAGTGGTGAGTTTAAATCCTTTGTCCCTCTTTTTATCGAAGAAAAAAAGAGGTTTAAAGCGAAGCGAAAAATACGCTCCCCTTGTTAAGAGTACCAAAGAATCGAGCTATAATGACGTGCTAAAAATCTAGTTAGTGCAATACCAACACGCCACAATATAACAAATCAAGAGTAGCGCAATACACCAAAATATAAGAAAATGAACACAACCACAATCATGACCAAACAATAAACCTAAATAAAACATTTAACACAAGATAAAACATTCTAATAAAGCTAATACAAGTTCCTAATAAGACATCTAAGATAATACATCCTAATACATAAAAGAAATGGAAAAACAACCTAAGACATAAAAAAAATTAAGACTTCCTAACCAAAGTTACTTAGGAGATGTTCATTTCTTTAGGTCGAGAACATGACGAAAGATGGTAGACATCAAGATTTTTAGAAATTCATTAATTGCCTCTTTTGCCGACTCGGTACTTTTGAAATAAACGAATTACTACCCATAAAGCGTTGCATTGCGTGAACATACTCAGGTTCTATATCAGCGTATACATACTCCCCTGGTAGATGTAATTTCATGACCACGTCAACTATTAATGTATCCTCCTCTTTTGTTCAAACATTTTTGGATTTTACGCCACGTAGTATACCTGCCATCTCTACAACATAGAGGAACGTTTACCATAACTAAAATTATATATTACGAGTAATATTAAGCAAGCAGAGGTGGGCTAGTGGTAAGGTGTTTTGAAGGTATTAAAAGAGACCAGGGTTAGTAAACATCTCGGGATGGCCAGCGAAAAGTCCCGGCCACGGGAATACCCGTTAGGCTGTATACATCATAGCCAAAAAAGGCTCGAATTTTTCCGGGCAGCCTCAACATGTCTATTTACCCGTTTTTTTATCTACACATATGGGGTGCTTAGTTTAGCTTATTTTCTTGGCTTAATACAGTAATTTGGAAAGATGGTATCTCACTTTTTATGAGTTTACCGATTCGGGCTTATGGACTTATATAAGCACATAAGCTCAAGTTGATAACCTAATGACTTGTCAAAAATGAGCTTTGTCCGAACTGAGGATGTGTTTTTGAAGTTAGCTCACCCTCGTCATATTGATGTTTGTAGTTTTGTTATTTATTAATTTCAAACTTTGAATAATTCAATCAAAGTAACGGTTCCTATACGCTATAGACAATTGGTGTGAACTTAATAGCAGGTCAAAAAGTCAATAGTCTACTACAATAATACAATGCAACTACCAGAGTCCCATACATTAAAGATAACAACGAACCCACACGCTTATCCACGTCTTCTTTATATACAAACACAAACCGAAGAGATTTATGTATATCACCCAAACACACACTCCTGCGCTTCTTTTTGTAACAACCCACACACCCTTTTTTGTTCAGATTAACAAACAGATGCATACATACATAATGTCTTTGGTCAATCATGACGACTTTGCTCACTTAAAAATTCCCCTTGAAATTATAAGATACGCCACCAACAACTTTGATGACGAAAGAGCCATCTACACAGATGATGTTGAAAAGAGATACTGGGGACAGCTTTTGTGGTCTGGTGAGTTGATTACAATCCGTGCGCGAAGGTGGTTAAAAAGAGAAATGGATGATGAAAAAGAACAACAATTTTGGATGGAGATTTCCATGCTTTCTACTCTCAAGCACAAAAATCTGATTTCTCTTATTGGGTTTTGTGATGAGAATGATGAGAAAATCATCATTATCAAGCTGGAGACCTATGTGTACGGAAGTCTTGACAACCTTTTAAGTGACTCGACGCTGTTGACATGGGTGCGAAGATTGAAGATATCTGTCGGTGTTGCGCATGCATTGAGCTACATCCATTATGACGAGCCACGCGATTTCAGCGTAATACATCGAAACATCGACAGTGAAACAGTTCTATTGAGTGATCACTTGGAACCCAAGTTATCAGGTTTTGAACTTTCAATGAAGGTTGCAGCAACTGAAAGGCACCTTTCTTTCGATACTGAGAAAGTGTGGAGTACGGATGGGTATACAGATCCAACATATATAGAGACAAAAAGTGTGAACCACAAGTCGGATATGTACTCCTTTGGGATAGTATTGTTTGAACTACTGTGTGGTAGGACATCAATAAGCGAGCATCCGGATAATAAGTATTTGACTACACCGGCTATTTTTCATTATAAAAAGAAAATACTAAATCAAATAATTGATCCGGTTCTATTGAAACAAATGGATCCGCAATCATTAAACGTGTTTGCGAAGACAGCATATGACTGCTTGAATGACGAAAGATCTCGACGCCCAGATATAAGTGAGGTTGTCACAAGACTGGAGGAAGCCTTGAAACTTCAATTGGCATGTGAAGATTTTGTACGGCGGGTTTTTCTCTATCATCTTTCTTTTATAAATAATCTCTATTTATTGATAATATTAATATTACCACGAGTAAAATTATTTACTTATTACTGTATTTGTGATATTAAAGGAACATTCAATAGTTGAGGCTAAAGTTGAAGATATATCATCCAATCATGACAAGGTAATTATTTACTTACGGCAAATCACTCAAAAATATAGTTAACTTGCCACTTTTCTCATTGTATGTAGCATTATTTTTTTTCTCAATAAACCTCTATCGTTACTCCTTTATGTACCCGTTACCAAAAAAACCTGCATCGTTAGTCCTTTATACTAACGACCGTTAATAAATAACTTAAAATTTGGTTATCTTAGGCTAAATTTGCGTCGTTGGTCCTTTATACTAACGATTGTTAAAAAATAACTTAAAATTTGGTTTTCTTACGCTTCCGTCCATTTTTTTTCACGTTTTCGTACGGTTTTACACGTTTTCGTTCGTTTTAACACGCTTTCGTCCGTTTTTCACGTTTTTAAACGTTTTCATTCGTTTTTACACATTTTCGTCCATTTTTTTCACGTTTTTGTCTGTTTTTCCCCGTTTCGTCCGTTTTTCACGTTTTCATCCGTTTTAACACGCTTTCATCAATTTTTACACATTTTCCTCCATTTTTGCACGTTTTCGTTCGTTTTTACACGTTTTCATCCGTTTTAACACGGTTTCGTCCGTTTTTTCACGTTTTCATCTGTTTTACACGTTTTCATCCGTTTTTGCATGTTTTCGTCTGTTTTTACACGTTTTCGTCCATTTAAACACCTTTTCGTCCGTTATTCACGTTTTCATCCATTTTTTCGCGTTTTCATCCATTGTTTCACGTTTTCGTTCATGTTTGCACATTTTGTCTATTTTTTCGCATATTAATACGTTTTCGAATGTTTTCGGCCGTTTCTACACGTTTTCATCCGTTTTTACACATTTCATCCATTTTATACACGTTGTCGTACGTGTTTACACATGAAAAAACTGATGAAAACGTGAAAAAACAGACGAAAATATGAAAAAACGGACGACTACATATGTAAAAATGGATGAAAAAGTGAAAAATGGATGTGTAAAAATGGATGAAGACATGTAAAAACGGACGAAAACGTGAAAAAACGGACGAAATGTGGAAAAACAAATGAAAAAGTGAAAAACGGACGAAAACGTGAAAAAGCGGATGAAAGCGTGTAAAAACGTATGAAAACGTGAAAGAACGGACAAAAACGTGTTAAAACGAACGAAAACGTGTAAAACGGACGGAAACGTAAGAAAACCAAATTTTAAGTTATTTTTTAACGATCGTTAGTATAAAGGACCAACGATGCAAGTTTAGCGTAAGATAACCAAATTTTAAGTTATTTATTAACGGTCGTTAACATAAAGGACTAACGATGCAGGTATTTTTGGTAACGGGTACACAAAAAGGACTAACGATAGAGGTTTATTGACAGAATGAGAAAAAAAATGCTACATACAATGAGAAAAAGTGGCAAGTTAACTACATTTTTAGGTGATTTGCCCATTTACTTATTACTATTGTTGTAAGCCAATGGAATTATAGAAAAGTGAACTCCATATCTACACAATGTAATTTTTGGTACACTTGGTAATGTTGTCTTGTTTGGTATATATAGGGATCATTGACCTCCATATCTACACACGTTGAGTCCCATGTCACCAAAAAGATAAAGTCTTTCCTCAAAGATCTTTCTCACTTAAAACTCAGCTTTCAAGATATAGCATCAGCAACCAACAATTTTGTTGTTGAGAATATTAACGAAAAATTTGAGCTTGGAATAATTTACAAAGGTCGTCTCTTACATTCTGAACAATTCATCGATATTATTGCAAAGAGGTTCTATACCGATTGTATAAAAAATGAGATCAAAAAGATTTGGATGGAGATTTCAATGCTTTCTAGTCTCGAGCATAAAAATCTAGTGTCTCTTATTGGGTTTTATGAGGATGAGAAAAATAAGGTTATCATATACAAGAAGGAGGCCAACGAAAGTCTCGCAAAATATCTAATTGACCATACCCTCACATGGATGCAAAGGTTGAAGATATGTGTTGAGGTTGCGAAGGTATTGAGTTACATCCATTATGATCCTGGACGTGATTTTAGTGTCATACATTGCAACATCACGAGCTCGAATATTGTATTAGATGACAAATGGGAACCCAAGTTATCTGGTTTTGAACTTTCGTTGAAAAATACAGTAGCTCGGAGGCTTCGTCTTCTTCTTACTCGTGATATCATTAAGAATGCATACCAGGACCCAAAATATAAAAAGACCGGAGGTGTGACCCACAAGTCAGACGTGTACTCATTCGGTGTTGTATTATTCGAGGTACTGTGCGGAAGAAGTGCAGTTCTTCCGGATGAAGGGTTGGGAGAGGGGTTATTAAATCAACTCGCCAAATCTCATTTGGATGATATGATCAATCCACATTTACGAAAACAAATGGATCAGGAAGCATTCATTATCTTCTCAGAAACAGCATATTGGTGCATAAAAGAGGAAAGGGCAGATCGTCCATATATCGATCAGGTTGTCAAAAGACTTGAGAGAGCTTTGGAACTTCAGTGGAAACATGAGAATCCAGTTAAACATACATCATCCATTCAATTGAAGGTACGTAACTAATCTACTTTAACTTTTCATTTAAGGCCGATTATCACTAATAAACAAGAGTGTTACCAACTGTTATCGTCTGCCATATAACCACTAATCCTCACGACAAATGCCAGTTGTATGTTTCTTGTTAGATATCAAGAAATTATTACCTTATCAAAACGTGTATGTGATTCTGATTTTACATTATTATAATTATTCAATATTTTATTTTATATTTCTTAGAATATGATATCATAAAACTAAAAAGTATTATATAATGCTATGAATTTTATTATAAACGAGAAAAATAGCACCTGTGCATTGTGCTTTCAGGTTATAATATATGCGTTTTTTGTTTCACGAAATTTTATTTTCATATGAGTTATGCATGGCTTCTTGGAAGTTTCTTTTTGCACGTTGCGACGGAGTTTTTGGGTTTGCGCATGTAACTTTAATAAGAGTCTTACTAATATTATAACTAAGTTTTTGGTTGTAAAATTTAACATATTCTTAAATCATTTAGTTGTCGTACTATTTGTTGCATAGATTATAAAATTACGGTAGTTTTTAAAGTTATTTGGTATGTTAAAAGTGCATGTTATTATACACATTATACAAATTAATAAAACACACAAAACTTCATACAAGCTAACAAGTTGATGGTACATATACTTTTGCAAACCGGACCGAACCGGACCAACGTGTTCAACCGGGAACCGGTGTCGCCACCGGTTCGGCTAACAAGTTAAAGCCATCCAAAAATGAACCAGAGAGGACCCGTTGAAACCGATACAAATTGGTAAATTAGGTCTCATCGAGATCTATTTCACCGGTTATGTTAATCGTCACAGGGTACCCACCGCCGAAACGCGCGGATACCCTGCTATATACTATATATAAAGGAAAAACCAAAATAAAAAGTGAAAAGTTGAAACTAAAAAAGGAAATGTTGAAGACATACATTTCAGAAGAAAACTATTAATACACATAGAAAACCGGGTTGACCCGGGACGCTTCAAACCCTGCGGGTTGACCCGGTTTAATTTGACCTGTTTTCGACCCAACCTGTCGGGTTGACTCGGTTTAAATTGACCTGATTTTTTACCGGAATGGTTCAACTAGTTGAACCACCCGGGTCGAACCGGGTTTCAAATTTGACAAAATTATATTATAAATGATGAAGTAGTTGTGGAACTCGTGACAAATTTGGAAAAATGAGAGACCAAGTAATTATAGTTTTTTGTTGTTTATTTTTGCTTTGACACATGTACTTTGTCATTTGTATAATGTTATTTTGAAAAATGTTGGTCTTGCACCACTTAAGGGACTAGCATATATGAATCGTCTATTAAAAGTTAATATATATTGTATAGGCCTTTGTCCAGTATATCAATAATGTTATGTAAGTTTATTAGAATCACAAAAATTAAATAGTATTGTTATCTTTAGCGATAATTATTTGTTCCCCAAACAAATAGGTTTGAACAATGCTTAAATATCTATGCAAATTGATAGTACAAAATAAATTTATTATGGTGATAATTTGTAAGGTTACTAGTTTAAAAGCCACACACCAAATGATAAACGCTACACATGTAAAAAAAATAGTTATCACTGCCTAAATTACCGAAAAAGCAAGAAAAGGCGGTCACACACGTTGGCTATACCTCTAAACTACAATATAATATTGCCAACTACATATTACCGTTGCTTTTTGTAATGCTTGAGTCTATTATTACTAAAATCTTAATAAGTTAAAACAATCCTATTAGAAAATATACTCTCACACTTAGATCGACTCACATAAGTTTCTTGAAAGCTGTATCTTTATGCTGCTATGCAACCACGCATCAGAATTATAGTTATTCGAAAATGATTCTCTAACGCTACAAATACATTTTGTTGAAAGAAACTTATGGGTCGTCGGAATTTTGCAGAAAACTAGACACCGTTGCCGCTAGGCGCGGGTACTCAGTAGATATATATATATATATATATATATATATATATATATATATATATATATATATATATATATATATATATATACACACACACACACACACAAGGCCAAGATAACTCTTCCAAAAATAAAACTCTTCTAACTCTTTAGAAACAAACTCGTTTAACTAAGTACAAAAAATAAACTAAGTGTTCATTTGTAGTAAAATACCACTTAGCTTAGATATTTAGTGTTTAAACTAAGTGTTTAGTAACAATTTTAGCTCAATACTACTACTAAGTAATTTAAACATTTCTACTAAGTCATAAGATGTAAATAGCGTTTTAGCTCTCTAAAAATTGTAACTAAGTTTAAAAAAATTGTGTAAAACTTAAAATTAGTGTAATTTTACTCAAAATACGAACTTTTTGTACTTAGTTTCAATTTTTAGATAGCAAAAACTTTTGGAAGAGTTAGAAGAGTTTTATTTTGGAAGAGTTAGCTAGGCCTAAGATATATATATATATATATATATATATATATATATATATATATATATATATATATATATATATATATATATATATATATATATATATATATATATGTAGACACACACACTAACCTTCAATATTTTTTTTATAAAATTGTAGCTATGTAAAAAGTATGTCAACATTGGGTTCGTTATGTTTGTAATCCGGAGGCCTTTTCGGTGGTATAACTTTTTATTCAATAAAATCGCCATATACATGTCAAATATTTGGTAAATAAACTTTGTTATATTAAAAATAATTATTTATATATAATTCAAGCTTTCATAAAAGTGTACACCTTTGGCCCCTTTAGTTTTAACAAATTTTATGATAGTTTTTAAAGTTATGTGATAGGTTAACAATGCATCTTGAAAGTTTCTTTATTTAATAAAAATATATTTTTACTAAACTTCTTCATTTTTTATATCTTCATCATTTTTTTATAAAATCGTACGTATGTCAAAGTTATATCAATATTGGTCTCGTTTTATTCATAATCAAAAGGCCTTTTTTTGGCGGTATTTTTTATTAAAGATGTCGCTAGATATTTGTTTGATATTTAGTAAATAATTTTTGTTCTTTAATGTTGGATCGATGTACTCTAACCAAACTAACTTATATAGCTTGTTAAGGGTTTAATAACTTCGGATAAATCCTAAGTTATTAACAATGAAACACTGAACAAACTTTATTAAGTATGCGGAATTTACTTAACAAAGCTAAGAAGAATTAACTTTAACTTTCAACGATTTATTAATAACTCTAAATCTGCTTGTTATGCAGATTCTTTAACAACTCTAAAATACTAATATCGAACTCTCTTAAACTCTAATAATGCACGTATGAATTCGTACCTCTAATGCCATCCTAGGGATCCTTTTATAGGCATAAGGATAACCCTAGTCGGTTTACAATTTGTAACCTTGTACGACAAGTAATACTATACTAATTTAAGAACATTCTAGAATTACATAGTGATCCTTAACTTCTTTGCATAGCAGTCCTTTAAGCATGGAGTACTTTGATTAATCGAGCAGTACTTTGACTTTATACTTAGACTTTATACTTAGCAGTACTTTGACTCTTCAGCACTTTGACTTTTTCAGTACGTTGACTTTCATATCCCAGCATTTAAAAAACCCGTAAATAGTAAAAAGTTTAGGGCAGTTTCGCATGTTGTTCCATGGTTCAGGGTGTTTTCTTTCTTAATAAATTAACCAACTTTTTGGTTTGGAGGGGCTACTCTTTAGGCTGAAATGTATTGTTATTTTATTGTCGGACGAATACGACATCAAACGATGTCGTTTCATGTCGTCTATAGTATATATAGATAATGTGGTGAATATGGACATATGAAATAATTTTTTTTATTAAAACTTTAACGGTTTTGCTAAACATAGCACTAAGAGCTACGTTTAAGAAACCAAAATATGCATAACTTGTGTTATATAGAGTCGGTTGATAGATGTTAAATTTGGAAGGCGGGCATCCAAATAAAACAAAAAGATGACTCTAATTCAAGTGACACATTTTTAGTGTGTCGTTATTTTTCCTTCTCATCCATCACATTATAAGATTTGTTATCATTTGATCATAACTTTATTATATGAAATAGAAGAATACCCGTGCAAAAGATAGTGTATAATGGAAAATAAATATACTTGCTAACATGTGGTTTTGGTGTGACCCTTGAGGATTTAATTTGTAGTCAGTGCGAGGAAGAAATTTTATGGTTTAAAAATGAAAAACATAAAAATTTGAGGATTAAACAATATTTAAACTATTAAATTAATAGTATATGTTGTTACCATTTTTAATTAAGAGTATATAAAAAGGAATTTGAATTTTAGAAATGTAATTAAGGGGGTAACTTAGGCAACACACTTTACTCAATTTTAAAATATTATTTTAAGTTTCAAGAATGAATCTACACTTTTTATAAATATACAGAAGAGTACTATAACAGGCAATCATATTAGCATTAACTATGGTTAGGGTGGTGGGGGGATCTTTTATATAATAAGAGAAATAAATTTTTGTGCAAAAAGGAATTGGGTGAAATACCCAACTATATCAATAGAAGAGTTCTAGTTGTATGAAATTTAAATGTGCGTGAATGGTTTATAATTTGGATATTAATCTGAATCATTTAATCACTTTTATATTAAAGCATTTCAACCCTATATGCCTTGGGTTCATGAAATCCTTAACCGGATAAGACTAATTGAAAGCTAAAATCTAAGGCAGGAGAAATCAAACATAAAATGTTAGGGTATAGTCTAATGTTATATTATGCAAATGAGATCAGAATTGTGGTTATAACCACCAACCAAAATTAATTTTTCTCGGTTATTTACTAACCATTGTGTTGGTTGACAAAACGATACGTCCGTTTAGGGTGGCAATTCTAGACATGATACAAAACACAGCTCAAAACCGGCATGAAACTAAATTGGTTTGAGTTAGGGATAGACAAAGTTAAAGACTTAAACAATTCAACAAAAAAATGAAGTGATTAAACCAAGTCAAAGTTTAGGGATAAAACCATTATTATTTACCATTTTATAAATATCACTCAATTATATCAACTTCAATTCTCTTCTCTTAATATTGTCGCCGTTAAAAAACATCTATTCTCTTAATATGACTCAAATCCTTACTAGCATTAATGTTAATGTGGTGTTGTAAAACTTCATAATGTTACAGGGGATGAACTTGGAACACTTGAAGATTGGACTAAATGATATAATCGAGGCTACCAAGAATTTTGATGACGCATACAACATCGGGTCTGGCGGATTCGGTAAAGTGTACAAAGCAGATCTTGAACATTTTGATAGCAGTTATTCCTCGTCAAAAGAAGGGGTGGATAGATGCGATTTACCCAGAAAACGAAGCACGGTAGCCATAAAGCGCATTAATAATCCAGAAGGAGAACAAGGGTTTATTGCAGAGATTGAAACTCTAACTAGTTGTAAGCATGAGAATATAATCTCTCTTCTTGGTTTTTGTTATGAAGGTAACAGTGCAATGATCCTGGTTTATGAGCATGCCTCGAAAGGAAGTCTCGAAAACTATTTGGGAAGCAGCGATAAAATGGCTAATCTTAATTGGTTGCAACGTCTAAATATATGTCTTGATATTGCACATGGTTTGAATTACATTCACCACAACACAGATCATGGCAAACAAAAGATGATACACCGAGACATCAAGAGCGATAATATTCTATTGGGAGATACTTGGAAGGCAAAGATTGCCGATTTTGGGCTCTCCAAATTCCACCCAGCAGATCAAGCAGCCAGCACTATCTATACCAATATGATTGCAGGTACATATGTGTATTTGGATCCGGAATATGAAAAGGATGGTAAATTAAATAAGAAATCAGACATTTACTCGTTTGGAGTAGTGTTGCTTGAGATCTTGACTGGGAGGTTGGCCTATGATTATGCATACACCAAGGTGAATGAGAAGGGAATTGCACCCATTGCAAGAGATCATTTTGAAAAGGGAACTATAATGGAAATAGTTGATCACAAGATAAAGGAGGAGACTGATGAATATGTCTTTTCTTTAAGTAAAGGACCCAATAAAGAATCTTTGGACATATTTTTAGAAATCGCATTTCAATGTGTGGCTGAAACTCAAGCACAACGTCCAACAATAGAAGTTGTCATCAATGAACTAAAAAGAGCATTAGACTCTCAGGTAAGTCGATATTTTAAAGAAAACTTTTTAATTTCTTCACAATATTGATAGTAATATGTGACATTTCATACATTATACTTTGCAACATTTTCTCAAACTTTTAGCCAATATATGATCTTACCGTTTAAGTTTTTTCTTTGTATTTAAGTTTTGCGATTTTTTTTTATCTTAAACCTTTTTTAACTTAGTAATTTAAATTTATGACATGCTACGATTCACGGTAAACTTGCTAACTCTTCTCTTCCATGTATATATGTGTTTTCTCTAATTTGAAAATTGCAACAACTAACCTTGATTTACAACCATAACGTTGACATGAGCTTGGAGACAGCGAACCTAAAATGCAAAATAAGAATTCTAATTAATTCTAGTTGGAAAGTACTTTCAATCCATTCTTAACTTAACAAATTGACTAACTGTCCAATAATTCTCAGGAGAACCACAAGGACAACCTCAAACTGTCACTTGAAGACATAAAGTTGGCGACGAAAGGCTTCAGTCAAGACAATATCATTGGACATGGAAATTCTGGGAATGTATACAAGGGAGCTACTCACAGTACTCATGTAGATAACATCATTGCTGCAAAGCGGTTGGATAAGAAGTCGGGTCTAGGAGATGCTGATGTTTTGACAGAGCTGGCAGCAGCTAAATTTATGTCAGAGTTGGACGTCCTTATGGAGTATAAACATTTAAATGTCATTGATCTTGTAGGCTACTGTGATGAAGAGGATGAAAAAATTATTGTTTATGAGTATGCATCCAGAGGTAGTCTTGATAAGTACTTGAGCGATGATAGTCTTACGTGGGTGATGCGGCTTAAAATATGCATCGATGTTGCAATTGGGTTGGAGTTTCTTCATGGAACTGTCTCAAGTCCAGAAATGGTAATGCATAGGGACATCAGAAGCAACAACATTCTGCTATTTGATGACTGGAAAGCAAAAATTACCGGTTTTGGGCTTTCCTTAGTATGCCCAACAAATCAGAATGTTGACTATGTCATCGACAATGTTACGGGCACAATCGGCTATCGTGACCCACTACACTCGAAAACAGGCTTCTTAACTAAAGAGTCTGATATATTCTCACTGGGTGCGGTTTTACTTGACATATTGTGTGGGAAACTATCATCAGAAAAGCTAGATGATGAGTATCTTTATTTACCCTTTTTGGCTAAACACCACTATTATGTAGAAAAACTTGAGAAGTTAGTGTTCGAGGGTATCAAAGAACAAATTGTGCCACAGTCATATATTACCTTTACAAGGATTGCCCTTAAGTGCTTACATCACACGAGAGAAGGACGACCAACAGCTGATGAAGTGGTCATACAACTCAAGAAAGCATTGGAATTCCAGGTAAGTTTCTATATTTTGACAAAATTGGCTATTTTTTATTCATATATATCTAAACTATGGCCTTTAACTGTTTTATAAACTGTAAGAGAGTAACCGTATGAAACATGAGTTTAATAATTGATTAATGTATATACAGGAGGATCATGAGCTATGGGAGCCGAAATTGCCTAATGACTATAAAGAAATAATCCAGATGTCAAAGTGCCCAGAAATCTATTCTAGCAAAAAGAAAGAGGAACTTTACAACATTTTTTGTAAGGGAATCCTCATTCAACATGACAAAGTGGTAATCAGCTCATTCTCGCATCTCCTTTATTGGGTGTTTCTCGTTTCTATGTATCTTCTCCTTATTGAGAGATAATTCAATATCACACATGCATTTATACATCGTACACTTTGAGTCTGATTTGTATTTCGGTTGTATAACAGTTGTTGTCAATCGTTGGTAATGGAGAAAGAAATGAAATGGTTTCAGCCACATTGTTTTCCTACACAAACAGCTGTTCACATGAGTGGAAATCTCTTCCAGAATCAAGGTTATTCTCTCTACCTCTCCGCCTTTGTTAGTTTTAAGTGATAAGCAAACATATGCATTATAGGTAGAAGTATGTTATACTTTTTAATGTTAAAGTATATAAGTTTATTCTCTTTACCATTTATCACAATGACCGACTGCACTTACACAAAATATTTGAATCCCTTTGACTCTATTCTGCTAGAACCGTTAATCCCTTGTGCTAAACAACAAAGGAATAGTGCTTCATCATAAGCTCTTTTACACTTCAGACCTCATCTCATAAGGTTAATAACAAGATTAGTCCTGCATACATACATATCAACAATGAGAACTGATGTTGTACATGACAAAATAGATTTTAATACTCACTATATGGTTGGGAACAATAACTTTATAAACCTTTTTAATAAGGTAGTTGAGGTTTGCTCCTATTTTGGGTCCTCTGTTCTCATGACCGTGCATTATAAATTTTGCTAGCATCTTGATAGCGTTTTTTATAATATTCTTACCTTTATTTAAATAGAGATTTGTCTGGTACACAAATTCTAATAAAGTATTTAAACTCGTGTTCCAAAAATTACGTAATTCAAAAATAGAAGTGTATGGGAATAAAGGCTATGACTGATTAAGACTTGGATATTTATTAATATGTGCAGGTTTGAGAAAGTAGTGAAGATATTAGATATTTCCGACTTGAACTTCGAAGTCAAGACAAGCGCTCAATTTTTATCTCCAGATGTTGTCTATGGGGTCTATTTAGTCTTCAAAATTTGTGATTCAAGAAACTGTTCAAGAAAACCTATGTATGTTAACCTAAAGTATAGAAAGGGACAAGAAAGTCTCCATGCATATTTCTCAACATGGAGAGATGAGCAGTGGATGATGATCGAGTTGCACCGTTTCTTGAATCAGAATGAAGATGTCTTTTTTGAGTTTCTACTTGAGAGCTTTTCATCGTACTATAGTGGAGATGTTGCCGTTTATGTTGAAGGCATTGAATTCCGAGCCATTGACAAGGTAAGTTTGAAAATATTTCCTGGTTCCATCCTCAATTTCTAAGTACATTGTATAGAGGGATAGATGCATGGGGAAAAAACTCATGTTCTAAGTTGCACATTTGTATACAGGTGAAACATGAAGAAATGATCAAAAAGTTGATGAATGTCCAACAAGTCCAAAATTCCAACACTTATGTGGATCAGGCGGTAGGATTTATAACTACCGTCCAAAATAAATTAAAGATACAAAAAGGAAATGACGAGCTGTACTGGTTGGATGAAGTAAATGGAAAGAAACTTCTTATGGTTTCAGCAGAGGCGTCATTATACAAATTTTCGGATGCAAATAATTTTACTTCAATATCATCAGCCCAGTCAAGGTTTGCTTTTTTGAAATAACTTTTGTTACATATCCCTTTGAACGTTTACTATATGTGCTTACCCAAATATTTGAAAGTTCTTATAAAGCATTTGATCATTTACGATTCATGAATAGATGTTGAGAAAACTCACTTCTTGGATTCGGTTTTATGTGTCTTGGAATTTTACTTTGTGGTTTTTATGATGATGTGCATATTATTCATGCAGATTTCAAAAGGTGATTGAGCTTTTACCACAACAGCTATTAAAAATCAGATGCAGGATCAAAAGTCAAATGTTGTCACCAGATACAGAATACGTGTGCTACATTGTGTTCAAGCTTTCAAAAAAATGCCAAGGGCTGCATTGTCCAGTTAAAGTACGAGATGTACTCCATGAAGAAAACAATGAGGGTGAATTTATTTATTTTATAACCCCAAGCATATTGAATATACATGAGATTACTCGGTTTCCAAAACAAAGGGAAGATGGATGGATGGAAATTCAACTGTGGAAGTTTAACTCAACTCATGAATTCAAAGACAACTCTCTTTCTTTTGAAATGAAATTTACAAGTCTTGAAGGAATTATGTCTGGCCTCATTGTTTGTGGTCTTGAGTTTCGACCAATGTAAACGAATTTTTCATGTTCTTATTAACATTCGTTTTTTACTATGAGTATTGAAAAAATGCTGAATGAAACCTGGATAGTTATAAAATCATGTAAGAGTGAATGTTGATATTCTTAATGTTTGAATGTTGATGTTCTGTTTACAAGATTTGCATATATATGAAAAATTGTTGACAGCATCAGCTTATATGTCACAAGAATTTACTATTAGCAGAATAACTTGGAGGTCAAAATTCATCCAAATAAATAATGTGTCCATTCATTTTCTGAGATTCATGAGTACTATGCCCATAGCATTTTATAAAAATAAATTTAATTTTAGTATAAGAAAACGAGAATACAATGGCTGTCAAATATAAAATTCCTTATTATGTCTATTGTCTAAACAAAAATACGAATGACACAATAACAAATGACGGAGAAACAAGAACTATAATCAGCTCCTCTGTGCTTCCTGTATGTACCATTTTGCACAACAGATGTTACTCTCGAGCCTCTGCTTCTGTATGCAAAGTAACAAATACTTCAGGTTTACGTAATTATATAAAATTTTTGATCCAAAGTCAAAGTCTGCAGCAGTAGAAATTTTGACCCATTTACTTAGAAGTTGGGCTGATTTGGGTAATATATCCTATCTCCAATGACCCAAAGTGTGTCAAAATCTTAAATCATTTTGTTTAGCGATAATTAGATTATTATGTTAACGGTAATGATCAGATAAAAGCGGGTTTTTGTGTGAGAAGAGAACCAATGATTCACAAAAATAAATAAATAAATAAATAAAATACTATCGAAAAGTTCCACAACAGAGGAAGGTTGACTCATTACTTAACCCACGCGTATCTCGGACAGACACTCTAGAAGCATTATATCTATTTTCAGGATAACTGAAGTATACTCGAGCAAAAGTGGTCAATTAAGATGGGGTAATCTATGGTATTCCAATGAAGATTAACGATGTGACAGAGATAAGCATAAGAATGCAAGTATGTGACAGATAAATCTTTTCATTTTTTCATAACTTGATACGATTGGACAAGGTATTGATGGCCATAACACTTCCAAAGTCAAAGTCTGCAGCAGTAGAAATTTTGACCCATTTACTTAGAAGTTGGGCTGATTTGGGTAATATCCTATCTCCAATGGGTCAAATGGGTAAAGTTTAATAATTTGACCGGATTCAAGTCACCCAAAGTGCGTCAAAATCCTAAATCACTTTGTTTAGCAATAATTAGATTTTTATGTTAAGACTAATGATCAGATAAAAGCGGGTTTTTCTGTGAGAAGAGAACCAATGATTCTTCAAAAAAAAAAAAAAAACGTAAATTTCCACAACAGAGAAAGGTTTACTCATTACTTAACCCATGCCTATCTTAGACAGACTCTAGAAGCATTATATCTATTTTAAGGATAACTGAAGTATAATATTTTTTTTAACTCCATGCTTGAGCAAAAGTGGTCGATCACATCAAATTCCTCAAAATTTAAACGAGTTACAGAACACAAGTGGTCAATTTGATCATGCCAAATAAACAATGGAGTATAAGGTATTCCGAGGAAGATTAACGATGTGACAGAGACAAGTATAACATAAGAATACGAGTATGTGACTGTCAAATCTTTTCATTTTTTCATAACTTCATATGATTGGAAAACAGTATCGATGGCCATAACATTTCCAACTATTTTGCTTAGTTTATTGTTCCATGGTGCCCAAAAAACTCAAAATTCAAGATAAAGGAAGATAGGATAGAAAAAGATACATACCTACAGCAGCTCCCGAGACAATTAAGATTTTCCATAATCTCCCTAAATAATTCTTTAGGTGCTGCAATTGGAAATTATGACAAAAATTCATAAGAAATATCATAACTTTGCATTTAAAACCTTACCAGATAACCCTGTAAATCTCTCATATTGTTCATACACCTGTCCTATAAACATCATCTCCACCCCTGTAACGATTATGGCTCCACATTCTCCTGCTTCCTGAAGTAATCTCGTAATTTTTGGTGTGTACACAACGTCAAATACCAATGCATATGACTTTAAAGCTTCCTGCCATAAAAAATAGAGAAACTGATCTAAGTGCATACCATTATTACTAAAACATATGACCAGAAAAAGGTAGATAGCCGTACCTTAGAAATAGGAGTAATGTCTATATTTGGCTGCATACCAATTGATGTAGTGTTTGCAAGTATCATGCCACCTTCTGGACTGTAAGTGCTCAAATTGGGAAGATATATAGTCTCTCCACCAATTACGTCAGCAAGTTCTCTAGCACGATCTGTGCAATAACAGTAAGAGAAAACTTTAGTGGATGTATTAACTATGCATGTGAGAGGTAATGTGAACTATAATCAATTTTTGATGTTTTGATAAACCACTTAAATCCAAACACCCTCTAATTATGACGAGAACCATGACTTTCTCCCATACTGAACTCATAAGAATGCAATAAAACTAGTATAATGTTTTATTTGCAATCAAGTACGAGCACTAGGAATGGTAATGTGAACGATAGTTGAATCTAACCGTAAGTCCTATTTGCTATCACAGTTCTTGCACCCTTCGCTTTTGCTCCATAAGCAAGAGCTTTTCAGCACCGCCAGCACCAATAACCACAAATAGTCTACCAGCCAAGGGTTTGCACCATTTTGAACACCTAAACCTGCAGACAGTTGCAACAATTTGTGCTTTAAGTGAATCTCAAATGGGTCAAATCGGTCGAACGGGCAGAAAGTAACATGTGAAATCATATGAAACTTTGTAAGTGAGCAAAAGGCATTGTTTTGACCCAGCCGCCCATATTATCACTTCTTTTAGGAAGTATAGAAAGAAACCTCATAGACTTTCCTCGATAGCAGAAATAGCGCCTACATTGTCTGTATTATACCCATATAATGTCCCATCATTTGGTCTCCTGATGGCACAATTGACCGCTCCTATTGACTGTAACATACAATCAATAGCACAATACATTAAACGCCATATTTTTTTATCATTGTCTGCTTATTCTCTGATGGTAAAGCTTTTTATGAAAATGAAAATTACCTTTGCAACAGGATCAACCTCATCACAACATTGAAGTAAAGATTCTTTGTGAGGAATGGTACAACTGCAAACAATAATGATACATTTTACTCATTTGAATAGGTAGAAATAAGGGTTTTTTTTCCTTAAATTATCAACGCACTTCCATGTGTGTGCCCTGAGTCACAGTAATTTTATATAACATTTGAGTCAATAAAAGATGGCTTTGTATGCCGATTGGGCATTCGGTACCAAGTTACCCGACAGTCAACATGATTACTTTTAATCAAAAATGTCAACTTTATTTATATAAATATAAAATTTATATTTACCAGTTTTTAAATGACCCAACCGGTACAACAAAGCCACCTTTCAGTGACTTCTATGCAAAGAGAAAGTTAAGTAAGTACGTGGCTGCTACATCAGCTATATCTACAGCGGTTGTTGCAAACTTGACAATGTCAGCTCCCAAGCTTGCACTTTCAAAGGAGTATTTTGATAATTGTGAGAAGAAACTAAGAGTTTGCACTTTGTAGGCTTTTCTCCATGGATTAAATTGTTGAAATCATGAACGGCCTGCATTTGAGCAACTAAAATCAGAAATCTGATAGAGAATATTATGTCTGATAGTATAACGGAAATTTTTACTATGTAAGAACACTAATAATAGTACTTTATACGGGCCCATGACACAAAGAAACCGATTTTATGTCAAGAAGAAGAAAAGCTTAAACTCAACATCAATATGATCAGCTCCTAATTCCATTGCTAATCCAAGAGCAGCCAATCGACTTTGTTCATCTCCGTCGTACTAACCACCTTCCCATGTTGGTCTAGAAAATAACATAGAATCAGAAACCTTTTCGGGAAAGATAAAGTGTTACAACGTCATGTAATATGGACTAGTTAATCAAGAAACCAATAGCCCTGATTGTCCTAAAGAAAAATATAAATGTCCCTTTTTGTAAGAAGGGTTCATATTACTAATATCGAAGGAGTTGTCTGATGTCAGTTCAGCATACAACATCAACACTTATATGATAACATTGACTTCAGGGGATGTTTGGTGGTAATGCATATTAAAATTGCTTATGCTTTCATGAAATAAGCAATTGCTATAACAGAAGGCAATGCTGCAAAAAGTGTGTAGATTGGCTTCTAGAGTAACAAAACCAGATTATCAGATATTGCATTTGTTTAAGTTTTCGGCAATCAGCTAATTAGGGATTTAAGACGTAAAATAATCAACCTATAATCATATCCAAACACTTATTACTACTGATTTACTGTATCAAAACGCAACAAAGGGGTGTTTGGCATTACTAAGTTAAACAGCTTATGCTCATAACCAGAAGATCAACTTATCCAAAATAGCTTATTTCACCCCTGAGGTTAAACGTACAGTACTGAATCCACTAACAATAATCGGTTCAAACTAAACAATCTGAAACTTCTTACTGAAAAGACCTAAACTAAGTAAAGCATAGTCAAATTTATGCATCTGCTCAAAAAACACAATAAGCAGATAATCTGATATAAAAACAATCCAAATTCTGAAACATCCCCATCATATGTCAGACGATTCAGTATACCATCAGAAGAAAACTGCATTCACATCATAAGAGTTCTAACGATATCATAATCATAAGCCCTTTTTCCTCCGGAAACACTTATCCATTAGCAAATCCCAATTCCCAAACACACCCCTAAATATTATTATACTTGCATATACTTCACATTTCATCCTAAACTTAAACTGCTAATTACAAAGAGCTTATTTACCCTAAACTAAGTAGATAAGCATAGTCACATTTCATCATAAAAAAATACGAAGATAAGCTGTTTAGATAAGCAAAAATCCCAAACTCCCGACATCACATGTCAAACAATTCAGTTGCGAATATCAAAAAATAAATCCAACATTCATATCACAAAAACAGTTGTGAATATCAAAAAATAGTCACAAAAAACCGCACCTGCAAGTAAAAAGGGTAGGCAAAGGACTTAATTTATAAAGGGTTTGATATCATATCTATCAGTAAACCTTTCTTGTTTCAAACCTCCCAATCAGCTTATTTCACCCTCAAATAAGCATATAATCATGTCCAGACACTCAAACCTTATCCACAATATCAAAACGTGATAAGGGTGAGTTTGGGTTTACTATTTCAAACAGCTTATAAGTAGATGACCAGCTTATTTCACCCTAAGAAAACAACTTATTGTTATTTCAAAATAACCGCAAATAAACAATAGAACAAGCGATTGCCAATCAGCTTATTCCACCCCCAAATAAGCATATAATCATTTCCAGACCCCATACATTCAAAAATTCTTATCCACAATATCAAAGTGCAATAAGGGGTCAACAGCTTACGCATCTAATAAGCAGATGATCAGCTTATCAAAAACAGCTTATTTCACCCTAACAGAAAATTTGTTAATCAAATCCACAAAAAACATATCAGTTCATAATAAGCATGGGGTGTTTGTTTAAGCTTATTTGTGGGCTTATATTAAGTTATTACATCATAATAAGCTTATATGAGCCCATAAGTCTCAGAATAAGCCGAAATCATATAAGCTCATAAGCTCACAAATAGCTTTTTTTTTTTTTTTTTTTTTTCAAATTGATGAAATTAAAAGATGGGTTGAGTGTAAGAAGTGGAATCATTACATAAAAATGTGAAAATTTTGTGAAATGAAGGTTAATTTTGTGGGATTGAAAAGTTAGGGTTAGGGTTTTTCATTTGGGGTAAAATGGATTGAAAAGTGCATTGAAATTGAATTAATTTGGGGATTTTGGTTTTTGCACGTGATGTTTGGGATTTTTTTTTACTGTTTGTAACATTGTATTAGTAAGAGGGGAGGAAGTGGGGGTCGGGTACCGGGTAGTTGAACCCGATCGGTAACACCGCCCCTAGTGAGTCGGGTAGCGCAAATCGGGTATCATTTCGGGCTTGGACGCCGATCGGGGTGAGGCAACTTTTTTTGAATTTTTGAACGTTAGGGGAAGCCTAACGGCTAGTAGCAATTAAAAAACTATAATAATAATAAAAAAAAAATTACCTCCACCTTTTTAAAAACCTCCACCTTCACATTTTAAAATCACAACCCATTTTTCACAAAATCATCACAACCCATCTTTCAATTTCTCATAAAATCACATCCTTTTTGTGGGTTTTTTTAAAGTATTATGTAATGTTTCTTTTTTTAAGTATTATGTAATGTTTTTATTTTTAATGAAATGATATTTTTTTATTTTAATATTGTATGTGATTTTATGTATTAAAAATATATGAAAAAAAAATGGGTAGTATAGGTGACCACTCCCTCCACTTTGGGTAGTGTTAGGGTAGAATTGGGTAGTTTTGAGTTGTAGGGTTTTTATTGGATAGAGGTGATGGGGCAATTTGGGTAGTTTAGGGTAGTAGGTGACCACTCCCTCCCCCCTAAGGAAGAGATAGAATGATCTTTGTGAAATGTTAATAGAAGTACTTAGAGCATCTCCATCGCTAACGGGTTAACGTCGTTATTGGCAAATATAATGCCGTTATTGGCGTTATCTCCTTGGAGCATGCGCGTTATTGCGCCGTTAGTCCCAACACGTTAGTGGCATAACGGCCGTTATTTTTTTATTTTATTTTATTTATTTATTTTTTCCTTTTCTTTTTTCATTTATGCCCCTAAATGAGGGGTTGTTTTTGTAAATTGTTGGATTGTTAAAGTTTAACTTGGAAATGTTATTGATGTGGGTGTTTTTTGAGGATGTTAAGTTGAAATGTTAAAGCTGATGTGGCGCTGACGTGAACGGTGTTATTTTATAACTTTAGTTATTGTTGTGATTGCTCTCTACTAATAGTGTCTTAACAAAAAAATTATACCACGTCTTGATTGGAACAAAAAAATTACATCAACATACAAACCTCTAAAAGAGAGGATAAAGGAAGGGGTAAACATCCAATCGAATTCAATACCCAACGACCAACCTCTGTAAACCAATAGAGAGTGGTTTGATTTAAAATATAACTTTTCTTCCCCTTAGACACAGTAAAAAACTAAAAACAACATAATTGATACCTACGCACAAACTCGATTCCATTTGATACATGGTACCCGGTACCAAACTATATATGTCTAATTCATTCATTATTTAAAACATGGGAATATGTATTCTCAATAATTTTTCGTTTTCAACCTTGTCACACGTCTTGATAATTAGTTTTAGGGATTATATTCATTTTACGAGAAAATGTAATAGTAATTAAGTTTTTAGAATGTTAAAATTATGTCACTCAAACTCTATATCAATTACAAAAACAATCCAAGTTTTGTCTCATTATTGTGAAAGTATTCAAGAGTGTTATGTTTAGGAGTAATTAAACATGCATTATTTTGTTGTACTATAGTTTTTGTTAGCTGTACATTATAGATTAGTGATAAGGCAAAGAGATTAGTATGAAATGAGTTGTACATGATTCATGATTGGCATGTGATTATTCATTTACCTTAAATAGATCATAACACACGCTATAAATGTATATTCCTTCATATCAAATCAATCAATAAACATTATCATTCTACATGGTATCACGAGTCCATCCATAACCGATCCTAAAACTCTAAACCATAACTCTCCGTCGTCGCCAGTGGATCTTTATGTTTTTTCTAGGAAAAAACACGCCCCGTTTGTTCGGAAGGTTCTTTGGAGGTTCAAGTTTTAGAACCAACTTTTGTTTTCTCATCTTTCTGTTGCGTTAAAAAAAAAGAAAAAAAAAGTTATATTGTTTGTTTGTTAGTCGACTATTCGTACGACTTTGTTACCAGTCGACTAAAGTTGACCATTGGTACCAGTCCCTAATGTTGGCCGTTGGTACAATATGATTACCAGTCAACTTTGCGGACCGTTGGTACCAGTTGACTAAAATCGATTGTTGGTACGGTTTTGTTACGAGTCGAATAAAGTTATGCTTTTATTATGCTATGTTTTGTTTTTTTTACTACTATGTATGCAGATATCTTTAATAAGATTTGCCTACAACTTTGTTTGAAGAATTTCTCTTCAGTTTGAGTGTTCGGTGTCCTCCCGCTCAAACTGCAGGGGAGTGTTAGCTGTACATTATAGACACGGCCTTCCCGGAGATTTTAGGTGCCCTAGGCCGTAATTAAAAAAGGGCCTCCTTAAAAAAATATGCGAGTAAAACAACCGTATTGATGTTAAAATAAACTTACAAATATCCCAATATAGATGCTAAAAAATGTATAAATATTCAAAAATACTATTACAAAGACCATTTTATTGTATGAATGTTGCAATTTTACTAACATTTTTTGAAGCATAGTTTTTGACCATCTTCTTATAATCAACATTATTTAACAAATCATTCTCAATAACTATCAATGCCAATTTATTAAGTTTCTCATGTCATATTAAGGACCGTAGGTAGCTTAAACAAGAAAAATAAACACTAACAAATTAAAAATCTCAATAAAAAATTAAAATAAACAAGTAAAAGATTTACCTTATAATAGCCAAAACAATTGATTTATGAACCTATCGCCTACTGTTCGTCTTTCTTGATTTTAAAACACAAAACTCAAACTCGATCTTTTTTTATTGTTTGTGGGACACTTAACTGTAGGGCTGAGCATCGGGCCGATCCCGACCCGGCCCGACCCAAATCCCGACAAGCCCGAATCCCGACAAGCCGACAAACACAAACCGACTCCCGACCTCGACAAGCCCGACTAACATGATTCGGGACTCGGGATCGGGACGGGATTCGGGATTTGATCGGTTTTGTTTGTTGTTTTTTGGTTTTCGGCCCGTCCCGACCCGATCCCGACAAGCCCGAAACCCGACTAACCGGAAAATAGAAACCGACTCCCGACCCCGACAAGTCCGACAAGCCCGACTAACATGATTCGGGACTCGGGATCGGGACGGGATTCGGATTCGGTCGGTTTTGCTCACCCACTTGAACCTCAGGGACTGTTTTTGCCAAGTTGAGAAAGTTTGCATTTAATGCGTGCTTTTGCAAAACTTGATGTGACTTTTAGGAATAGTAAGGCGAGTTTTTCTTTTTTTTATTTCTAACGGGCCTCGTGGGTTATTTTCTTTTGCCTACCCGAATCGATGCTATTCATCTTCACTCACAACATACATACGCTTACCTTTTAGATCCTTTGGGTGTGGCTCCATAAAACTATCCGGCCATTTGAGGCTCCGGAAAACAAGAAATTCTTCCGGCTACAGTCGATTGTGAGGGTGCACTGTTCGTATCAACAGTGATTATTTTTTTATGTTGAATTTCTTGCCATTTGTTCCTCACGTTTTCTTTTTCCTTCCTGAATCTTCTTAATCAACCTCACACACACACACACACACACACAAAACCCAAACAGAAAACGCACACACACACAAATGATCGGCTCAACAAGATCTATCAATTTACGGCCTGAGAAAGCAATAACAAGCCTGCGGCGTCAAAAAAGGTGTGATTTTTATTTATGCCAGTTGATTTTGTTTAATTTTATGGTTTTTAAATTTAGGGTTTTTAGTTTTTAGGCTTTTTATTATTGTTATTATTTTTTTCAAATTAGGGTCCCGTTAATTTGGGGGGGTTAGCATTTGATTATGTCAGTTTTGGGTAATTTTCAGTTTTGGGTAATTTGGGGGTTTTTTTACTGTTAAGGTTTAATTGTTTCGTTTAAAGGTGTCAAATTATTGGTTGTTTGTTATTCATTTGATTTTGGGGTAGATTGAGGAAAATGATTAACGAGGTGTTTGGATTAGCTTATTTTACCGGCTTACGGGCACATTTGTATTTGGAAAAGCTCATGAGCTGGTTTTTTTTGTTTATGAGGTAATTAGGTTGAGCTTTTGTACTTGAATAGGTTGCACTCATAACCGAAAAAAAGCCGAGCTTATGAGCTTAGTGGAGTAAATGAAAAAAAAAAAAAAAAAAACAATTGCAATGGCTTTTTTTTTTTAAGAGATGGTTAGAGTTGTGACCATAGGTGTTGTTGCTGTCATAAGTAATCATATTCAGGATATCTTCACCAAAGCACTAAAAGTTAGTGTGCTAAAAAAAGATAATTACAAAAACCTATATGCGAGTACAGGTAGTAAAGGGTAATGTTATCTGTTAGTGCTTTGTAATTATCTTTTTTTACAATGTGTTACTATTTTAACCGTCTATAATAGGTATACCGGCTCACATCTATTGCCGACCCACCCACCACCACCAGCTCACTTCCGTCGCCGACCTAGCCACCACCACCAACTGCTAAAAGGTAAATGGTTTGTTTTTGTGTTTTCGAGCTAACTGATCTCTGGTTCATATATCATCTGTTATTGTTTGTTGTTGTTGGGGTTTAAGTGGCTTTATATTCTGTAACCGGGTAGCCGTCAAAATATTTTTTGGATGAATTGGATAAGAGATTAGTTAGTGAATATATAAAATGGAGCGAAACATTGTGTTTGGAATGCTTGATGTATAGTTGGAAACATAGCAGTATGAAACTGTGTACAAGATGTGTCCTTTAACAACATGCCTTTCCGTTATTTAGTTGACGCCATGTAAGAATGTGAAGCTCGCCCATCGTTTATCACTTAGTTGGTTAGAAACACCCTATGGTGAAATCTTTAAAATATCATCCGCGTGTATTATTAACTAAGTTTGATTTGTGGTATGGTCTATTTATTCCAGATACAGCTAACATGAGCAAAGGAACTTCCAATGGTCCGGGTAGAAATGCTGGCCGCGGACATCAAAGACACCATGGTCAGTCTCCTCTTCACATATTACATCGATAACTATTATATTCACTCCTTTTTGGCAGATTGCCTGTTTAGAGATCATAATACCTAAAAGTAACATGCATATACCAGATTTTAAAACCCTTAATATAGCATTCGCGTGTATAATTAAGCAACTCTAATATGTAATGCATGTGTTATTAAGTAAGTCTAATTTATGGAATTAACTTAAGTTAACAATCTCAGTGAGCTTGATTATAAGCTACTTAAAATAGTTTATTGGCAAACTTTATTACCTCTGTTTAAAAAAATGCTGCACATAGTTGGTTTTTGAGCAGTTGTGCGACTGTTGAAAAGAACCACTATGTTTGACATATGATTTTTTTTTGGCTTTTGCAGGTATGTTGTACAAACTTTTATTACACTCATATTCCCTGATTCAAGTGGACCTGTAAGTTATTATCTTTTAACTTTGATCAATGTGTGTTAATTTAGTATGTCGTAAGTGGTAGCTATATATAATGTTAGTACTTAGGAAACGCCCTAAAAGTGTTTTGCGTGAATGAGGCTAGAAAGTGGTTCGAATTAGTTTTTTAGTATATAGTCAGTCTTTTGTTTTCCTAATGTGAGCTTCCTAAATGTGATTAACTGGGTATATGAGAGTATTAGTGAACATGTAAAAATGAATATGTCAAATAAATGTTATATTCACATGGAATATATTACAGAGTGACCACTAAAAAATTATTTCAATTCTCAGGATATCACAGTGAAAAAGTTAGTGACCCAGATTGAATATCAGCCATTGTTTTTTTTTTATCAGTTTTCAATGTTATTTTAAACAAAATACGCTTCGGATTATCATGCCCAATAATCAGTCTCATAAAAGCTGCACTTTTAAAACAAATATCCTTTTGGTCATTTAATCTTTATTTCTTATTCATTATGCTTATATCATTTTCCTCATTAACTAAAATTGACAGGGCTGCTATATTGGTTGACGTTGTGCAAAAGCTTGCTCGGTTAAGAACCAAGCTTTTGCGTAAAGCTTTGCAAAAGGTTAACCTTCTTGGTGCTATCTTGATTATCAGGTCTCGTGAAACCTTGATTATCAGGTCACTTATCATCTTCTAGGTCTTCAAGGTACCTATTCAAAATCAGATATAATTACAGCCTAATACGTTAATCTCATTAAGGGTTCTATGGATAAATTGCAAAGCCCAATGTTAGCGATTCTTTTGGTGTTATTGTAATAAGATTACCAACTCTTTTTGAGTTTCTTATTGGTAGATAATAGAAGTCATGTTTGATGATTGCAGACAGCGTTTCATGCACCGAAGTTTGCTACAAATTGCAAGGGGAAAACGTGTATTGGATATTGAAAGGGGCAAACGTGTATTGGAAGATGTGGTAGATTCGCTGCAATCCAACATACCTGCACGCCGGCAGTTACATGATCTGAAGGCAGCTTTTATTAAGGTATTGTTTTCCATGTATTTTATGTTTCGGAGTTTCTAAGGTTGTATGTTACTGCCTCTCAGACACCGAGTATCTGTTTGTTGGTCTTTGCAGCAGGACAAAGCCGCCACATCTTTGCGAAATATAGCAGACGACGTAGTTGATAGCTGCCTATAAGTGAAACTGGTATCAATAGCAGTTCATGAGATGCGCAAGCATTTGTTTCTAGAGCACATGCCACCCGAATCTCGGACTCAGCAACTGATGGGTCACGAACGTCCATCCCTGCAACTCATGATACCACAGGTGGATAAATGGTTTATATAGTAGAGTGACGAAATTTAGTTTGCTAAATAATACAAGTGCCAAATAAAAGTTTACGCATCAAGTTTTTTTGATATAACTACTGGCTTTGGGATTATAGTTTTCCTTAGATATAAAACATGGCTTAATGTAATATGTGCAAATCCCGAAGGCTATAGTTTTTCCCTGAACTTTCAGTTCAGCACTTTAGCTTATCAGCTTTATATAAGCGTAGAAACATGGCAATGGCTTTAGGTTCATATAACTTACTTGAAAAATTTACGTTTTCTAATTGTATGTTATTTTACAGGATTTAAACAATAATGGATTACAGAAGATTTAAATTATCACTTGAATTAACAGATGCATCGAGTGGGCTTGCCGTTATCAATGCATGAACTGAACCGGTGTTGAAACACAAGTAAGGTTCTCTTTTAAAGAATTTCAGTGAAATTTGTTTACAGGATTTTAGTGCATAATTAAACGCTTAAAAAAAACTAATTTTTGCGGTTCTCAACTGCAGCCTGAACCTGCAGCTGAACCAGATGTGTCAACAGAACCCGAATGCGAACAAGTAAGATCAGTGGTCCTTCGACTACTTAATATTAACCCTGATTTATTTATTTAGTTGTCTATGTGGATTATACTTATTAAATTTACTTTATGCAGTGACGTCGAACTTTCAGTCTCTAAAAAAGCTTGGAGTCAATAGGCAGTATTTTGACGATTGTCATACTCAGCTCTAAAGGTAAGCTGAGTGATAAAAAATATATCATCGTTTGTTCAGCTCTTACGGGATTAACTAGCAGCAACTGTGATGGAAGTAACGTGTTTTAATGAAATGTTAGACTTTGTTCATATGTTAGTTAAGCTAATAGGTTTAACTTAAGTACTGTCATGCTTAGGCAGTGCTTTTTGGTGTATAATAGAGTCTTGAATTGTGACGGGGTTTAGACCACCGTCTGCTGACCAAACTTACGTGATCCGCTCACCAAATTCACTATAGAGTCTTGAATTGTGGCTGTGTAAGAGCTTGGTCAGCCCCTTGCATTTCAATGCATATCAGATGACCGAGTTTTGGGTGCTTTTGGGTGGTGAAATGGGTGGGTTTGGGCCATCAAATTGGTGGCCTCAGGGGTTGAAATGGGTGTTAGTTTGGGGGCTGAAATGGCTGACTTTTGGGGCTCAATGGGTGGGTTAGGGTGCTGTACATGGGACTCAATAGACATGGATGCAATCAGTTTGTAGCTTTGTGAATATTAAACATCTTTTTTTACATAAAACAACATAAACTGCGGCTAAAGTTATACTAATATGCTGATGGTTATTGTTGTTTTAGGTACGAATGGATGAGCAGCGGCGAGTTGTAATAACTCATACAAGAATGATAGATGCAAACGTTCTGTGGCCCAAGGTCGTGTGGCTAATTATATTTATACATCTTATGGACTGTTCTTTATGTCGTCTTAACCTTTGACACTATAATATTTTCATAGGTACGAGTAAAATCATTTCAAAATGTACATGGATGAAGTAAAAGGAGGGCGAAATTGGGTGCACCAGAACGATCAGTTATGCTGGTTTCCAGGTGGTGGTACCCATTTTAAACATGGAGCTGCTCAATACATTGAGAGGTATTTTTAAAAGGACTTCCTTTATGTTCTGAAATAGTGTTGATAACAAGTCTATTTTTGAAATTTGTGTCACAATTCCACAAATGTTTAAGGAGGTGTTGGAACCAGGATTACGTATAAGCAGATTTCTTACTTCTCTAAATCTGATCGTTTTGACCTTTATGTATCTGATGACTTTTGTTGTTTGAAACATTGTTTGTTTCTAGGTAATGAAATACGAGCTAAAGATTGTTAGAAGCCATTACTTTGATTCGACAAAAGGTTAGTGTCTTATCTACCAAAAACTGAAGTGGTGAGTTTTCCTTTAAGTGGAAACAATCTTTTAGTTTAACATTTTTACGGGATTGTTTGCATAGTGTCATGAAGAGCAACTCAAGTTTTTCTCACTCTAAGCATATACAATAGCAGTTAATTGGTGGTGTTTAGTTTGAGTTTCATTTTTAACCAACTGTATGATATTAGGGCTGTTATTTGATCTGTCGTCTTCGGCAATCGATTTGCAGCTAATCCAATAGATAAACCAATGTGAGGGTTGGGTAAGCCACCGCAACTAAGTATTATTGCATATGTTTGAAATGAATAAACTTGAGTTGCTCTTTATGATACTTAAGAAACAATTTCATGACTAAATACAATACAATTTTTCCTTTTACACATGCATAAGGCACCACAACAGAATATTAAGATGCAAGTCATGTTTGAAGTTATTTAGATTTTAGAATAATATGCCCACTGCTTTAGATTGTTTTTACATTTTTAACACGGTTGATAGATCAGGCTCAAGCAAAGATTGTTATATCTGTTTTGGTCTGCAATAAAATAAGCTCATAAGCCTATAAATAAACTCAAACAAACGCCCTGTAAAAGTGTTTGTGTCACTTAAATCGCTGCAATTGTTTTGCTTATTTTGGGGTTAAGTAGATGCTGATAACCAAGGAGCTGCTAATTTGATATGAAAGAGAATTCTGGGATAAAACTATCTTATTGATATGATAGAAAAATTAGTTCACCTCTATTCTGGTCACAGTTTGGCTTTTTTTTCACGTGGAACAATTGAGTCAGCCGTTTTCAAGTTATAGTAAAAACATTATTGGTAATTACAGTTATATGCGAATTTAATGATTAATAAGCCCGTATGCCACACAAATTCGTAATAGTAGTCTGGATTTAATGTGGTAATTTTTATATATAATTTTATGTGGTGCCGTCTTTTGGAAATCAAGTAAAACTTATAAAAGTTTCTTCTGATTTGAAGGTTCATCAAATCTGTCATATTGCTTTGAAAAGAATTCGTAAATATATCAATACGGTTGAAGAAAGCAGCGAAGAGACTCACACATAGGTACGGTTTTTAGACATTCCGTATTCAAGAAAATAGTTTGACTAAGTTAGTTTGGGCACAAAATAATAAGAACTATCAGTTTATCAAGATATATTTTGTAAAAGGTTGGTTACAAAATATATTGTTGACAAACTTGGCCAAACTTTATGATAATGTCTATGGACCATAAACTTTAGACACGTTAGAATTTGTCCAGTCATGCTGCTTACAAATATTTTTTGAACTACTATATCCTTTAGTTTTAATGAGTCGTTATTCATGTACTGCAGTATAAGTGTTGAATATGTAATATAACAGTGGTATTATGTTCGCTTATATGGTATCAGGGAACTGCACTTGCTGCTTAAGAAGGAACATGCAAAATCATTGGCACCCTCTACAGTATTGGCAAGCGAATTGCCTAATATGAAGTAACTGATATGAAGTAACTGGCGCCTGGGATTACACTTTGCAGAAATGAGTAGAGCGACTGCACTTATGTATTCAGCTTCTTGGCTAAACCACTGATGTTGCATCTTAATATCGTTAAATTTATGTTACGCTACATGTGTTTATAATCTTGAAATGAATTGAATTTTGGCAATAAATGAGTTTTTATTTCCCTGTAGGCGATGTGCTATGTGACAATTTAGCATCTCTAACATTATATGTCAATAGTATTGACAATGGCTTTGACTTCGGACTCCTTTTTTTGTCTGGCTACTTTGTTTGCAGCATTAGGCAGCCCTACTAATTCCGGTTCTAATGTCTGCATCCAACTTTAAAAAAACACACCGCGGCAACGCGCAGGCTCTCCGCCTCGTATATTTAAATAAAAAAGAAGTTTGGTATACGCAAAACTAAAATTTATTAATTTATTAAATTTTATTAATAATTTTCTAGATTAGATCGTTGAAAACTTAATAACAAGTTTAACTTATATTCATCATGTTTGTTATAAAATAATGTGAGTCATGTAAGTCGTGTTAATGATAACCGAGATTATATATACGGTATAGGGAACGATATACGTACTACTAGATTATACATGTGATCTTTCATAATATCTAACGGTAATTAAGTGGTAGTTGATAATTGGCATTATACCTTTTGATCACGTAAGTCGGGTTAATGAAAATCGGGATATAATAGAGAGTTGCTTAACATGTTTAACTTAAATATTATCGGATGTGATTACACTTGTTTACAAAGATAACGTTTTCGAATTATATTTGGTTTTTTATTTGTATCATCAATATAGTTTGAACGTTTTCTCAATGCATGCAATCATTGAAATGTAATGATTCCTTTACAATATAATTTAAGCGATAATGAATGTGCGGTCTTCAATAATACATGACGGTGATTAATTAGCTAGTAACGAGAACCGTGATCACACATGATGTTCACACAAATCATGTTAATGATGGTCGATTATATATAATAATAAACTACATTCCATATTGTGATATTATGAATGGGTTCAGTTACAATATTTGTGCTCTATAAGTTTCACGTAAATAGTCTCGGACGTGATAAGACTTACTTCAAATGACTTAAAATAGAATATTGTCCCCGGATGTCACCTTGTATATAGGTTGTCAATACAATCGATTGAATAGAAAGGCACCGTGATAAGTCGGGCTTAGTGGAATGGTCTTGAATGGTCAACACTTGCACTAGTGTCATACTATTCAATATAGAGGAACCATTGCATTTTGTATGTGATGTTCACAAAAGTCAAATTATTAATGATGATTGATGTCAATCATACTTGATTCTATACTAGACACTATACACTATATTTTGATAAACATGAACAGCCATGACTTTGAGTTGCGTCTAAAAGGCCCGATTATTGCAATAAGTTGTGTTTTTTAGGGAAAAGGAAATGGAGATGAGTAAAAAAGACTAGGAAATCGTCTAAAACCACCTCCCTAGCTTGGTTTTGAAAAATCAATATATTGGAATTTTACACCGCTATTTGATTCACATCTCAATGTAGTTTTGCTTCTATTGCAAATACTTTTTAGATTCGAGGAATGCTCTATCCACATAAATCTAATAAAAATATTTACACTAAATGATGTGTCACTGTAACTAGGGATGTCAAAAATCCTGACTCGACCCGGACCCGAACCCGACTAAGCATATTCGGGTCGGGTTACTCGGGTTAGAAATTGAATTCGGGTTAGTCGGGTCAACCCGAGTAACCCGAATACTAAATAGGGTCGGGTATCGGGTTGAGATTTTTTGGCTAAATCGGGTTCAGGTCAACCCGTTTGACCCGAATAAAGATTTTTTTTTTATATATTTATTTTAAAATTTTCTATATAAATTAGAAAAAATAGGCAATTTTGTCACTATTTAACTTATATTCGGGTTGACCCGAACCCGAACTGACCCGACCCGAGTTGACCCGAACCCGACTAACCCGAGTTCAAATAGGGTCGGGTTCGGGTAAATTATTTTTAGCCTTGACCCGACCCGAACCCGACCAACCTGACCCGACTGACACCCCTAACTGTAACTGTTACATCTATTGGGCAATTAAAAGAAGAGAGGTAATATCTAAAGTTAAATTTATCATGCCACATCATTTAGTAAAAACGGTTTTGCAAATTTTACGTGACTGTGACATTCCTTAAAAAATCATATTCATATTTTTAATACCAATACTCTCCAAGTGTTTTTCTTATCTTCTGGGACTTTGGATTATTTATCTACATTTATATGTAAAATGCTTCGAATTTTCAATACTAATGTTCTCGCAAATTTAATTTTCTTGAACTGTGAATTATATATCTACATTTATCTGTGAAATGCCACTTTTTTCATGTTGAAGCCCCAAAAAATTAGACATAAGCAACCAAAAATCATGAACTATTACTCTCTTTACTTCGAAAGTTGAAGAGAGAGCATACCATTATCTTTTATGGTCAACTATATACTTGCTTTTCCAATCTCTTTGGTCTAAAACACACGCTATCTCCTTTCATAGTTCATACCACATGTCTCATTTATGCATATTTTTGTTGTGTTTAAGATTGTTCATATGCAATATTTAAAGGAATTTTGTAGTTTTTCTTTTTTCTCATTTATCTTTCAGTCTTATTTGCATAAACAAAGAATACCATAAGCATCTTTCGTAAATTTTTGTTAAGATGTTGATAAATTTTTGTCAAGATGTGTAATGCTCTATCCACATAAATTTAATAAAAAATAGACTAAAATACATTGTTCGTCCCTAATCTTGTACACACGCATCACGTTGAATAAAACCTAGGCGTTTTCATTGCTGGAGGTCTAAAACATGGGTTTTTAATGCTAAACAAGTCCCTTGACCACTAATGCTAAAGTCAATGTCTGATTTTTGTTATGTAGTCGATGGTATTTTAGTCCATACACATTTATACTTTGATAACACATTTATATTTTAGTCCTTCATCTTCTTTGTCGTCGTCATCATCATACCAAAGTCAAGATAACATCTCTTTATAGTTCAACAGGAATATGCCATAGAGATGAAAACATATATCTACCGTTGTATTGTGCTAATGACATTAATATATTGCTATTTTGTACCGTATATTTAAGTTTTAACTGCAACACATTTAAATGATACTTGTGGTTTGTTGATATGAAAATGAACTAACCTCATGCGGCACTTCTTACTTCGATTTATACACGTATTATTTGTTCCTTTACACTAATATAAGTTTTATTTCCGCCAAATTTCCCTGTCCTTAATGATTAAGAAATATCTTGACAATTCAAATTCTTAGAACATCGATCAAAGAATCTTCTGCTGATTAACATCATATTTTACTTCAATATCATTAACATTCTCTCCAACTAAAACAGTATTGCAAAAAGCTAACATATAACTTCAGCCTCTAACGGCGTGCTCACTCGGTTAGAACTCAAACAAGAAACAATAGATACGTCTTCTAATTATATATACTTAAATGGCGGAACTTGAAACTTTTTCTTAAAAAAGGCTGAAATAAATGGAGGAATAAACGACAAAGCAATATACAAAAGCTTAAACATATACTTTTTTTGGGTAATAACACCTATGTTGTTACATCTATAAGAACTACTACAAGCAATAAATGATACCACAACTTAGTTTAAAGCTCAAGTGCTCAACCCAATTATCATTAATTTTTTTGAATTTATCAATTGGATATTTCTTTAAAATTGCCAAAAACTGCATATGAAAGATATCCAACTATACATCATGATTTAGAATGAAACATGTTAACAAGTTACTGGGTGGCTGCCATTTTCCAAAATGAAGTAGTAAACTATATTCAACTATGGAATTGGAAGGTCAAGCCATGTGTTTTTTTATATCTTTGCAAAACGATTGTGTTACCTTTGATTATTTATTCTCACTAAACTGTTTTCTAGATGATCACTTTCAAAAAACACATCCAAACCTATTTGATTATACTTTCTTTATTACATAATAAAATTGATATCTAAATATTGGTATTCCTTTTGTGGTCTAGAGAATCACCCTAAATGAAATCAAGAGCCATCCATGGTTCCTGAAGAACTTGCCCCGGGAACTAATCACAGGCTGCATATTACCGAAAAGAAAACCCGACATTTTCCCAACAAAGTGTAGATGAGATCATGAAGATCGTGGAAGAATCAAGAGTGCCACCACCAGTTCCACGTTCACATAGCGGGTACGGGTGGGGAGATGATGACGAGGATGATGATGATGATGACAAAGAAGATGAATGACTAAAATATAAATGTGTTATCAAAATATAAATGTGTATGAACTAAAATACCCTCGACTACATAACAAAAATCAGACATTGACTTTGGCATTAGTGGTCAAGGGACTTGTTTAGCATTAAAAACCCATGTTTTGGACCTCCGGTGATGAAAATGCCTAGGTTTGGTTCAACGTGATGCGTGTGTACAAGATTATGGACGAATGGTGTATTTTACTCTAAAAAATATTTTCACTAAATGATGTGTTATTATAACTATTACATCTAGTGGGCAATTAAAAAAAGAGAGGTAATGTTCAAAGTTAAATCTATCATGTCATATCATTTTGTGAAAACGTTTTTGCAAAATTTACGTGAATGTAACATCTTTCCATAAAATCATATTCATATTTTCAATACCAATTTTCTCCAAGTGTTTTTTTTGATCTTCTGGAACTTTGGATTATTTATCTACATTTATATATAAAATGCTTCGTATTTTCAATATTAATTTTCTCAAAAGTTTTATCTTCTTAAACTTTGAAGTATATATCTACATTTATTTGTAAAATGCTATTTTTTTTCATGTTGCAGCGTCAAAAAATTTGATATAATCAACCAATAATCATGGACTATTCCGATTTTTCGCGGTCCACTATGACATGCATGCCTAATACATATGCAAGTTATTGAAGTTAAAAACCATTTGTTTTTACTATTTTCACAGAGTAAATACGGCCTATAACAAATAAAGGAAGTTTCATATACATGCAAATGCATAAGTCAATATGGTCTTTTTTTTATTAATAGAAATAGAATTATACAAAGACTTATCCATACTCATCCACAACCACATATCTACAAACGCACTCTTATCAAATTTATATCACCACTAGCTACTCTTTCAGATCTCCTTCATTTCGTATCAGTTTGTAACCCAAATTTCGCCCTCTTTTTTATAAAGACAGAAACATGATGTTTTCACCTGACGAATTTGATCACCTAAAAATACCCCTTGAAAATATCCTGATAGCCACCAACAACTTTGATGAAGAATATGTCGTCGGCACAGGTGACTTTGGAAACCGTTACAAGGGACAGCTTTTGTGGTCCGGTGAGTTGATTGATATCCGTGCTCGGAGGTTAAATAAAGAATTGGATGATGGAGAACAAATGTTTTGGACGGAGATTTCGATGCTGTCAAGTCTCAAGCATAAAAATGTGGTTTCTCTTGTTGGGTTTTGTGATGATAATGATGAGAAGATCATCATTACCAAGCTTGAGACAAGGGGAAGTCTTAGCTACTATCTAAGTGACCCGATTTCGTTGACATGGGTGCGAAGATTGGAGATATCTGTCGGTGTTGCGCATGCATTGAGCTACATTCATTATGATGACTCACGCGATTTCAGCGTAATACACCGGCTCATTAGCAGTAGCAGGGTTCTATTAAATGATGAATGGGAACCCAAGTTATCTGATTTTCGATGTTCCATGAAGATTGAAGCATCTAAAAGGCACCATTCTTTTCATACTAATGAACTTGAGTATGTGGAAGGGTATGGAGACCCAACGTATATTGAGACAAAAAGTGTGAACCACAAGTCAGATATCTACTCCTTTGGGGTACTATTGTTTGAACTACTCTGTGGTAGGAAATCAATAATAGACAACGATAATAACAAGTATTTGGCTCCTCTGGCCGTTACCCATTATAGAGAGAAAAGACTCGATGGAATAATTGATTGGGACCTGTGGAATCAAATGGACTCACAGTCATTCGACATTTTCGCTGAAACAGCGTATGAGTGCTTGAATGAAGAACGATCGCAGCGCCCAAATATTGATGAGATTGTCACAAGACTTGAGAGAGCGTTGGAACTTCAACTGGAACATCAAAATATTGATGAGGTAATAAAACTTCTAGTACCTGATTAGCCTCTGATCAGTTTCACAATTAGGCCATTCGACTTGCACAGATTATCCTGAATCAAAGAGTATAATATCATGCTCATGCTCTGTTTAACACACTTATAGTCTCATTTAGAGTTTTAACTCTTAAGAACTATTCTAAGATTAAAGCATATATAACTGTCCAAATATTCAACTTTCTGATGTCCTAACAACATGTAATTGCTCTGAAAAACAGCATACAAACCTTTAAAAGTATCTAATTGCCAATCGCTGTAAAAAAACAGCGTACAAACATGTAATTGCTGTAAAAAACTGGGTCGGAACAGCATATAAAAGCTGTAATTGCTGTAAAAAAACAACATACAAATATGTAATTGCTTTTAAAAAAAAGTCCATGTAATTGCTGCAAAAACTTGTTTCCAAACAGCCATGTAAAGGCTATGTCCAAACAACATATAAAAGCTGTTAAAACAGCATATAAGCCTGTCCAAACAGCCCATTTTTCTGCTGTCCAAATAGCATATATAGAAAGTGTTTAAAACACGATAAAAACCTGTCTAAACAGCATTTAAAGCCTAAAAACTTTTAAAAAGCAATGTAGGACACATATAAAAGATTTAATGACAAACCCAGCCGGAATTATAGAAATGGGTAAAACCCGGATGGTCACACTGGGTTTTGAATTCTTAAAAACCGGTTTCTTTTGACCCGTTATCTAAGCTGGAACCGGTTCGACCGGTCGAACCAGCCGGGTCGAACCGGGTTTCGAGTGGTATAGTAATAGTACTTGTTGATGTCTGCAAACATTTGTGAACTATGACCCACTCAACCGAGATTTTGATAGGATGTCGAACCGGGTTTCGAGTGGTATAGTAATAGTACTTGTTGATGTCTGCAAACATTTGTGAACTATGACCCACTCAACCGAGATTTTGATAGGATGTCTAGCAAACCTTTATATGAAACTGGGGGAGTGTGTCCCTGGTAGATGACTAAAATTAGAAACCGGGGGATAGCAAGTTACAGGTGAGTTTCCCATCCCCTTTTTGTTTGTGTCTTTAACCTCAAAACTTAAACTATTAAAGACTCTAATCTTCAAGTATTTTCCCATTTCAAAATTAACCACAAATATTAATAGACTTATGATGATAAATTTGTGTGTCCATGTTATGGTTTGTCTCTGTTTGGCCATTAAAAAACGAATAACTGATAGGAAAAAAGCTCAATTAGGTCACTGGTTAAGACTTGATAGTCACCCACAGTGTATTTTCAGTGAATAAAATTTTCTGTATCCTTTTTATATATATAAAATTTATATTATTATTTTAATAATATGGCTTTAAAAAAAATGTGACTATCAGTTTTTCTTGGACAAAATATTTTTTCATGTCAACCCAGCCTGACACACACTTAAGTTAATGTAACAGATTAAACACAACATACCTAGTCACCTCAGCAATATAAAAAACATTAATATCTCATAAGCACCATGAAACACCAAAAACCGGCATGTTAAAAAGACGAAAAAGGTAGCTAAATGATGGCCAAGAAACAAAACATCACGTAAACGAAACAACTACCTTCTCAATACTACCCATAATAAACCTTTTGACCTTGGTTATTTTAGCCTTCAGTTTTGACAGTATACTCATTTAATATTTTCCCTTTGCCTCTTTATTCCGCCTAACAAGGCATAAACGGAAAATATAAGACACGTATTAGTTTCAAAAAAGAATACTCAATGAAATAACTTATGACATCTAAACTCAACACGCACCCGAACTCCTTAGCAATATTGTATGCAAGCAATGGGTAACAACCTTTTGGGATATAGCTAATCTGCTTTGAAAGTTGAAACCATGCTACGGGTCAAATGGGTAACAACCTTCTAATTTCAGCGTTTATTCTTTTACTGTACTATATAAGCAGTTATCAGTTGACTTTTGGATTATTGATCTGCTTTGAAACATTACCTTGCCACTTTTCAAGGCTTTCCATATATAGTCCTTCAATTGGTCCTTATTATCAAATAAAGTATCCTGCAACCGCTACGAAAACATGTCACTGGAAACAACTTCAAACATCAAATGAATAAACATCAACATTAAACAAAAGTATATTGCAACGTTAAAAAATTTACTGTTACACAAAGCACATGCCATAGTTTTTTTTCTTCTGAATACCACTACAAAATTTACTGTTCCACAAGACAAAAGCATGTCTTTTTGAATGCAATGAGGGAACAAACAAGACAATTCCAATCCATATTATCCCATCAAAACTGCATCAGGTAGACAAAGTATCGCCCATGTAGTCCATACTTACATCATTTGATTCAGGACCAAATGCTTTAAATAACACCTTAGTAGCAAATATTGACTACATTAACCAAGACCAAATATCAACATGAAATCACTAACCAAAACAATGAAACTTAATAACTATAAACTACAAGATATATGCAGAATTATACCTGACATATCTTAGACATGGTTCAGGAATTTTATCAAACACTTTGTACGGATTATTAAACTCCCTTTTTCTAACTCACATTTTAACTTGACTATTTTACAGATAATGAAAGAATTTGCTCACCTCAGAGTCCCCCTTGAAAATATCCTATCTGCCACCAACAACTTCGCTCAAGGAAATTTCTGGGGAGAAGCTAATTTTGGAAATCATTACACGGGACAGCTATTGTGGTCCGGTGAGTTGATTGATATCTTTGCTCAGAGGTGGAATAAAGAATGGGATGGAAAAGAACAACGGTTTTGGACAGAGATTTCCATGCTTTCTAGTCTAAAGCATAAAAATGTGGTTTCTTTTGTTGGGTTTTGTGATGAGAATGATGAGAAGATCATCATTATCAAGCTTGAGACCAGGGGAAGTCTCGGCGTATTTCTAAGTGACCCGATTTCGTTGACATGGGTGCGAAGATTGGAGATATCTGTCGGTATTGCACATGCATTGAGCTACATTCATTATGACGAGCCACGCGATTTCAGCGTAATACACCGGCTCATATGCAGTGCCACAATTTTATTAAATGATGAATGGGAACCCAAGTTATCTTGTTTTGAATGTTCTATGAAGATTAAAGCATCTGAAAGGCACCATTCATTTCATACTAATACACTTGTGGGTGTGAATGGGTATGGAGACCCAACATATGGTGAGACAAAAAGTGTCAACCACAAGTCAGATATTTACTCCTTTGGGATAGTATTATTTGAATTACTGTGTGGTAGGGAATCAATAATTGACAGCGATAATAACAAGTATTTGGCTCCTCTGGCCATCACCCATTATAGAGAGAAAAGACTCGATGGAATAATTGATTGGGACCTGTGGAATCAAATGGACTCGCAGTCATTCGACATTTTCGCGGAAACATCGTATGAGTGCTTGAATGAAGAACGATCGCAGCGCCCAAATATTGATGAGATTGTCACAAGACTTGAGAGAGCTTTGGAACTTCAACTCGAACATCAAAATAAGGTAAATAAAACTCCTAGTACCTGATTAGCCTCATACTCTGTTTAACACACTTATAGTCTCATTTAGAGTTTTAACTCTTAGGAACTATTCTAAGATTAAAGCATATATAAATGTCCAAATATTCAACTTTCTGATGTCCTAACAACATGTAATTGCTCTGAAAAACAGCGTACAAACATGTAATTGCTGTACAACATATAAAAGCTGTTAAAACAGCATATAAGCCTGTCCAAACAGCCCATTTTTCTGCTGTCCAAATAGCATATATAGAAAGTGTTTAAAACACGATAAAAACTTGTCTAAACAACTTTAAAAGCCTTTAAAAACTTTTAAAAAGCAATGTAGGACACATATATAAGATATAATGACAAACCCAGCCGGAATTATAGAATGGGTAAAACCCGGCGGGTCACACTGGGTTTTGAATTCTAAAAATCCGGTTTCTTTTGACCCGTATCTACTTCGGAACCACTTCGACATGTTAAACCGGGTTTCAAAAATGAAAAAAGTAAAACTGGTATAGTAAAAGTATTTGTTGATTTTTGCAAACAATTGTGAACTATGACCTTTATATGAAATTGGGGGAGTGTCCCTGGTAGACGATTAAAATTAGAAACTAGGGGATTGCTGAGTTACAAAGTAAAATCAAAATTTTAATAGTATAGTTATAAAATCTACCTGTACCTTGTCCAAATTTTCTTCAAAATTACATGTAAGCTACATATGAGTTGTCCACCGCCTTTTTGTTTGTGGCTATAAAATATATTTGACTATCAGTTTTTCTTTGACAAATTTTTTTTCATGTCAACCCAGTGTGTGTGACACACTGAAGTTAATGTAAGAGATTAAACGCAACATTAATATCCCATAAGCACCATGAAACACCAAAAACCGACATGTTGAAAAGGCGAAAAAGGAAGCTAAATGATGGCCAATAAACAAAACATCACGAAAATGAAACAACTAGCTTCTCAATATAGCCCATAATAATCCTTTTGACCTTGGTTATCTTAATATGATCCCTTGGCCTCTTTATTCCGCCTAACAGAGGCATAAACGGAAAAGATAAGACGCGTACTAGTTTCAGAAAAGAATATCAACGAAATAAGATTTGATATCTACACTCAACACGCCCCCGAACTTCTTATCAATATTGTATGCAAGCAATGGGTAACAACCTTTTGGGATAGCTAATCTGCTTTGAAAGCTGAAACAATGCTATGGGTCAAATGGGTAACAACCTTCTAATTTCAGCGTTTATTCTTTTACTGTATCATATAAGCACTTATCAGTTGACTTTTTGGGATTACTGATCTGCTTTGAAACATTACCTTGCCCCTTTTCAAGGCTTTCCATGTAGTCCTTCACTTGGTCCTTGGTATTATGGGTCCCCTTCTCATACGCTTTGGAAAATTATTTTTTGCCTGAAACAAGAATGAGTAGTATATAAGAACTAGAATGAATGCAGTAATAGCATAATCATTGGATTTCATAAAGTCTAAAGAAAGATTACTCAAACTCAACAGATTTCCATATTTCGCTAATGGTAAAGGAAAAAATCTAAATTAGTTCCATAGAGATCAAACTTATACAAGCTCTTGATCTTCCTCAACAGTTTTATATCCAAGTTCCTATGACTTTATGAGATGAACATAACTTAAGTATATACAGTTAAATGGGTTGAACGAATCTCAAAGTATGAGATGAACATCATCAACCTGGAATAGAATTATACTTTCCTTAATATTCATGTGTCTCATTGCTGCTAGTTTTTCTTTCCACAACAGGAGAGTTCTTCCCTTTCAAAATCAGCAATTTGGCTTTAAAAGTTTCAATTACAACATTCAATACTGTCTCTCCATTCCTTTCAATATCCTGAAAAATCCTCCAATTCCACTATTGTCAAATAAAGTATCCTGCTGCAACAGCTACGAAAACAAGTCACTGGAAACAACTTCAAACAAAAGTATATATTGCAATGTTAAAAAATTTACTGTTACACAAAGCACATGCCATAGTTTTTTTTTTTTCCTTCTGAATACCACTTTAGGAACTTATCCACAAGACAAAAACATGTCTTTGAGGGAACCAAACAAGACAACTCGAATCCAGATTATCCCATCAAAACTGCATCAGGTAGACAAAGTATCACCCATGTAGTCCATACTTAAATCATCTAATTCACGACCAAATACTTTAAAAAACACCTTAGGAGCAAATATTGACTACATTAACCAAGACCAAATATCAACATGAAGTCACTCACCAAAACAATGAAACTTAATAAGACCATTCACTTGATCACTTCCTAAACTTTTAACTAACCTGTCTTAGACATGGTTCAGGAATTTTATCAAACACTTTGTACGCATTATTAAACTCCATTTTTCTAACTCACATTTTAACTTGACTATTTTACAGATAATTAAAGAATTTGCTCACCTCAGAGTCCCGCTTGAAAATATCCTATCTGCCACCAACAACTTCCATGAAGGAAATGTCGTTGGAGATGATTGGTTTGAACAGAGATATAAGGGACAGCTATTGTGGTCCGGTGAGTTGATTGATATCTTTGCTCGGAGGTTTAATAAAGAACGGGATGGAAGGACAGCTATTTGGAGGGAGATTTCATTGCTTTCTAGTCTCAAGCATAAAAATCTGGTTTCTCTTGTTGGGTTTTGTGATGAGAATGATGAGAAGATCATCATTATCAAGCTTGACACCAGATTAAGTCTCAGCAACTATCTAAGTGACCCGATGTTGTTGACATGGGTGCGAAGATTGGAGATATCTGTTGGTATTGCACATGCATTGAGCTACATTCATTATGATGAGTCACGCGATTTCAGCGTAATCCACCGGCTCATTACCAGTGGCAGAGTTCATTTAAATGATGAATGGGAACCCAAGTTATCTGATTTTCAAGGGTCCATGATGATCAAAGCATCTCAAAGGCACCATTCATTTCATACTAATAATATTGAGGGTATGAATGGGTATGGAGACCCAACATATATTGAGACTAAAAGTGTGAACCACAAGTCGGATATTTACTCCTTTGGGATTTTATTGTTTGAACTACTCTGTGGTAGGGAGTCAGTAAGTGAGCATCCAGATAATAAGTATTTGGCAACACAGGTCTTTTTTCATTATAAAAAGCAAATATTAGATGAAATAATTGATCCGGTTCTACAGAAACAAATGGATCCGCAATCATTCAACGTTTTCGCAAAGACGGCATATGACTGCTTGAATGAAGAAAGATCTCGACGCCCGGATATAAGTGAGGTTGTCACACAACTTGAGAACGCGTTGAAACTTCAAATGGAATGCCAAAATGATGTACGACTTTTTTTTTCCTTTCATCTTTCTTTTATAATAGTTAATCTCTATTTATTGATAATATTAATATTAACACGAGCAAAATTGTTTACTTATTACTGTATATTTATGATAATAAAGGAGCAGTCAAAAGTTGCAGCAAAAGTTGAAGATACATCATCCACTAATGACAAGGTAATTATTTACTCATTACTATTGTTGCTAGTCACGGATTTTAGATAAGTGAACTCCATATCTACACGTGTCATTTTTGGAACACTTGGTAATGTTGTCTTGTTTTGTACATATAGGAATCATTGACCTCCATATCTACACATGTTGAGTCCCATGTCAGCCAAAAGACAAAGTCTTTCCTCAAAGATCTTTCTCACTCAAAACTCAGCTTTCAAGATCTAAAATCAGCAACCAACAATTTTGCTGATGAGAATATTATCAAATATATTAAGCTTGGGACGATTTACAAAGGCCGTCTCTTACATTTGGAGCAATTCATCGATATTATTTTGAAGTCTTTCTTTCTCAATGAGAGCAAAATGTTTTGGACGGAGATTTCTATGCTTTCTAATCTCAAACACAAGAATCTAGTGTCTATTGTTGGATTTCATGATTATGAGGTGAACAAGATTATCATATATAAGAAGGAGGCCAACCGAAGTCTCAACGAATATCTAAGTGACCAGACCCTCAAATGGATGCAAAGGTTGAAGATATGCGTTGGCGTTGCGAAGGCATTGAGTTACATCCATTATGACGTTGGACGGGATTTTAGTGTCATACATTGCAACATCATGAGCTCCAATATTTTACTAGATGACAAATGGGAACCCAAGTTATCTGGTTTTGAACTTTCGTTGATAAATACAGTAGCTCTGAGGCACAGTCTTCTTCTTATTCGTGATATTGTTAAGAATGTATACCTAGACCCAAAATATGAAAAGACTGGTGGGGTGACCCACAAGTCAGATGTGTATTCGTTCGGTGTTGTATTATTCGAAGTTATGTGCGGAAGGAGTGCAGTTCTTCCGGATGAAACATTGGGAGAGGGGTTATTATGTCAACTGGCCAACTCTCATTTGGACGAAATGATCATGCCGCATTTACGAAATCAGATGGACCAAGATGCATTAAAAATCTTCTCAGAAACAGCATATTGCTGCATAAAAGAGGAAAGAGCAGATCGTCCACATATAGATCAGGTTGTCAAAGGACTTGAGAAAGCGTTGAAAATTCAATCAATGTATGAAAATCCGGTAAGAAAATCAACTTAGTTATCAACTTTATCTGATAATAACTGTTATATTTATCTACTAATGTCCTCGTCTTTTGCAAATATTATTTTAGGAACTTCCAAGGAATGCAGTTGACAGTACATCATCCAATCATCTGAGGGTAATTTACTTCTTTATAGTTTTAGTTCGAAACTGGTCATTCTAATTAATAAACAAAAAAGTAAATCACACGAATGGTCTATGTGGTTTGGGGCTTTTTACATATTACATTTGATCCCTATTCATGATCCTGGCACTCTAAACTGATAAACGACCGATAACAAATTTATTGATATGACCAGGCCAACTCCACGCCACAGGATCAACACCCAAAAACCAGAAATCAAAACACCATCTGCACCAACTACCATGGACTTGCACACTAGTCACAAATCACAAATCAGTTTTAAGCATAAAACAGTAACTGATATTGAAGCAAACGGAATCCATTGGCTGATAATAGAGTGTTGCTGTATCACTTTTTTCTATTAACATCACAATTAGTACAGATTGTGAATCTTTTGTCATTCAATAATTTTTTTAAGTATGTTGTTGTATTTTAATGTCACAATGTTGCAGTTGAAGAACTTGGAACACTTGAAGATTGGACTTAATGATATCATGAAGGCAACGGAGAAGTTTGCCGACAAATATTGCATTGGGTCAGGCGGATATGGCATGGTATACAAGGCACAACTCAAACATTTTGATAGCAGTAATTCATCTTCCATAGAATGGAAGAATAGATACGATCTTCCCAAGAAACATATCACGGCTTATAAATTTTTACCTTTTACCCAAAAAAGAAAAAGAAACGTAGCACGGTAGCCATAAAACGCATTCACAATCGAGAAGGAGAACAAGGGTTCATTGCAGAAATTGAGGTTCTGATTAGCTGTAAACATGAGAATATAATCTCTCTTCTTGGTTTTTGTGATGAAGATCGTGATCACATGATCCTTGTCTATGAGCTTGCTTCTAAAGGGAGTCTTGAGGATTATCTAGGAAACAGTGAAAAAATGACTAATCTTACTTGGATGCAACGCTTGAAAATATGTCTTGGTATTGCACATGGCTTGAATTACATTCACACCAACACGGATCAAAACAAACAAAAGATAATACACCGTGACATCAAGAGTGCAAATATTCTACTGGGCGAAAATTTGGAAGCGAAGATTGCTGATTTTGGGCTCTCCAAATTCCACCCAGTAGATCAAGATGCCAGTACTCTCAACGCGAGTACGATTGCAGGTACACCTATGTACTTCGATCCAGAATATCAAGAGTCTGGAAGATTAAATAAAAAATCAGACATTTACTCTTTTGGAGTTGTGTTACTTGAGATCTTGACCGGGAGGTTGGCCCATGATCGTATTTTCACTGACGTCAATGAGATGGGGATTGCACCCATTGCAAGAGATCATTTTGAGAAGGGAAAACTTATGGAAATTGTTGATCACAAAATCAAGGAAGAAACCAACGAACATGTCTTTTCTCTAAGTAAAGGACCCAATAAAGAGTCTTTGGACATATTTTCAAAAATCGCTTTTCGATGTCTAGCAGAAACTCAAGCTGAACGTCCATCAATAGATGTTGTCATCAACGAACTTAAAAAAGCGTTATGCTGTCAGGTGCACAATTTTTTTGAATAACTTTATAATCTCCTCATATATTCTTCATAGTAGTATGTCACATTTTATACATTTTACTTTGTGCAACTAATACTTTAATTCTCAAACTTTTACTGAATTACAGATCTTACCAGTTAACTTTTTTAGTCCTTAACTTTTGTGACATATTGTTTTAATCTTAAACTTTACCAAGCCTGATTTACAACCGTAACCCTGAACTTAGAGACACTAAAGGAGTTTTAGATGCCAAAATATTCAGTTATTTTTTACTTATCAAATCGACTGATTGTCCGATGATTCGCAGGAGAACCACAAGGACAGCCTCAAACTGTCACTTCAAGACATAAAGTTGGCTACAAAAGCTTTCAATCAAGAAAATCTCATTGGACATGGAGATTTTGGGAATGTATACAAGGGTCACAATCATGGGCATAACTTCATTGCTGCAAAGCGGTTGGGTAGGAAATCTGCTGAAGGAGAAGCTGAATTTATGACAGAACTTGAAATTCTTATGCAGAATAAACATGAAAATGTAATTGGTCTTGTAGGCTACTGTGATGAAGAGGATGAGAAAATTATTGTCTATGAGTATGCATCAAGAGGAAGTCTTGATAAGTACTTGAGCGATGATAGTCTTACGTGGGTGATGCGGCTTAAAATATGCATCGATATTGCTATCGGGTTGGAGTTTCTTCATGGAACTATTTCAAGTCCAGAAATGGTAATACATAGGGACATCAGCAGCAGCAACATTCTACTGCTTGATGATTGGAAAGCAAAAATTAGTGATTTCGGGCTTTCCTTAGTATGTCCAACAAATCAGGATGTAGACTATGTCATCGACAATGTTACAGGCACAATTGGCTATTGTGACCCACTTTACTCAAAAACAGGCTTCTTAACCAAAGAGTCTGATATATTCTCATTGGGTGCGGTCTTATTTGACATATTGTGTGGGAAACTATCATCCGAAAAGATAGATGATGAGTATCTTTATTTACCCTTTTTGGCTAAACACCACTATTATGTTGAAAAACTTGATAAGTTAGTGTTTGAGGGTATCAAAGAAAAAATTGTGCCACAGTCATATATTACTTTTACAAGGATTGCCCTTAAATGCTTACATCACAGGAGAGAAAGACGACCAACAGCTCATGATGTGGTCATACAACTCAAGAAAGCATTGGAATTTCAGGTAAGTTTCTATATTTTGAGAAAATTGGCTAACTAATTTTAATTTATATATATCTAAACTATGGCCTTTAACTGTTTTATAAACTTTAAGAAAGTAATTGTATGAAACATGAGTTTATTAATTGATTAATGTATATGCAGGAGGATCATGAGCTATGGGAGTCGAAATTACCTAATGACTATAAAGAAATAATCCAGATGTCAAAGTGCCCAGAAATCTATTCTACCAAAAAGAAAGAGGAACTTTACAACATTTTTTGTAAGGGAATCCTCCTTCAACATGACAAAGTGGTAACCTATTCATTCTCATATCTTCTCCTAATTGAAAGATAATACAAAATCACACATGCATTTATGCATCATACACATTGAGTCTGATTTGTATTTCGGTTGTATAACAGTTGTTGTCATTCGTTGGTGATGGAGAAAGAAATGAAATGGTTTCAGCCACAATGTTTTCCTACATAAACAGTTGTCCATATGAGTGGAAATCTCTTCCAGAATCAAGGTTATTCTCTCTAACTCTCCACCTTAATTTGCCTGTTTTAAGTGATAAACAAATATATGCATTATTGGTAGATGTATGTTATGCTTTTTAAGGTTTAAAGTATAAGGTTATTCTCTTTACCGTTTAATGGATGGCAAGTTGTTTATAGTAGCATAGTATTATCATTAATTATATAATTATATTTATGATCAAATAGGATCAAACTTAAGAACCCCTTTGACTAAGTTCACATATTGCCCCTCTAATAGTGGTTATACAAAACATATTTCAATCATTTGGCTCTTTTACATTTCAACAAAGGAATAGTGCTTCATCTTTAGCTCTTTTACATTTCAGTCCTCTTATCATCCGGTTAATAACAAGATTAGTCCAGCATACATACATATCAACAATGAGAACTGATGTTGTTCATGAAAAAATAGATTTTAATACTCTATCTGATTGGGAACTATAATTTTATAAACCTTCTAATAAGGTTGTTGAGGTTCGCCCATGTTTTGGGTCCTCTGTTCTCATGACCGTGAATTATAAATTTTGCTAGCATCTTGATAGTGTTTTTTTTATAATATTCCTTCCTTTATTTAAATAGTGATTTGTCAGGTACAATAAATTCAAATATAGAATTTAAATAGGGATTTGTGCAGGTTTGGGACAGTGGTGGAGATGTCAGATATTTCCAATTTGAACATCGAAATTAAGATAGACGCTCGATTTTTATCTCCAGATGTTGTTTATGGGGCCTTCTTAGTCTTCAGACTTTGTGATTCAAAAATATTTTCTAGTAAACCGATGTGTGTCAACCTACAATATAGAAAGGGACTCGAAAGTCTACATACATATTTCGCAACATGGAGAGACAAGGACTGGATGATGATTGAGTTGTACTAGTTCTTGAATCAGAATGAAGATGTTGTTTTTGAGTTTCTACTTGAGAGCTTTTCATCATACTATTGTGGAGAAAGTGCAGTTTATGTTGAAGGCATTGAATTTCGAGCAATTGACAAAGTAAGTTTGAAATTATATCTCGTGGTTACATTCTACACTCTTTTGTTTACATTATATAAAGAGGTCAGGTGCATACCAAAAAATTAAACTAATAACCATGTTGTGTATTGCATATTTAACATGGTTTGTATATAGGTGAAACATGAAGAAATCGGAAAATTGAAGGATGTCCAACAAGTCTTGAAATCAAACTTCAATGTGGATCAGGTACAACAATTGCCAACTAACTTTGAAGAAATATTTAAGGCATGCAGAAACTACGACGAGTTTTTCTGGTTGGGCGAGGTCAACGAAAAGAAATTTCTTGTGCTTTCGGCAAAGGCAGTTTTATACAAATCCTCTAATGTGGATCTTTTTACTTCAAAACCATTGGCTGAGTCCAGGTTTGCTTCATTATAGCTATTTTATTACGGTTTCCATAACTAGAGGCGGCAATTCCTGGCACTACATGAAACACGACCCGAGACCGATACAGAAATAAACGGGTTATGGTTGGCTGTAAACTGATTTCGGGTTGTGTTTGGGTTCAATAGGTCGACCCGACAACCCGTTTAAGTTTTCTTTGAAAGAAAATACTAATTTTATACTGCAATGAGGGTTAGCTGGGTTAAAAGGGGCAACCTGCCAACTCAATTAACCTGTGTAAATCGCTAAACCGCCAACCGAGTTAGATAAGCAGGTTAAATGGGTTTTGTTTCAAGTTATGTTTAAACAAGTTGGGGTTGACAAGTTTGAATCCCACACGAATTGCCAGCACTACTTTTAACCACTAAACTATTTTGATGGTACATCCAAATTTGTAGATGTCACACGAAAAAGTAGATTTTCTAACCCAATGTTTTTTTATTTGTAGTTGACAATTAATTTTTTTGATTAAATGGTTGACAAAAGTTTCACTTCTTGGATGTAGTTTTCTGTCTTTGTAAATAACTCCGTTCTTAATTGCAGATTTCAAGAGGTGATTGAGCTTTTATCACAAAACATATTTCATCTTAATTGCACGATCAAAAGTCAAATGTTGTCACAAGATACAGAATATGTGTGTTACCTTGTGTTCAAGCTTTCAGAAAACTGCCAGGGGCTGCATTGTCCAGTAAAAGTACGAGACCTACTCCACAAAGAAAACAATGAGACTGAATTTGTTTATTTTACAACCCCAAGTGCATTGAACATAAATGGTATCACTCGGGTTCCAAAACAAAGGGAAGATGGATGGATGGAGATTCAAGTGTGGAAGTTTAACTCAACTCGTGAATTCAAGGATGACTCTCTTTCTATGAATATGAAATTTACAAGCCATGAAGGAATCATGTCTGGCCTAATTGTATATGGCCTCGAGTTTCAACCGGTGTTAAAGAATTTTTCTTGTTCTTATTAACATTCGTTTTTTACTATGAGTATTGAAAAAATGCTGAATGAAACCCGGATAGTTATAAAATCATGTAAGAGTGAAGGTTGATGTTCTTAATGTTTGATGTTCCACAAAGATTTGCATATATAAACACATGTATTTACTATTGAAAGATCTATATTCTCAAATCTATGAAAAATTGTTGACAGCATGAGCTTACATGTCACAAGAATTTACTATTAGCAGAATAACTTGGAATTCAAAATTCATCCAAATAAATAATGTGTCCATTCATTTTCTGAGAGTCATGAGTACTATGCCCGTAGCATTTTATAAAAATAAATTTAACTTTAGTATAAAAAAACGAGAATACAATGGCTGTCAAATAGTATAAAACGAGTGAGAGGAACCCGCCGCGTTGCGGCGGGGGTGTTTGCAGTTTTTTTTTTAATCGTCGTTCGGTAATGGACAATTAGACTATGTCACGACAGTAGATAATTACATTGCAACAGCTTTCCTTTACAATGTCATAGTAACTTAAGATATACGCAGCTAACAACTATTATTTAAAAATGTTTATTGAACAATGGAAGCCATCTTTTTGACATAAAGAACATATCAAACTTGTCATTAGTTATGAGATTTTGTAACTTCAACCTGCAGCCCCTCCTCGACTTCCTCCTGCACCTGAATTGTACCTCTCATCACTTGTGCAACTCGGCGTCGTGATCTGCTTGGGGAACTGGGTTGCAGGATAGCCGGTGACTGGCTAGCCTCTGTGGGTTGCACATCGGTGGTTGTTGGAATGTCCGTTTGCGAGTCCGATATGCCTATGCCAACAATAAGATAACAGACATTATAAACATTCATTTGATATCGGACAAACATGTTACAATGAAAGTTACATTGAGAGCAATGGAAAATCAATTTGTAAATGTGTGGATAAGAAGTTCGGATGTACACTATGATAACAATCAAGTCCTAAAGGGCCTGCGTTACTTCTTTGACAAACAATGTTGATAACTAAATTAAAATTTTTTAAGTACATGTGTTGAGTTCATAAAAATAGGAAGGGGGGGGGGGGGGGGGGGGGGGGGGGGGGTCACTAACGCTGTCTTGCAGTTGGTGGCGTATCTGATGGTCCTTCATCTGGTCCTGAACTACATCCTTGTGAACCATGTGAGCCTATAACAATAATAGAATAAAAGCGTATAGAAATGTATTTGGACACGACCATCTTTCGTTATTTGTAAAAACATATTAAATAGCATGATCTAAACTTATAAAAGTATAAACATGCGAGACACTATGCTTACTGATTTGGTAACAGGTTCGCGGGCTTCCGTGTGCTAATAAATTTCTTGTGGGATGCATCGATGAATGGCTTAGGCTCAATGTTAAATGCCCTCGGTGCAGGTCATCTGTATTTCCAAACCTTGACCTCAGCGCGGTATTTGCTATCCCTGCTGATCGGTTTGAATACCATGAATAAGACACCCTATAAACTCTAGACCAAATAAATTTATGAACACATACACATTTTGTTTATATTAAATAAATAGGGTTGTTCCATCATAAGCTTCACTAATGGAAGAATAAGACATGTTGAAACGAAAAAAGGGTGTTCCAACGACATCGCAGTTGGTCACAGACACAATATTACCTCAGTAACAACCGTCATTGTTGCAGGCTTACTTCATAATACGTTAGCTTGCTTGTGTGGACACTCCAGTATCGGGATCAGGCTCCCAATATTCTCCGCGCTTGTGTCATTTCTTCAAGTTGGTTGACTTCTAGGTTGACCTCGTCCTCTACCTTCTTCTCGTAAGCTGATTCGAGATCGCCCTCGTCAAGGTCTCTGATGGCTTCCCGTATGCTGTTTCGTGCAACTTCTGCCTACCACAGTTCAGATTCACAAAAATTTATAAGTACGATAAAAAGTTTATAGTTAAACGAAAGTCTAGAAATATACACAAAATGACAGTTGCAATAATGATGGTTGTACTACCAGGTGAATAAGCAGCTGACGCATTATGAATCACGCCTGCAATAGACTCCAACACCTTCGGCCCACCTGTAGAACCTGAAGTGACCCGCGTTTGTAATCAGGAAAAAAGATAATGACAGTTGCTACTGAGGTAAGTAATAATATTTTTACATGGGTTAGGAAAAGCTCATGTAGAACGAAAATCCCTATTATTTTGGTCATCAACATACAGAAAGGCGAACGACCAAAACATAAAAGTTAAGAACTCCTAATTTTTCTTATATAAATTTAACTTGATACATGGGTTACCCATAGTTGAGTAACCAAGGAACTCCTAATTTTTCAGTAGATAACACTTATGTTGACACTGTAATTCGTTGACACAAATATCAATACAAAGTTACCTCAACTAAATTTGTTCCTAATTTATTCTAGTTTTCAAATCCATCAGACACATTGTCGGGGCAGTTTCGAACTTCTGACGTGTCGCTACATGCGTGTTCTCCTCTTTTATGCAATTACCCGACATATATAAATTCAGTTAATAATACTGCTCGTTTCAGTAGCGAGCTAATCCAAAGGCTAAATACACCTTATTATTCTTCATCTGGGCTGACAATAGCCTGATCCTAACGTGTCTCTATATGACCACCTATGGCTGTAAATTACCATATGATTATCCTCCGTGTCTCCTCATTTATGCAATTAGCTGGTATATATAAATTATCTTCTACGTATTTCACTCTTTTCTAAAGAAATCGATGAAAAAAAAAATATTTCTTAACCATGTTGATTAAAAACTTGCAGTTGATCAATTTTTAGCATAGCAAGTAAAAAAATCATATGAAGGAGAAAAATTGTAAGCACACATTGTCTTTTCACCCCTATTTTCAATTTCACATTTGGCCTATTTTAGTTGCGTATACTTCATACAAAAATAACTCACATGAATAATCGGTGCCGCGGTAATACTGCTTAGTGTGTCATCAGTTGTACTCACATTAGTTGCAGCTACATATCTGCACTTGAGTCGCAACAGATGGCATAGCAGCCACGACATCAATAATACCATGCCAACATCTTTTAATTTCTGTTTCAACAAATGCAAATGCATCTCAAATTCTAATCATACAAAAAAAAAAAAAAAAAAAAAAAAAAAAAAAAAAACTCATACTTTTTGCAAATTGTATATTGTTCAGTGATATTATATGATTGAAATAAGCTTTACCTACGCAATCGCCTTATTCATTTTGTTCGAATGAAACGTTGGCAACGCCACCACAAAGAGAAGTGCCAAGAACCGAAAGAAGGTTGGAGAGAATGGAGACCAAAAAAGAATACTTGACAACGTCCACTTCATTTTCCGTTGGTGCAATATTGGTACAATGAACTCACTTACATTTCCACATGATGGGTTCAACAGCCCGCTGACTACAATAAGAATAAGAACAGTTAATATTAGTTTCAACCCATTCTCATATGTAATGACTGAATTCAGAATGTATTACTGTATCACTGGATATGATAGCTCAATGCACCACTGGATTACGTGTGAAAAAGCTATAACAACTTACAAATAAGTAAGCACAAATAGGTAAATGAACTTATAAATCGTAGCAGTTTCAAATAAGTAAGCACAAATAGGTAAATGAACTTATAAATCCTACCAGCTAATAAAAATAGAAATATGGATAAAAAACTTAGAAATCCTAAGACGTTTCTTCTTATAAACTATAACAACAATAAGAATAATAATAAGCCATAGTTTCAGCTCTCATCTTCAACTTCTTTCAAATATACAAATAAATAAAAAAATACACTAATTTCACATCAACAAAACACATTTACCTGTTTGGTGGGTGCTGGCCGATTGGTGGCAGATGGCAGCAGCGGAGGCGTGATGGCATACGGCAGCGACGGCCGGTTCATGAGATGCTAACACAAAAAAACACACGTTTATAAATTAACAGAAACACAGGGGTCTTTGGAAGCGGTTATATCGTATAATTCATTACATCTACATAAATCAATCACAAACATGATAATTAGCAAGATTAAAAAGAAGAAATAATATCAATACCTATTCTGAGATTCCGTCATCAGCTAGGACAGAACAAACGATTTCGAGATCATTGGTAATGGATGGGATAAGGATTACAGACCTTGATGAGTAAGAAAGGCGGTTGTTGATGCGTAAATGTATCCTGAAGACACGTAGGGGTTGGGCATGGAAATAATATTTTTTTTGCCACCGACATGTGAGAAAATAATAGAATAAACACACCGACTTGGACAGGAATACTATTTTATTCGATGTTGGGCAACGTGCCCTTGTGCCATGTATTATACAAGGTTTTAAGCCCGCGCTTCGCTGCGGAGTGTTTGAATTCGACATCTCTATGATACATCGAGACACCAAACTGAGGGGTATGCAAGTAATTAGCTATTACTGCATAAAGTCAATGTATAGAATTGTTGCAATAAATCGACAGATTCGTCAGTACATGAATCATAATACAACATAAATCCATTGATATATGTGCAAAGTTCTTTGCATCTAATTATAAGCATATTGATCAATAAGTACACAAATTAAACCTGATGACAGTAAGTCGGGATTGCCCTTGAAGATGCAATGTAAGTTGGGGTTTATCATCTGAAAACAATGAGCTATTATTGTTCTTACAACTATCCAGTACGGCCCCTATGATTTTGATGAAATGCTCGTATATCTCTAGTTACAAAAAGCCAAAACTATCAGGCCAGCAAGGCCAGGATGAATCTGCAATTGAAAAATGAACAGTTTGTTATAATTGTTAATAAACGGAGTGAAAATAGGGGACAGCGCATACAAAGTGCAACAACACTATTATCCTTCATGAAACTACATGGACTTATACCAGATCATAAATGTCGTATATTGGGTAGGTCCAATGCATTACAATCTATTCTGGCTCATACCTAAAATTATCTCATTTCGACGCGTTATTCAAACACACCTGATTATCTGTGGATTGGGTAGCACCTCAAAATGGGTCCATACCAAATAAATGTGAGAGCCATATATATTGCTTCACATTAACCCAATAATGCCTGCTATTTAAATCTATGTTCAAATAGCAGATTCCATTTCCTACATATAACTAACTGCTAAGGATAACATTTATGTACGTAGCCATCTGTTTTAAAGAGCCAAGGGGATTCCGAACATCCTAATCGGTTGATAATGAGCATAATTGTATGTTTGGCATATGAGATATAAACCAATCAACAAACAATAATAAAAAAAATTAATGTTTAAACCGTAAATGTTAAAATCCTATGCAATAAAATATATAAGTTATGTGTGCAATAAAAAGAGCAAATCTTAAAAGTCAATGATCGGCTTTCACGTGATATATATAATCTTAGTTTGTTGCAAAAACTAACCTGTTTTATAGTGAAAGTTTGTCAAAGTGGATATACATTTAGTTATCGGGTTGTTTCCTTGCTATTCATACTTTGGTTCTTCCTGTTTGGTATCCTTGAACAGATCTTTACGGACTGATGGATTGACCAATACAATCTTTGCATCACCTGTATGTGTGGAAGTCGTTTGTTTAGGTGGCGGCGTTGATATTTCAGCCATTGATGTTCCTGTAGTAGAGGGTGTTGCTGTATCGGTTGGTGTTGCAGTAGGTGCTGCTAGTAGCAGGCGCTTCTCATCCATAGGTTGTTGGTTCTAGTATGAAAGTGAAAGTGAAAGACATGTTATGTGTTTTCCGAGGCTCTTAAAGAAGGTGTTTGTCATCATTGAGTGTGTTTCTAGGCTAAAGCAGGTTAGTGTCACGTGAAAGCTAGCACGGCTACCCGACCACACAGTAAACCATTTGACCCATTTCAAAACCACTCCCATTTTTACGCGATACATATCCTACTAACACCTGACTATAAATCCATGCAAGGTCACTGTATTTCTGATCTACAACGTCTCCACAGTCTAAGTTGCATCAATTCAAAATTTTCGTCTGTAACTTCAAAAAAAAAAAAAAAAAAAAAAAAGTCGGCTACGACAAGAATCTGATAATCAGTCTAGCAAATTAAAACACAGACTTAGTGAGGTCTTACTTTCGCTTTATTGTTTCAGACTTGGTGATAATCAGTTTACCAAGTTTCCACATTTCACTCCACACAGCTTATGTCTTTTTAGGGGGCGTTTGGGCTAGCTCATTAAAAACAATTTTAATATGCTTATGAGCTCTATAGGCTGTATGGACATTTAAGTTTTATATCAGAGGTTATAAAGTAAAGTGTAGAAATGTGAAGCAGGTACCTTCAACACAACCACAGGCTGTAATATGGCAACAAACTGTAGTGGTTCTTTCCACAATATACATAACCCTACAAAAGAATATTTTTTCAACATATATTTATTTATCATCATTGTAACAAATGAATTAAGTTTGTTGAATAAAAAAATATGACAAATACACTACCTGAATTGGTCTTCCTTTGAGTGAGTTGAACATTGTTGTGGTCAGTCGTGCATCCATGTTTTGATCGTCCTGATGTTGCAAGATACGGTCGTGTTAGCAAACATATATGACTCGATCTTATGAAATAACATATCGACACTTCCAAACCATAATCAGCCGGCACTTGTTATATCATGCTATTAACCTCCTCTTATAAAGTGACTAAACTTTCATTTTGCCGCCAATGTTATTAACAATTTTGCACTAACTTTATTAGTTTTGGGCAAGGAAATTACACTATTTTTGGCGACCAACGGCTGCAAATGAAATTATTTGACCCGCCATGGCTGCTAACCAATTTGGCCCGCAAAACCCACAAAATTCAATAGAGAAGCATAAGCAAACCGTGCCTTAGACGGGACCCATGGCTGCAAATCCAAAAAATAAATGGTAGAATGTTCCGACTTTTACAAATCAGAAACCTATATTTCTACTAAACCATACGAATGGAAAACATCAGTATAACTAATCCTTAACACCGAAACACTAACCATAACTAATCAACCCATGTTGGTAAACAAATCCACACACCCAAGAATCCCACTGCTCTTACCGACACCAAAGTGAAATTCATTTCCATTGTCAATCAACCTTTTTGACCTAATCTAGGATACAAATGGTAAGACGTTGTAGCTTTTACAAATCGTACACTTAAATTTCTACTAAACCATAAGAATGAAAAACATGAGTATAACTAATCGTTAATACGAAACCATTACGGTAACTAATCAACTCATGTTAACCGTAAGCAGCCAAGCTATATTTGTACTAAAGTACAGTTATTGTTAATCCTCAAACAATAACCGTAACCAATGAAGTTATATTTCTACTAAAGTATAAGAATGAAAAACTTGAGTGCAACTAACACCTAATCCTGAAACAATAACCGACAACTAATCTTGAATCGTGAAACAATAGCCGTAACTAATAAAGTAATATTTCGAAAAAAATCACACATAGAACAAAAAATTGCGCTTAAAATACCAATTCATCACAAAGAACAAAAAATTGCACTTAACATACCAATTCATCACAAAGAACCAAACCCTAACCCAAGTAACCTTAATTAAGGCGATCGAACAACAGAAAGTTCAGGGAAACAAAACACTAACGATCGTAACACCCCTATTAATTCATCTAATTAGCAGAAATCAAACCTAACCCAACTAACCCTAATTAAGGCAACTGAGCAACAGAAATTTCAACCAAACAAAAACCTAACAATCGTAAGACCCCTATTACAAAGTAATCTAATGTAATTTACAACAAAAAATGTAAATCGATCAAACTCGCCACAGACCAAAAACCCAGTGGTCGATTTGTTTCGTGTAGTGTGTGTGTAAACGGTGAAAGCAACAACAAATATCAGATAAGGAAAACAGATGGCAGTCATGCAATGGGTCAGAAGATAGAATCATCGATAAGCAGGAGGTGGAGAGCACTGTACATTCTACTGTTCATCAGGCGGGATCGGGCGGACATCAACCAACCAAGATGATATAAGCAAGATCGGACGGATATAAGTGTCGGATCTAAAGTGGGTCGGGGCAATTGGCAAATGTAATTAATTTAAGGGAAATAGTGAATTCCTTATTATGTCCCAACAAAAATACTAATGATACAATAACAAATGATGGAGAAACAGGAACTATAATCACCTCCTCTGTGCTTCCTGTATGTACCATTTTGCACAATAGATGTTACTCTCGAGCCTCTTGCTTCTGTACACAAAGTAACAAATACTTCAGATTTACGTAATTTTATAGAGATTTTAATCCAAAGTCAAAGTCTGCAGCGTAGAAATTTTGACCCAGTTACTTAGAAGTTGGGCTGATTTGGGTAATATCCTATCTCCAATGGGTCAAATGGGTAAAGTTTAATAATTTGATTAGATGCAAGTCACCCAAAGTTTGTCAAAATCCTAAATCATTTTGTTTAGCGATAATTAGATTTTTATGTTAAGGCTAATTAGCTGGATAAAAGCGGGTTTTTGTGTGAGAAGAGAACCAATGGTTCACAAAAAATAAATAAATAAATAAATAAATATATAAAATAATATCGAAAAGTTCCACAACAGAGGAAGGTTGACTCATTACTTAACCCACGCGTATCTCGGACAGACACTCTAGAAGCATTATATCTATTTTCAGGATAACTGAAGTATACTCGAGCAAAAGTGGTCAATTAAGATGGGGTAATCTATGGTATTCCGATGAAGATTAACGATGTGACAGAGATAAGCATAAGAATGCGAGTATGTGACAGATAAATCTTTTCATTTTTTCATAACTTGATACGATTGGACAAGGTATCGATGGCCATAACACTTCCAAAGTCAAAGTCTGCAGCAGTAGAGATTTTGACCCATTTACTTAGAAGTTGGGCTGATTTGGGTAATATCCTATCTCCAATGGGTCAAATGGGTAAAGTTTAATAATTTGACTTGATGCAAGTCACCCAAAGTGCGTCAAAATCCTAAATCACTTGAGAAGAGAACCAATGATTCCAAAAAAAATAAAAAAAATAAAAAAATAAAAATAAAAAAACGTAAATTTCCACAACAGAGAAAGGTTTACTCATTACTTAACCCATGCCTATCTTAGACAGACACTCTAGAAGCATTATATCTATTTTAAGGATAACTGAAGTATAATATTTTTTTTAACTCCATGCTCGAGCAAAAGTGGTCGATCACATCAAATTCCTCAAAATTTAAATGAGTTACAGAACACAAGTGGTCAATTTGATCATGCCAAATAAACAATGGAGTATAAGGTATTCCGAGGAAGATTAACGATGTGACAGAGACAAGTATAACATAAGAATACGAGTATGTGACTGTCAAATCTTTCCATTTTTTCATAACTTCATATGATTGGAAAACAGTATCGATGGCCATAACATTTCCAACTATTTTGCTTAGTTTATTGTTCCACGGTGCCCACAAAACTCAAAATTCAAGATAAAGGAAGATAGGATAGAAAAAGATACATACCTACGGCAGCTCCCGAGACAATTAAGATTTTCCATAATCTCCCTAAATAATTCTTTAGGTGCTGCAATTGGAAATTATGACAAAAACTCGTAAGAAATATCATAACTTTGCATTTAAAACCTTACCAGATAACCCTGTAAATCTCTCATATTGTTCATACACCTGTCCTATAAACATCATCTCCACCCTTGTAACGATTATGGCTCCACATTCTCCTGCTTCCTGAAGTAATCTCGTAATTTTTGGTGTGTACACAGCGTCAAATACCAATGCATACGACTTTAAAGCTTCCTGCCATAAAAAATAGAGAAACTGATCTAAGTGCATACCATTATTACTAAAACATATGACCAGAAAAAGGTAGATGGCCGTACTTTAGAAATAGGAGTAACGTCTATATTTGGCTGCATACCAATTGATGTAGTGTTTGCAAGTATAGTGCCACCTTCTGGACCGTAAGTGCTTAAATCGGCAAGAGATATAGCCTCTCCACCAATTACGTCAGCAAGTTCTCTAGCACGATCTGTGCAGTAACAGCAAGAGAAAACTTTAGTTGATGTACTAACTATGCATGTGAGAGGTAATGTGAACTATAATCATATGGTTACTCTGACTTGAAGTCGCTATAATCAATTTTTGATGTTTTGATAAACCACTCGAATCCAAACACCCTCTAAATATGACGAGAACCATACAATTGACTTTCTCCCATACTGAACTGATAAGAATGCAATAAAACTAGTATAATTTTTTATTTGCAATCAAATACGAGCAAAAGGAATGGTAATGTGAACGCGAACGATAGTTGAATCTGACCGTAAGTCCTATTTGCTATCACAATTCTTGCACCCTTCGCTTTTGCTCCATAAGCAAGAGCTTTTCAGCAGCGCCAGCACCAATAACCACAAATAGTCTACCAACCAAGGGTGATCCTGTTGCACCATTTTGAACACCTGAACCTGCTGACAGTTGCAACAATTTGTGCTTTAAGTGAATCTCAAATGGGTCAAATGGGCAGAAAGTAACATGTGAAATCATATGAAACTTTTATAAGTGAACAAAAGGCATTGTTTTGACCCAACCACCCATATTATCACTTCTTTTAGGAAGTATAGAAAGAAACCTCATAGACTTTCCTCAATAGCATAAATAGCGCCTACATAGTCTGTATTACACCTATATAATGTCCCATCATTTGGTCCCCTGACGGCACAATTGACCGCTGATTGGTTCCGAACAGTCAAGTTTAATCACACAAGCTAACCACTTGTGAATGGTCAACCGTAATAAACTTCAAACAGCTCAGAAACAAATGCAATTAAGATCTGGAGAATATAGTGGATTCCCGGGTCGTTAAGTCCCACGGAGAATCAATGGTGTTTAAACACGATCAGGTGTCGAGTAATCACTAAGGATAGTGATCAGTAAGGATTGTGATGAATAATTACACTACTGATTGATTGGAATAATATTTGGATACAGAAATGTAAAACACAACAATCAGATAAGATAAACGTAAATACGTACGTTTATTAAAAACGTGAACGTACAAAATAAAACGTGAGTTCTAAGAAATAAAAGGCCTAAAAATATGAAAATGATATTTTTGGAATCCTAAAAATAAAAGAAAATTATTGTAAAATTAAAATTATTTTTATAACTATTTATTTAATTATTATTAATTAAAAACTATTTTTAACTATTTATAAATACCCTAAAATATAATAAAATATGAAATAAAGCTAGAAAAATGAAATTATGACTCAGAAAAATCTAAAATATTATAAAACTTATTTTAAAATTTGAAATATTTTTTTTTATGTTTTTTTATTTATTTTTTTATTAATTATCTAATACTTATTAACTATTTTGAATTTTAATAAATACTAAATAAACAGAGAAAATTATGAAACTTTTTATAAAAATATCCTATGGTGACAGGAAACTAAGAAAATTATAAAAACAATAACTGCTTAATAATAAGCTGAAATGAAAAATCTAAAAAGCTAAATCTAATTAAATAAACGCTATCACTATTTTAAAAATGATGTTTTTGTGGTTTTTCTTTTTGAAAACTGTTTAACTACTGATTAGAAGCTACTTTAATGAAAACAAAAATTTTACAAACTTTAAAATAAGCTATTTAAGAGCTTATGATTCAAACAGTGGACTAATGAGCTTATTTTGGTTTTTAAAGCTCAAACAAACTTGAAAACTGGAAACAAAGGTAGATTAAGATGCAAATAAGCTAGAATTACTCAAATGAAGTTAAAAGATACAGATAAGCACACTGATAAGCTATTTATAAGCTAATAAGCACTAACACTAAGCCAACTAACCAAACAGGCCTGCAGCCATATTCCCAAGCAAAATAAGCTTATGTAATAAGCTAAAAAGCTCAAAATTAAAACTGAGGTGTCAAGATGAACTGATGGGCTCCCCAAAAAGCCAAGAATCTAACACTGGGACCCACTAATAAGCTTTTGACAAGCTTATGAAGAAGGCACCATTTCACTGAGTAAGCAGTTTATACAGAAATGGGACAAAGTAAAAACAACTAGCAGCCCTATTAAATAAGCCAAAAAGCTGAGAATAAGCACTGGAATGAAAAGACAGCTAGGTGAGTTTTCCAAAAAGCCAAGATTCAAAAGCTAAGTCTCACTAATAAGCTCTGTGTGAGCTTATTAAAATGAGCAGTTAACACAAACTTCCTTGGTACAGGGCACTTTTTAAAACAGGTTGTCAAAATAAGCTAAGAGATAAGCCATTTAATAAGCTAACTAGAAAATATAAAAAATACTATGACAGAGATAAGCAGTTGAATATTGATATACCAAAAGCTCAAATCTTGAAACTTACTATTAAGCCCTATATAAAATTAACTTTTTTATTCAAAAACGACTAAAATGAAAATTTGACTTTTTAAGATTAACTAAAGGTTGACTTATATGAACTTGTGATCAATACTACTTACTAAATATGTTGTATTAAGCTAAAATTAGATGGAATTAAGCTAAGTTACCAAATTTTAAGCTAATATGATGAGATTGACAAACTAAAACCTTAACAGTTAACAACTAAGTGAGATTAAAGAGATTTTGACTATTTCTAAAACAAAGACAGTGTTTTAAAGGTTGCTATGAGTTATTTAAGACCAAGTTGGACAAACACCAAACAAGAATAATGACTAGAACAACCTATAACACAGTTTACCAAGTGAATCCAAACAAGCCTTAATGAGACTGTTTTGAGATTTTTCAAAGCTCAACACTGATTTAGACCATGCTATGGATTACAGACCTTATAATATCATATATTAAAGCTAAATAAGCATTAAACAATAATACTAACAACATGAAACTAAGAAATCCCACTTATGCTATTTTAACTGTTAAAATAAAACTTTTATTAACTACAACTTAAAAAGAACACGTGACTGGTTTTAATGCTTAATTACACTTAACTAAAACTAGTGAACATGAAGACACAGAGATTCAGGAAATAAACTTACTTATACAGTAAAATGCAAAAGTTAAGTTGAAAGCTTACAAGAAGATATCCAACTTAAAACACAGAACCAAGAACAAAAGACCACTCCTATAGGCTTACCACTAAGCCTCTAACCCAGGGCAATCCAATATTCACCCTGCTCCAGCTTTGATCACCATTTCTTGTGATTTTTTATTTTTCACTAATTTATTTGTATTTTTGGTATTTTTCTCTTTTTGCTTCTAAACTGATTTTTAAGGTTTCTAATAGCTTTAATAAGCTATCTAGGAGCTTATGTGGGCTTATCAGTCCTTAATAACAACTAAAAACAACATTCGAACTTTCATGAGATTTTTGAACAAGGAAAATTTGCATAAACTGAAATTGAACTTTAAAACTTGAAATTACTTATTAAAAAGGATTCACAATACACTGAGATAGATAAAAACAGTACTTGAAAGCTTAAGTTTACACTGAAATTTAAAATTTAACTAAAACGACATAAAGTAAATTAAATTACACTCGATATACATCACATTGCTTCCTCCTTGCTTTATAATGATCTTTTTGACTCTTGTCGACATCTCTGAGACTTTCCCACCTCTTTCCAGCCATTGGATCTTTCAGAATCATCAGAATCGTCCATGTGTAAAATTGGCGCCAAAAGTCTATTTGAGCAGGTTTTTGCATTTAAAGAATTTTGGGAGGATGTAGAGGTGGAGGGGAGTGGGTAGACAGGTGTATAACAAGTGGAAAGGGTGGATAGAGCAAATCAAGGAAACCACTCTGGTTTTTGGATTTGGCGGGGATTTGTGAGGTAAGGGATGAACAGCTCTGGTATTTGACTTTTTGACCGGATTTTATAATAACGGGTTCAAGGTTCAAGGTTCAACCAAGGGGGTCAAGGTCCAAGGGTGAGTTTGGGCTTAGGACTGGATTGGGCTAGCAGTTTGTGATTGGGCTTGGATAATTAAAAGGGATCCGTTTGGTTGTTTATTATCACAAGGACCATTCATGCAATTCGGCCAAACATGAGGGACCAAACCTGTCACTTTTCCAAAGATATCAAAAGGACCAAACTTGAAAAACTTTAATAGTACAAGGATAATATTTGATCATTTTCCATTTTAAAATATCCAAGGACTAATTATGACACTTTTCAAACTTGAAGGACCATTTCTGCCATTTGACCAAAGATTCATTCAAGGACCATTTTTGACAACTTAGAATATTTCAGGGACCTTGAATGATAAAACTCTTTATTTTTGGATTCCAGGGACTAGATTTGACAACTTTTGAAACTTGGGGGACTAAAACTGCCAATTTTGCAAACTTGATACGTTTTTCATCTGATTTTGATATTTTTGCATTTAAAACACATAAAACACTTATTTGTGATATTTTCATCATTTTGATGCATTTCTGAGTGTTTTCAGATGTTTTTGCAGACTAAAAAGGTACAAAAATTATGAGTATTTAGACATTCATCAATCCCCCACACTAAGATATTGCTAGTCCCTAGCAATGTTTTGAAACTTTAATGGATTTTAAAGAACTCTTTACCAAAAGCCATCACTTCTGGAGTAGCCAATTGTTTTAGTTCAAGTAAGAACCTTGGTACAATGATAACCAAATGATTTTGAGCAAATCACCAGCTGTCAACGGTTTTGATTTGTCTTTACCGGAAGTCGTTTGCTTCTGGACTAGCCAACTCTTAGATAAATTATCAATATTATCTTTGGTGAGTCAATTACCAATTATGGCTTTTCCACTGCCTTTACCACAAGCCATAAACTTGCGGGCTAGCCAACTCTTCACTAGTTAAAGATATGGTGAGTTGAACACCATACAATTTTGGGCAAATTGCAAGCCATAAACGGATTTGAGATATCTTTACCAAGAGCCGTTTGCTCCTGGATTAGCCAATCCTTATGTGGGTTAGACATGGCGGACTGATTACCATTTGCTGAGTAAGTGAAAAACGCTTACTCCAAAAAAAAATTTGGCCAAAAACGGGGGAATTGGGTGGAATAATTACATGATAAAATTCGTGAGAATTCCCCCCCACACTAGAAATGAATATTGCCCCCAATATTCAAAGTACCGGCAGTTATGCAGAAACATAGAACGTAAAAGGGAAATACTACGGCCATTATTTGGATTTTTTTTATTTTTTATTTTTTATTTTTACAATAGCGGGGGGCAACTCCCCCACACTAGGGTGGTAGAAAATAGAAAGAAGTCAGAAATATGGGTGAAAACCCATATGGTGTGTGCTAGCTTGACTCAATCCCCGCATTCATTGGTTCATGGGGAAATAAGTGGAAAACCAATCTCGATCGGACTTTCGTTCACAGTGTTAATAACATATGAACATCAGAAAGTTCCACACCGACGAGATACAACCGGTATTTTTAATAGTAGAAACTATAAAGGATAATACCGGGGTCAAAGATGGTGTCCTCATTCCCGAAAGAGAAAAGGGAAAGAGCAACCACGCCATCCGTGAAGAATGGAATAAAGATATGCATCACAATGCATGTCCATTCCTCATCAGTAAGAAGTAAATCACCATTTTTGACATTTTTAAGCTTAAACTTGAAGCTTGTATGGTGATTGTCAATAAGATGTCCGGGAGGGAGGTTTGGGGACGATTCTTCGTTTAATAAACTTTCAAGAAAAAGGATGTCCCCCTCTGAATCCAAGTAAGTATCATCAACCCCTGTTGGAATTGACTCATCACTTAGAAAAGCATCGACTTCATTCCAAAAGTTATCATCTTCCTCATCCGGTGTGAGAAAAGAAATGGAATAGTCGGAAACAATTGGATCTGGAGATAAAATGGATGATGGATCATTTGAAGAGAATTCAGTTTCATCCACAGAGTTAACAAACTCAATACGATAAACTGCTTCCGGAGGTGGGACAAGTGGTGTGCTCTTAGAGCAAGCAATTTCCACCACTTCCGATGAAGTCTCCGATTCTAGTTCATCATAGTCAAGAACACTCTTGACTTCCTTGGTACAACTTTCAAACCATTTGTTTGAACCAGGATTGATTTTCTTAGCTTTTAGCTCAGCACGTTTTTGGTGACTCCTCTTAACCGTGAAATTCAAGAGTGTTGCATCGATTCTTTCAGTTTTTTTATCGATTGTGGCAACACTATGTTTGTTTAGAGGTTTGGAGTCCTGGTTGATATTAAACGTGAGTTCTTCGTTATCAACCCGTATAGTCAACTCTTCAGCATACACATCGATTAGAGCACGGCTTGTTCTCAAGAAAGCTCTCCCTAAGATGAGGGGAACTCTAGGATCTGCATCAAAGTCTACTACAACAAAATCAGTAGGAAAGTGAAACTTTCCTACTTTTACCACGACATCCTCGGCTATCCCTAATGGACGAGTTATTGTACGGTCCGCTAGCTCAAGTGTCATACAAGTAGATGTAAATTTAGGAAGAGAAAGTTTCTTCCATACTGAGAGTGGCATGAGGTTAATGCTAGCACCAAGATCGGCCAAGGCGGAGCATTGAACCATCCCCAAGAAATCACACGGGATTAAAAACCTACCAGGGTCTTCAAGCTTTTCAGGAAGCTTTTTGAGAAGGACCGCTGAGCATTGATCATTGAGAGGGGTTTTAGCCATCTCAGATAACTTATCTTTGTTGCTCAGTAAACCTTTAAGCATGGATGCAAATTTAGGCATTAGAACGAGAGCATCAACGAACCTTATATCAAAGTGCAGTTCATTGAAAATTTGAAAAAAAAATTTCCATTTGCTCTTTGGTTTTGTCTTTGAGCTTCTCATCATGCAATCTTGATGGGTAAGGAAGCTGACTAGACTTTTGAGCCGGGACGGAAGTCATTTTTGGCTCAGAATTTGTCTTCGGAACTTCGGGTTCCGGACTTAAAGCTTGGACTACCGAAGGTGGGACGTGTGCGGTACTTCGTGGGCTTGAGAAATGCACCTTGTCCGTTGTATCCTTGGTAACTTGACTCATTTCTCTTGGTGGAGGAGGCATTGGAGTCGAAGGTCCATTGTGCGTCTTAGGTTCACTTTCCACTACCTTCGGGAGAGAAAAAGAAGAGGTAGTAGGAATAGCGGGTCCATCGTATGATACACCACTTCTTGTTGTGATCGCCTTAGCATCGCCCCTCGGGTTAGCGATCGTGTTGCTCGGAAGTTTTCTTGAGCCCGAGGGTTGATCATTTAAAGACTTCTTTAGATCGGCGATCTGACTGACCAACAACCTGTTCATTTCATCTTGGGATTTCATGAATTGCTTCAATAACTCATCAGATGATGGTCCAGTTGGAACAATGGTTTGAGTTTGATTAGGAAAATTCTGGCCTCTATTGTTCGGATTAGGGCCTTGGTTTTGATTATAGCCTTGTTGAAAATTCCCTTGGTTAGGATTCATATTTCCTTGAAATTGATTTCCTCGATTGAAATTGTTTTGATTAAGGTTCCCTTGATGTTGGAAACCTTGATTTGGTCCGGGATAGAAATTACCTTGGTTTTGATAACCTTGGTTCATTCTAGGTTGGTTCTGATTCCGGTTTTGTATGTTAGGATTCTCGTTAAAACCGGGTGGTCCCTGATAAGTGTTAGCATGGTAGTTTGGTTCATTTTGAGGACGGTATTGATTACCTCCCTGAAGTGAAGTACCGGCTAGAGCATTGGCTTCAAAATGACTACCATCGGTGGTAGTACAGTTGTAGTATGCATGAGGGCCACCACAAGTAACACAAACCTCGACTTTCTTCACTTCACCATGTGATGGTGTCTGTGTGAAAGTGACTTTCTTTTGGTTAGCAAGAACCAAAGCCTGAACAATATCCGTGAGTTTGTCAATCTTAGCATCGGTGCTAGATGTACTCACGGGAGATGAAGTAGAAGGTCCAGCATTAGACTGAGACTGATATGTCTTTGCTCGGAAAGGGCGGACCTGGGATTTGTTTTCTATGATTTGCAAGGCTTCTTTTGTGGTCTTGCTCAGGAAATTACCTCCCGCGGAGGCATTTAAAGAGTCTTGATTAGTCTGGTTCAGACCATTGTAGAAAGTATCCATTTGCATTAACTCGGTAAAACCATGATGCGGACACTTTCGGAGCAACTCTTTGTAACGATCCCATGCCTCACCGAATGATTCATCAAATCTTTGAGAGAATTTCATTATCTCATTCTTAAGACTTGTAGTTCGGGATGGAGGATAGAATTCGTTAACAAACTTGGTGACTAGATCCTCCCATGTCTCAATGGAACGAGGGGGTTGTTTCTCAAGCCAATTCCGGGCTTGTCCCTCTAGAGAGAATGGGAACAGAAGAAGCTTGATTGCTTCATGTGGGACATTCTTGTATTTGATGGTAGATGCAATCTTGTTAAACCATCGAATATGTGCATGAGGGTCGTCCCGCTCAAAACCATAGAATTGGCTTTGGGTTACAAGATTAAGCAACCCGGTCTTGAGCTCAAAAGTATCAGCCACGATGGCTGGGACAACAATAGCATCTCCGTAACCCTCGATGGGTGCTTGGAGAAGCTCATTCATCGGTTTGTCTTCTGCCATAACGACAGGGGGTGGTGGTGGTAGACGTTCCTCAGTCACGGCTGAAGGAGCAGAACGTCCTCTACGTTTTCGAGGAATATTTGCAAGCTCAGAAAGTGGACTTGTAGAGCTGGAAGAACGAGTGCGCATGCACTAAGTATAAAAATCAGTTTTCAAAACAAATGCGAGGCAAAACGACAAGTGAACTTAAACCAATAATCACAAATGAAATGGCTCATTTGAAAAAGGTACACCAAATCACGAGGACACAAAGGCAAGTTTTGAATCTTTTGTTCGGGAACTTATTAATGTTCACACCCCCAGTTGGTAGATGTTCAGCCTTGATTTGCGGTGGTTGATTTTTATGTATTTATTAAGTACCACTGAAAAGACGTAGGTATAGATTTGTGCAAAGGGTTTAAATACTTTTGGAAAATATTTTTGGTATCGTCTCGTTTAACCAAATCGTACTGTTTTAAGAATCACCTTAAAGACAATACAAGCTAGAAAACGCTACGATTGTTTTGTTGTTTTATATTTTTTTGGTGTTGTTAACACTTTAGGAAAAGTGTTGATGAGTGTCTAAATACTCATAATTTTTATACAATATAAACTGCAAAATCATCTGAAAACACTCAAAAATGCTTCAAAATGATAAAAATATCACAAATCAGTGTTTTATGTGTTTTAAATGCAAAAATATCAAAATCAGATGAAAAACGTATCAAGTTTGCAAAATTGGCAGTTTTAGTCCCCCAAGTTTCAAAAGTTGTCAAAACAGTCCTTGGTATATCAAAATAAAGAAAAATGTCATTTAAGGTCCATGGGATTCAAAATTTGTTAAAACAAACCCTTCAAAGTTTAAAATTTGCAAAACTACAACTTTGGTCCCTCAAGTTTGAAAAATGTCATAAATGGTCCTTGGAAATTTTGAAAATGTCAAGTTTGGTCCTTGCACTTTTAGAGCTTGTCACTTTTAGCCCTTGGAGCAACTTTGATGAATTGGCAGATATGGTCCTTGTATTTTCAGAAAATGGCAAAGGAAGTCCTTGTGTATTAAGACCCTTTACACCCTTAGACCCTTGTCATTAACCAAATTGGACCCTGCCTTATTAACCTTTGGACCCCTGTCAATATTTGATTTTGACCTCCCCCTGCCTACTAATATCTGGTCAAACCACAAGTCAAAAACAAACAACCCCGCCCACTTGTTTTTCTCTCCAAAGTCTCATCTTCTCAACTGCTTCCTTGTTACACTCATGCCACCATTCCCCCAGCTCACTCTTTCCACACCTTTGTCCCCTCCACCTCAACACAAAACAAGATACATTAATTGCATCCCCTCCCCAAACACTCAATCCTTCCACCTGGCTAAAACCACTTTTTGGCGCCAAAACCAATCAAACGGCCAATATTGCTTGTATTAATCCAAAGGCTGAGAAACAAGTGGGAACTGCTCAGAATAGAGAGAGAAAGACCTTGGGTATAAAAAGGAAGCATGGGAAGGAAGATAGAGGGTAGTAGTTAGTTTTTAATTTTCTTTGTATGTCGTTTTTTTTAAGTTAACTTAATTAGTGTTCTAAAATGTAATTTTAAGTCTTAAATGTATTAAACTCAAGTTACCTTATTATTGTAATTTACTTTTAAGCTTCAATATCAAGGTTTTATACAAGCTCATATTTCCAAGTTTACTGTTACAATTTTCAGTTTCAAATCCTATTGTACAAGTTGTTAGTGGTTAATTTTAAACTTTACTAAGTTTGTTTAAGCTCTTTATAAGCTTTGAGTAAGCTCACATTTCATTTTCAAGCAAAGTTGGTTTATGGTCAACAAAAGTCAAACTGGACCAAAATTGGATTTGAGCATGAAATGGGTGATGCAGAGCATTGGAAGGGTTAAAATAGATTAGGTTAGTATAGGATTTGGTTTGGTTTTAGCCTGCAACAAGTTGGATACATGTAAGTAAGAAATCTCATTTTCAATTTTCAAGTCTATTTGCAGTTTTTGTTGTACTTGTAACTGTGGTCACCATTAGTGTAAAACTTGTTTATATAGTTGTATTTAGGTCTTGTAAACATAGTTTGATCATTGAAACAAGTTTGCTCAGTTGTTATCTCATTTTAATTACATATCTGTTGAATTAAGGTGTGTTTGGATCTGCTGCACTTACTGTTTTAGAGGCCTAATCAGTGGTTGTCTTTTGTTGTTTCAAGTTTGTTAAGTTCATTTGAGTTCATATCAGTCAACATTCAGTGCTTACATAAGCCCAAAGTCAACATGATCATTGATCTACCTTAACTGTTTCACTGTTAAACTTTTGGATAACCAAAAGTTTGTTTTGTGTTCTAATTTCATAAGTCTAGCTTATTTCAGTTTCATTTCATCTTAATACATCATAATAAGTCCATAAATTAGCTTCAAATCTCATTTAAGTCAACATTTCACTTTTTCTTCAAAAGTCAAAACATTGCAAAATCAGTTTTTAGCCCATCTAGGAAGATTTTTAGTGGACTCATCTCTAGGTCAAAATCAGTAAGATTTGTTGCTTCATAATCTTCACTTGGTCTAATTCCTTATCACCATTTTTCTAGATTTTTACAAATTTTCTTTAAGCTTCATATGGGCTTATCAAATGGGGCTCATTTCCCCTGTGCAACTGACTCAGTGTTAACTGAGTCTGCACAGGGGTTTTGCAGATCTTGCAGCCATTGCCACAAGCTCAGTTGAGCTTGTCCAGGTCCCATATTTTGTTCTTTAGTTCTTGGTCAGGTCTTATTTAAGTTCCAGCTTTTAGTTTCTAGTTTCAGCTTATCTTGTTGCTTATTCTTAAGCCCAAAGTAGACCCCCTTAAACTGTTTTTAGCCAATAAGCTAAGTTCATCAAATCTGTGCATTTTGCAAATCAGAGGTTTAAAACAGTTTAGACTTGTTGCATTTTGGTTACTTTAGCATATTAGAGCTTCTGCTATCAGTTGGTGCTTATTGGGTCTCATTTGCTTATTCAAAGTGCTTATTTCATAAGCACATTCCACATCAGTTCCATAATTCCACACACAAGCACCTGTTTTTCCATTTTTCTTAGAATCCTTATATTATTTTAGAGTTTTCCTGAAATTTTCAGATTTTTCCAAGTCAGTTTACTATTTTTCTTGATTTTAATTAGTTTTTAGCACTTTTTAAATAGCATTTAAATCAAATAATTCAGAAAAGTTTCAAAAAAATAATTTTTCATTTTTCTTAAGTTAAGATAAATATAAAAAGCCGAAAAAATATTTTTCCATAATTTTCTTGGTTTAAATAGTATTTTATAGCATTTTAATTAGTTTTAAATAGTTTTAAATTAATAATAAATACATAAAAAGTCTAAAAAATATATTTTCAGTTTTAAAATAAGTTTTATCATATTTTAGATTTTTCTAAGTTATAATTTCATTTTTCTAGGTTAATTTTGTATTTTCTTATATTTTAGTGCATTTTAAATACTTAATAAATAGTTTTTAATTAATAATAATTAAATAAATAGTTGTAAAAATAATTTTCCTTTTCTAATAATTTTCTTTTATATTTAGGATTGTAAAAATATATTTTTCATATCCATAGGTATTTTCCTTCTTTATTTTCACGTTTTATTTTGTACGTTTACGTAATTTTATTTAAACGTACGTTTTTAGTTTTAAACATTCATCATTTTAAATATAGTGATAACGTTTATTTAATATATTTTATCTTTTTAATCTTCTTAATTTGTATTTAAGTCGCCTTATTTTATAAACTTTTTCAGTAGTGTAATATTCAATCTAATCCTTTCTGATCACTATCATTAGTGATCATTCTATCGTCTGATCAAGTGTTTAACACACCATTGAGTCTCCGTGGGACTAAACGACCCGGGAATTCATTCTATTCTCCAGGACTTCTTTGTATTTGTGCCTAAGCTGTTTTAAGTCTGTTACGGTTGGCCATTCACAAGTGGCCAGCTTGTGTGATTAGACTTGACGGTTTAGCACAGATCAAATTTTGGCGCCGCTGCCGGGGAGGCTTTAGCGTGTGTTTAACCTTTCTCAGACCCATTCTTGCACATAACCCACCATTTGTAAAAAGTTTTTTGTAAAGTTATCAGAAAACCCAAAAAGTTCATTAACACTTTTCCTAAAGTGTTAAAAACGCCAAAAATATTTTCATTCTTTGTTTTTATCATCATGTTTTTCAAAAAAATCCAAAAATATCCATCTTTACCCTCTCGTATCTTTTGATTCTACATTTCCCTTACCCTCTAATCTGTTTAATTCTCCATTCCTTATCCTCTATAACCGTTTAATTCTTCATCTCTTACCCCTCTTATCCGTTTAATTCTTTATGTCATGGTTTTCGACATGTTCCTGGTGTGGAGGTCCATTTAACGGTGGAAATTGTCGGCGATGTACCAATGTGAGTTTCGGAGACAAGTTTGTCGGTAATCCCGATCCCATTTTAAATGAAACGCCCGATTTTTCCTACCTACCTCCACAACCCCAATACGAATCCTACTCATGCAAGTTTTGTGGGAATGATTCTCATTACGGTTTTGATTGTCTACCACGGGTCCCGCTTGTCTATGAGTCAGAACCATGTTACAATCAGAACTTTGGTGAAAGTTATTTTCCCAATTATCTCTGTTGTGAGAATTGCGGGGGTCCTCATGCGACTTTTGAATGTCAACCGATGAATCAAAATTTTCACAATTCCAATTCTCCCGGTTTTGACAATTTCCAACCCCCACAGTATTCCATCAGTCGTCAGACTTCCGAGCCTTCACAGCATCTCAATGATTACGAGGAGTGTAATCTCCCACAAGGTTCTGAAGAAATACGCATTCGAAAGAAACTACAAATGAAAAGAATGGTGTGTAAGCTTCAGCAGATGAACATAAGAATCCGATATGATGACGATGATGATGAGGATAGTATTCAAATGAGGGAATATTATGAGGACGACGAGGAGAGTGTTATTCCTTTGAAAGATATCATTTCTCAACTCCCTCAGTCTATTGCTATCACACCTACCTTACCTTTTATTGCTTCCAAAGACTCTCTCATAATGGGGGACGAGCCTTCTAGCACTATTCCAGAAATGGAATCGTCTAGTGTTGAGAGCCTTGTTCCAACCCCAAGTGAGTCCGAGGTTATCTCCGGTAATATGTGTGATGAGCCTCTTAATGATGATTCATCTCCTCCTCTTGACATTCCATATGATCATGTCGAGATGTTCTCCGATTCTGATAACGATTGTACTTCGTTTGACGATTCTTTATCCTATGGAGACATCGATTATGTCGAGGAGCTACCTTCTGAGCTAGTTAGCTTAGAGGAAGTGAGAGATTCTGATGATCTGGAAATTGAGGACGAGATACTTCGTGAAAAATTGTTCAATATAAATCTCCTCGTTTCTAAGATCGAATCATTCTGTGCTAAGTCAGCTTCATCTCCTATCCCCGTTGTGGATAGTGACTCTACATTGGACAAGCCCGAGCTTGAGGCTTTTTCCAATGATTCTCTTCATGAAGAGTTCTCCGGTGAACTCTCTCATGTCATATCTCCTCCGGAATATGATCATTTCTATTTTGATCTTGAGGATGATATTGGCTCGGAGGAAGGTATACTCTATCATAAGAGTTTGCTTATTGATGATACTACCCTCACCCTTCCTCCCGATATGTCTACATTTGAGGATGAAGAATGGATCCTAATTGTTATAAACATCTTTCTTCCATTCCTCACATATGATGTGACTTCCTCTCTTCTTCACTCCTTCGGGAGTGAGGACACTATCTTTGACCCCGGCATTTTTATTTATCATTTGTGAGCCGGGTCTTTCTCTGTATATCTCGTCGGTGTGGAACTTTCACGTGCTTCAAATGTTTATCCAAATAACTTTAATGAAAGTCCGATGGAGATTGTTTCTTCCACTTTGCTTCCCCATGAACCAATTAATGCGGGGATCGAGTCAAGCTAGCGACTCGGTAATCAAAAACAGTAGCACACACTATATGGGTTTTCACCCATATTTATGTCTTCTTACCCCCTTTCTACCACCTAAGTGTGGGGGTGATGCCCCACATGTTATATATATATATATATATATATATATATATATATATATATATATATATATATATATATATATATATATATATATATATATATATATATATATATATATATATATCTCTTAAAAAAAAAATCTTTTAATAATGGCCGTAATATTTCCCTTTTACGTTCTTTGTTTCGGCATAACCGCCGGTACTTTGAATATTGAGGGCAATATTCATTTCTAAGTGTAGGGGGGAATTCTCACGAATTTCATATATTATCCACCCAATTCCCCCGTTTTTGGCCAAAAATTTTTTTTTTTGAGTAAGTGTTCTACACTCACTCATTTGGTTATCAGTCCGCCTTGTCTGTAAGACAAAAGGATTGGCTAATCCAGGAGCAAACGGCTCTTGGTAAAGATTTCTCAAATCCGTTTATATGACTTGCAATTTGCCCAAAATTGTATGGTTCTCAACTCACCATATCCTAAAAAGTGAAGAGTTGGCTAGCCCGCAAGATTATGGCTTGTGGTAAAGGCAGTGGAAAATCCATAATTGGTAATCAGCTCACCAAAGATAATATTGATAATTTATCTAAGAGTTGGCTAGTCCAGAGCAAACGGCTTCTGGTAAAGACAAGTCAAAACCGTTGAAAGCTGGTGGTTTGCTCAAAATCACATGGTTATCGGTGTACCATGGTTCTTACTTGAACTAAAACATTTGGCTACTCCAGAAGTGATGGCTTTTGGTAAAGAGTTTTTAAAATCCATTAAAGTTTCAAATCATTGCTAGGGACTAGCAATATCTCAGTGTGGGGGATTGATGAGTGTCTAAATACTCATCATTTTTATACAATATAAACTGCAAAATCATCTGAAAACACTCAAAAATGCTTCAAAATGATAAAAATATCACAAATCAGTGTTTTATGTGTTTTAAATGCAAAAAGATCAAAATCAGATGAAAAACGTATCAAGTTTGCAAAATTGGCAGTTTTAGTCCCCCAAGTTTCAAAAGTTGTCAAAAACAGTCCCTGGTATATCAAAATAAAGAAAAATGTCATTTAAGGTCCATGGGATTCAAAAGTTGTTAAAACAAACCCTTCAAAGTTTAAAATTTGCAAAACTACAACTTTGGTCCCTCAAGTTTGAAAAATGTCATAAATGGTCCTTGGAAATTTTGAAAATGTCAAGTTTGGTCCTTGCACTTTTAGAGCTTGTCACTTTTAGCCCTTGGAGAAACTTTGATGAATTGGCAGATATGGTCCTTGTATTTTCAGAAAATGGCAAAGGAAGTCCTTGTGTATTAAGACCCTTTACACCCTTAGACCCTTGTCATTAACCAAATTGGACCCTGCCTTATTAACCTTTGGACCCCTGTCAATATTTGCTTTTGACCTCCCCCTGCCTACTAATATCTGGTCAAACCACAAGTCAAAAACAAACAACCCCGCCCACTTGTTTTTCCCTCCAAAGTCTCATCTTCTCAACTGCTTCCCTGTTACACTCATGCCACCATTCCCCCAGCTCACTCTTTCCACACCTTTGTCCCCTCCACCTCAACACAAAACAAGATACATTAATTGCATCCCCTCCCCAAACACTCAATCCTTCCACCTGGCTAAAACCACTTTTTGGCGCCAAAACCAATCAAACGGCCAATATTGCTTGTATTAATCCAAAGGCTGAGAAACAAGTGGGAACTGCTCAGAATAGAGAGAGAAAGACCTTGGGTATAAAAAGGAAGCATGGGAAGGAAGATAGAGGGTAGTAGTTAGTTTTTAATTTTCTTTGTATGTCGTTTTTTTTAAGTTAACTTAATTAGTGTTCTAAAATGTAATTTTAAGTCTTAAATGTATTAAACTCAAGTTACCTTATTATTGTAATTTACTTTTAAGCTTCAATATCAAGGTTTTATACAAGCTCATATTTCCAAGTTTACTGTTACAATTTTCAGTTTCAAATCCTATTGTACAAGTTGTTAGTGGTTAATTTTAAGCTTTACTAAGTTTGTTTAAGCTCTTTATAAGCTTTGAGTAAGCTCACATTTCATTTTCAAGCAAAGTTGGTTTATGGTCAACAAAAGTCAAACTGGACCAAAATTGGATTTGAGCATGAAATGGGTGATGCAGAGCATTGGAAGGGTTAAAATAGATTAGGTTAGTATAGGATTTGGTTTGGTTTTAGCCTGCAACAAGTTGGATACATGTAAGTAAGAAATCTCATTTTCAATTTTCAAGTCTATTTGCAGTTTTTGTTGTACTTGTAACTGTGGTCACCATTAGTGTAAAACTTGTTTATATAGTTGTATTTAGGTCTTGTAAACATAGTTTGATCATTGAAACAAGTTTGCTCAGTTGTTATCTCATTTTAATTACATATCAGTTGAATTAAGGTGTGTTTGGATCTGCTGCACTTACTGTTTTAGAGGCCTAATCAGTGGTTGTCTTTTGTTGTTTCAAGTTTGTTAAGTTCATTTGAGTTCATATCAGTCAACATTCAGTGCTTACATAAGCCCAAAGTCAACATGATCATTGATCTACCTTAACTGTTTCACTGTTAAACTTTTGGATAACCAAAAGTTTGTTTTGTGTTCTAATTTCATAAGTCTAGCTTATTTCAGTTTCATTTCATCTTAATACATCATAATAAGTCCATAAATTAGCTTCAAATCTCATTTAAGTCAACATTTCACTTTTTCTTCAAAAGTCAAAACATTGCAAAATCAGTTTTTAGCCCATCTAGGAAGATTTTTAGTGGACTCATCTCTGGGTCAAAATCAGTAAGATTTGTTGCTTCATAATCTTCACTTGGTCTAATTCCTTATCACCATTTTTCTAGATTTTTACAAATTTTCTTTAAGCTTCATATGGGCTTATCAAATGGGGCTCATTTCCCCTGTGCAACTGACTCAGTGTTAACTGAGTCTGCACAGGGGTTTTGCAGATCTTGCAGCCATTGCCACAAGCTCAGTTGAGCTTGTCCAGGTCCCATATTTTGTTCTTTAGTTCTTGGTCAGGTCTTATTTAAGTTCCAACTTTTAGTTTCTAGTTTCAGCTTATCTTGTTGCTTATTCTTAAGCCCAAAGTAGACCCCCTTAAACTGTTTTTAGCCAATAAGCTAAGTTCATCAAATCTGTGCATTTTGCAAATCAGAGGTTTAAAACAGTTTAGACTTGTTGCATTTTGGTTACTTTAGCATATTAGAGCTTCTGCTATCAGTTGGTGCTTATTGGGTCTCATTTGCTTATTCAAAGTGCTTATTTCATAAGCACATTCCACATCAGTTCCATAATTCCACACACAAGCACCTGTTTTTCCATTTTTCTTAGAATCCTTATATTATTTTAGAGTTTTCCTGAAATTTTCAGATTTTTCCAAGTCAGTTTACTATTTTTCTTGATTTTAATTAGTTTTTAGCACTTTTTAAATAGCATTTAAATCAAATAATTCAGAAAAGTTTCAAAAAAATAATTTTTCATTTTTCTTAAGTTAAGATAAATATAAAAAGCCAAAAAAATATTTTTCCATAATTTTCTTGGTTTAAATAGTATTTTATAGCATTTTAATTAGTTTTAAATAGTTTTAAATTAATAATAAATACATAAAAAGTCTAAAAAATATATTTTCAGTTTTAAAATAAGTTTTATCATATTTTAGATTTTTCTAAGTTATAATTTCATTTTTCTAGGTTAATTTTGTATTTTCTTATATTTTAGTGCATTTTAAATACTTAATAAATAGTTTTTAATTAATAATAATTAAATAAATAGTTGTAAAAATAATTTTCCTTTTCTAATAATTTTCTTTTATATTTAGGATTGTAAAAATATATTTTTCATATCCATAGGTATTTTCCTTCTTTATTTTCACGTTTTATTTTGTACGTTTACGTAATTTTATTTAAACGTACGTTTTTAGTTTTAAACGTTCATCATTTTAAATATAGTGATAACGTTTATTTAATATATTTTATCTTTTTAATCTTCTTAATTTGTATTTAAGTCGCCTTACTTTATAAACTTTTTCAGTAGTGTAATATTCAATCTAATCCTTTCTGATCACTATCATTAGTGATCATTCTATCGTCTGATCAAGTGTTTAACACACCATTGAGTCTCCGTGGGACTAAACGACCCGGGAATTCATTCTATTCTCCAGGACTTCATTGTATTTGTGCCTAAGCTGTTTTAAGTCTGCTACGGTTGGCCATTCACAAGTGGCCAGCTTGTTGATTAGACTTGACGGTTTAGCACAGATCAAGTGTTAATGAACTTTTTGATGGTTTTGATAACTTTACAAAAAACTGTTTACAAACTGTAGGTATATGTGCAAGTACGGGACTGAAAAAGGTTAGAACACGCTAAAGCCTCCCCGGCAGCGGCGCCAAAATTTGATTGGTTCCGAACAGTCAAGTTTAATCACACAAGCTAACCACTTGTGAATGGTCAACCGTAATAAACTTCAAACAGCTCAGAAACAAATGCAATTAAGATCTGGAGAATATAGTGGATTCCCGGGTCGTTAAGTCCCACGGAGAATCAATGGTGTTTAAACACGATCAGGTGTCGAGTAATCACTAAGGATAGTGATCAGTAAGGATTGTGATGAATAATTACACTACTGATTGATTGAAATAATATTTGGATACAGAAATGTAAAACACAACAATCAGATAAGATAAACGTAAATACGTACGTTTATTAAAAACGTGAACGTACAAAATAAAACGTGAGTTCTAAGAAATAAAAGGCCTAAAAATATGAAAATGATATTTTTGGAATCCTAAAAATAAAAGAAAATTATTGTAAAATTAAAATTATTTTTATAACTATTTATTTAATTATTATTAATTAAAAACTATTTTTAACTATTTATAAATACCCTAAAATATAATAAAATATGAAATAAAGCTAGAAAAATGAAATTATGACTCAGAAAAATCTAAAATATTATAAAACTTATTTTAAAATTGGAAATATATTTTTTATGTTTTTTTATTTATTTTTTTATTAATTATCTAATACTTATTAACTATTTTGAATTTTAATAAATACTAAATAAACAGAGAAAATTATGAAACTTTTTATAAAAATATCCTATGGTGACAGGAAACTAAGAAAATTATAAAAACAATAACTGCTTAATAATAAGCTGAAATGAAAAATCTAAACAGCTAAATCTAATTAAATAAACGCTATCACTATTTTAAAAATGATGTTTTTCTTTTTGAAAACTGTTTAACTACTGATTAGAAGCTACTTTAATGAAAACAAAAATTTTACAAACTTTAAAATAAGCTATTTAAGAGCTTATGATTCAAACAGTGGACTAATGAGCTTATTTTGGTTTTTAAAGCTCAAACAAACTTGAAAACTGGAAACAAAGGTAGATTAAGATGCAAATAAGCTAGAATTACTCAAATGAAGTTAAAAGATACAGATAAGCACACTGATAAGCTATTTATAAGCTAATAAGCACTAACACTAAGCCAACTAACCAAACAGGCCTGCAGCCATATTCCCAAGCAAAATAAGCTTATGTAATAAGCTAAAAAGCTCAAAATTAAAACTGAGGTGTCAAGATGAACTGATGGGCTTCCCAAAAAGCCAAGAATCTAACACTAGGGACCCACTAATAAGCTTTTGACAAGCTTATGAAGAAGGCACCATTTCACTGAGTAAGCATATTATACAGAAATGGGACAAAGTAAAAACAACTAGCAGCCCTATTAAATAAGCCAAAAAGCTGAGAATAAGCACTGGAATGAAAAGACAGCTAGGTGAGCTTTCCAAAAAGCCAAGATTCAAAAGCTAAGTCTCACTAATAAGCTCTGTGTGAGCTTATTAAAATGAGCAGTTAACACAAACTTCCTTGGTACAGGGCACTTTTTAAAACAGGTTGTCAAAATAAGCTAAGAGATAAGCCATTTAATAAGCTAACTAGAAAATATAAAAAATACTATGACAGAGATAAGCAGTTGAATATTGATATACCAAAAGCTCAAATCTTGAAACTTACTATTAAGCCCTATATAAAATTAACTTTTTTATTCAAAAACGACTAAAATGAATATTTGACTTTTTAAGATTAACTAAAGGTTGACTTATATGAACTTGTGATCAATACTACTTACTAAATATGTTGTATTAAGCTAAAATTAGATGGAATTAAGCTAAGTTACCAAATTTTAAGCTAATATGATGAGATTGACAAACTAAAACCTTAACAGTTAACAACTAAGTGAGATTAAAGAGATTTTGACTATTTCTAAAACAAAGACAGTGTTTTAAAGGTTGCTATGAGTTATTTAAGACCAAGTTGGACAAACACCAAACAAGAATAATGACTAGAACAACCTATAACACAGTTTACCAAGTGAATCCAAACAAGCCTTAATGAGACTGTTTTGAGATTTTTCAAAGCTCAACACTGATTTAGACCATGCTATGGATTACAGACCTTATAATATCATATATTAAAGCTAAATAAGCATTAAACAATAATACTAACAACATGAAACTAAGAAATCCCACTTATGCTATTTTAACTGTTAAAATAAAACTTTTATTAACTACAACTTAAAAAGAACACGTGACTGGTTTTAATGCTTAATTACACTTAACTAAAACTAGTGAACATGAAGACACAGAGATTCAGGAAATAAACTTACTTATACAGTAAAATGCAAAAGTTAAGTTGAAAGCTTACAAGAAGATATCCAACTTAAAACACAAAACCAAGAACAAAAGACCACTCCTATAGGCTTACCACTAAGCCTCTAACCTAGGGCAATCCAATATTCACCCTGCTCTAGCTTTGATCACCATTTCTTGTGATTTTTTATTTTTCACTAATTTATTTGTATTTTTGGTATTTTTCTCTTTTTGCTTCTAAACTGATTTTTAAGGTTTCTAATAGCTTTAATAAGCTATCTAGGAGCTTATGTGGGCTTATCAGTCCTTAATAACAACTAAAAACAACATTCGAACTTTCATGAGATTTTTGAATAAGGAAAATTTGCATAAACTGAAATTGAACTTTAAAACTTGAAATTACTTATTAAAAAGGATTCACAATACACTGAGATAGATAAAAACAGTACTTGAAAGCTTAAGTTTACACTGAAATTTAAAATTTAACTAAAACGACATAAAGTAAATTAAATTACACTCGATATACATCACATTGCTTCCTCCTTGCTTTATAATGATCTTTTTGACTCTTGTCGACATCTCTGAGACTTTCCCACCTCTTTCCAGCCATTGGATCTTTCAGAATCATCAGAATCGTCCATGTGTAAAATTGGCGCCAAAAGTCTATTTGAGCAGGTTTTTGCATTTAAAGAATTTTGGGAGGATGTAGAGGTGGAGGGGAGTGGGTAGACAGGTGTATAACAAGTGGAAAGGGTGGATAGAGCAAATCATGGAAACCACTCTGGTTTTTGGATTTGGCGGGGATTTGTGAGGTAAGGGATGAACAGCTCTGGTATTTGACTTTTTGACCGGATTTTATAATAACGGGGTCAAGGTTCAAGGTTCAAGGTTCAACCAAGGGGGTCAAGGTCCAAGGGTGAGTTTGGGCTTAGGACTGGATTGGGCTAGCAGTTTGTGATTGGGCTTGGATAATTAAAAGGGATCCGTTTGGTTGTTTATTATCACAAGGACCATTCATGCAATTCGGCCAAACATGAGGGACCAAACCTGTCACTTTTCCAAAGATATCAAAAGGACCAAACTTGACAAAATTTAATAGTACAAGGATAATATTTGATCATTTTCCATTTTAAAATATCCAAGGACTAATTATGACACTTTTCAAACTTGAAGGACCTTTTCTGCCATTTGACCAAAGATTCATTCAAGGACCATTTTTGACAACTTAGAATATTTCAGGGACCTTGAATGATAAAACTCTTTATTTTTGGATTCCAGGGACTAGATTTGACAAGTTTTGAAACTTGGGGGACTAAAACTGCCAATTTTGCAAACTTGATACGTTTTTCATCTGATTTTGATATTTTTGCATTTAAAACACATAAAACACTTATTTGTGATATTTTCATCATTTTGATGCATTTCTGAGTGTTTTCAGATGTTTTTGCAGACTAAAAAGGTACAAAAATGATGAGTATTTAGACACTCATCAACCGCTCCTATTGACAGTAGCATACAATCAATAACACAATACATTAAACGCCATACTTTTATCATTGTCCGCATATTGTTTGATGGTAAAGCTTTTTATGACAATGAAAATTACCTTTGCAACCGGATCAACCTCATCACAACATTTAAGTAAAGATTTGAGGAATGGTACAAATAAACAATAATGATACATTTTACTCATTTGAATTGGTAGAAATAAGGGTTTTTTCCCCTTAAAATATCAACGCACTTCCACATGTGTGCCCTGAGTCACGGTACTTTTATATAACATTTGAGTCAATAAAAGATGGCTATGTATGCCGTTTGGACATTCGATATGATTACTTATAATATCGAAAATGTCAATATGATTACTTATAATCCAAAATGTCAACTTTATTTATGTAAATATCAAATTTATATATACCAGTTATTAAATGACCCAACCGGTACAACAAAGCCACCTTTCAATGACTTGTATGCAAAGAGAAAGTTAAGTAAGTACGTGCTAATTCCCAAACACGCCCCTAAATATTATTATACTTGCATATACTCCACATTTCATCGTAAACTTAAACTGTTAATTACAAAAGAGCTTATTTACCCTAAACTAAGTAAATAAGCATAGTCACATTTCATCATAAAAAAATAAGAAGACAAGCTGTTTAGATAAGCAAAAATCCCAAACTCCCCACATCACATATCAAACAATTCAGTATACTAATAAATCCAACATTCATATCACAAAAACAGTTGCGAATATCGAAAAATAGTCCCAAAAAACCGCACCTGCAAGTAAAAAGAGTAGGCAAAGGACTTAATTTATAAAGGGTTTGATATCATATCTATCAGTAAACCTTTCTTGTTTCAAACTATCCTATCCAATCTCATTTAAGTCAGCACACCTCCCAATCAGCTTATTTCACCTTCAAATAAGCATATAATCATGTCCTGACACTCACACCTTTTTTTTTTTTTTTTTTTTTTTTTTTTTTTTTTGGAAAGTGAATGTATAATATATACTCAAAATCTTAATCACTGTCAAAGACATACCTATCCAGACACTCAAACCTTATCCACAATAAGGGGGTGTTTGGGATTACTATCTCAAACAGCTTGTAAACAGATGATCAGCATATTTCGCCCTAAGAAAACAGCTTAATTCACCGTAAGAGCAAATTTGTTATTTCAAAATAACAGCAAATAAACAGTCTGAACAAGCAATTGCCAATCAGCTTATTTCACCCCCAAATAAGCATATAATCATGTCCAGACCCCATACACTCAAAACTTCTTATCCAAAATACCTAAGTGCGACAAGGGGTCAACAGCTTACGCAGCAAATAAGCAGATGATCAGCTTATCAAAAACAGCTTACTTCACCCTAACAGAAAATTTGTTAATCAACTCCACAAAAACATATCAAGTTATTTGTGGGCTTATATGATTTCGGCTTACTTTATATAAGCTCAAATTTTCCGGTTATATCAAGTTGTTACATCACAAATATATATATTTTTTTTTCAAATTGATGAAATTAAAAGATGGGTTGAGTGTAAGAAGTGGAATCATTACATAAAAATGTGAAATTTTTGTAAATTGAAGGTTAATTTTGTGGGTTTGAAAAGTTAGGGTTAGGGTTTTTCATTTGGGGGTTTTTGCACGTGATGTTTAAAAAGCAATAAGGACCTGGTACCTAGTTGGACACCATAACAGTTTTGAAAACGAGGTGTAACTCGCGAGTCGAAGACTCTCATCAAAGGCCAAAAGAACAATGCCAAGTATTACAAACCAAACAAGGTGTCATGAGTCATTGAGACACTAACTCATACCTCGCGAGTCTAACCACGTACCTAACGAATATACAACAATGTTTTGACCACAAGATGAGCGAATTGTGAGTCAAGGGCTCGAACCAACAACGACCAACAATTCTTTCCAAAACTAATCCTATACTGCAAGACTAGCAACGAGTTAAACTAAACAAGCAAATAAGTTGCGACTATGCAGTTTTTACGCGTGGTTACGAGGGAAAATGGGAAGAGGCTACTATATCAAAACTATGGATGAGGCTAAACACATTACAACGTCGATTCATACTTGGTCACGCCTCAAACACAAATCATATTGAGAAAATTCTAATCCTAAGCCAATAGTCACATAACAAATTAAACACTTCCATAGCCTTATCAGTTTTTATTCACTCAACCACACAAGCCTCTAACTATACCTCGAATTTTCAGGAACATATATGTTGCACCATTTTGAACACCTGAACCTGCAAGACAGTTGCAACAATTTGTGCTTTAAGTGAATGTCAAATGGGTCAAATGGGTCGAACCGGCAGAAAGTAACATGTGAAATCATATGAAACTTTTATAAGTGAACAAAAGGCATTGTTTTGACCCAACCACCCATATTATCACTTCTTTTAGGAAGTATAGAAAGAAACCTCATAGACTTTCCTCAATAGCATAAATAGCGCCTACATAGTCTGTATTACACCTATATAATGTCCCATCATTTGGTCTCCTGATGGCACAACTGACCGCTCCTATTGACTGTAACATACAATCAATAACACAATACATTAAACGCCATACTTTTATCATTGTCTGCATATTGTTTGATGGTAAAGATTTTTATGACCATGAAAGTTACCGTTGTAACCGGATCAACCTCATCACAACATTGAAGTAAAGATTCTTTGTTAGGAATGGTACAACTGCAAACAATAATGATACATTTTACTCATTTGAATAGGTAGAAATAAGGGTTTTTTTCCTTAAAATATCAACACACTTGCACATGTGTGCCCTGAGTCACAATACTTTTATATATCATTTGAGTCAATAAAAGATGGCTTTGTATGCCGTTTGGGCATTCGGTACCAAGTTACCCGACAGTCAATATGATTACTTTTAATCAAAAATGTCAACTTTATTTATATAAATGACCCAACCGGTACAACAAAGCCACCTTTCAATGACTTCTATGCAAAGAGAGTTAAGTAAGTACGTGCTACATCAGCTATATCTACAGCGGTTGTTGCAAACTTGACAATGTCAGCTCCTGTTGACCGTATTTTGGCCACAAGGTTCCCAAGCTTGCACTTTCAAAGGAGTATTTTGATAATTGTGAGAAGAAACTATGAGTTTACACTTTGTAGGCTTGTCTCCACGGATTAAATCGTCGAAATCATCAACGGCCTGCATTTGAGCTACTAAAATCAGAAATCTTATAGAGAATATTATGTCTGATAGTATAACGGAAAATTTTACTATGTAAGAACACTAATAATAGTACTTTAGACGGGCCCATGACACAAAGAAACCGATTTTATGTCAAGAAGAAGAAAACCTTAAGCTCAACATCGATATGGTCAGCTCCTAATTCCATTGCTAATCGAAGAGCAGCCAATCGACTTTGTTCATCTCCGTCATACTGACCACCTTCCCATGTTTGTCTAAAAAATAACATAGAATCGGAAACATTTTCGGGCAAGATAAAGTGTTACGACGTCATGTAATATGGACTAGATTAATCAAGAAACCAATAGCCCTGATATTCCTAAAGAAAAATATAAATGTCCCTTTTTTGTAAGAAGAAAAATACAACATCAATACTTCTATAATTACATTGACTTCAGGGGATGTTTGGTGGTAATGCGTATTAAAACTGCTTATGCTTTCATGAAATAAGCAATTGCTATAACAGAATGCAATGCTGCAAAAAGTGCGTAGATAGGCTTCTACAGTAACGAAACCAGATAATCAGATCTCGCATTTGTTTAAGTTTTCGGCAATTAGCTAATTAGGGATTTAAAACGTAAAATAATCATAATCGCATATGTTGTTTGAATAGGCAACTCCGAAACTGTTACTTATAGCTGTTGTTTAGTACACCATCAAATGAGCCTATAATCATATCCAAACACTTATTACTGCTGATCTACAGTATGAAAACGCAACAAGGGGTGTTTGGCATTACTAAGTTAAACAGCTTATGCTCATAACCAGAAGACCAAATTATCCAAAAAGCTTTTTTTCACCCCTAAGGTTAAACTTGCGATACTGGATCCACTAAAAATAACCAGTTCAAACTAAACAATCTGAAACATCTTACTAAAAAGACCTTTTTTCACCCCTAAACTAAGTAGATAAGCAGTCACATTTCTTCATCTGCTCAAAAAACACAATAAGCAGATACTTTGTAATAAAAACAATTCAAATTCTGAAACAATCCAATTCAGTATACTATCAGAAGAAGACAGCATTCGTGTTATAACAGTATCAAGGAGATCATTAGCATAAGCACATATCACATCCAAACACTCAAATCTGCTTATCTACCACATCAACGAAATAATGGATGTTTACGATTACTATTTTAATTAACTTATGCAAATACCCAAATAATCAACTTATTCAAAATAGCTTATCTCAATCTAAGAGTAAATTTATAATATCAAATCCAATTATACTCTTTTAGTATAACATTTGACTCTTTATAAGTGTGTAGATAGGCTTCTACAGTAATGAAACTATCGAATTTTTGTAAGTTTTCGACAAACAGCTAATTAGGGATTTAAAACGTAAAATAATCAGCCTATAATCATATCCAAACACTTATTACTGCTGATGTACTGTATCAAAACGCAACAAGGAGTGTTTGGCATTACTAAGTTGAACAGCTTATGCTCATAACCAGAAGACCAACTTATCCAAAATAGCTTATTTTCACTCCTAATGTTAAACTTACGATACTGAATCCACTAACAATAACCAGTTCAAACTAAACAATCTGAAACTCCTGACTGAAAAGACCTTATTTCACCCCTAAACTAAGTAGATAAGCATAGTCAGATTTATACATCTAATCAAAAAACACAATAAGCAGATAATCTGTTATAAAAACAATCCAAATTCTGAAACAATCCCATCACATGTCAGACGATTCAGTATACCAACAGAAGAAAACTGCATTCACGTCATAAGAGTTCAAACGATATCATTAGCATAAGCCCCTTTTCCTCCGAAAATACTTATCCATTAGCAAATCCCAATTTCCAAACACACCCATAAATATTATTATACTTGCATAGGGATGAGATCAATAAAGATCACATAAAAATTAAAGATCAAATAGATCATTATCAACCATTCATTTATGATCAAATTAATTAAATTCACTTTCATCCTTATATTTAAAAATTAAATATATCACAAACCGTTAATAATTAGATAAAACTAATTATACCATTGCGACAAGTATACAATTATCTTTCTATAGAGATCTAATATTGTATACTTTCGACGAACTTATTATTTATCGGTTTTTGCGGTTTTTGATATATTACACTATAAATGAAAATGTTAAAAATACTCTTCTGTGTTAACACAACCCATAAACCCTAAAACCCTAACCCCTAAACCTAAAAAACCCTAACCCCTAAACCCTAAAAACCCTAACCCATAAACCCTAAAAACCCTAACCCCTAAACCCTAAAAACCCTAAATCCCTAAAACCCTATCCGCTAAACCGTAAGAAACCTAAACACTTAACCCCTAAAAAGCTTAACCCAAAAAAGTCAAACCCCTAAACCCTAAACACCTAAACCCTAACCGTAAACCCTAAACCCACAAAAAAGTTAGAAAAAAAAATTCGTCAAAAGTATATGATGTGGGATATCAAATTAAAGGTAATTTTATGCTTGTCGTGATGGTATGATTAGTTTCGTCTAACAATAAATGGTTTGTGAGATATTTAGTTTTTAAAAATGAAGGTGAAAGTTTATTTTATTGTTTTGATGAAAAAATGAGTGGTTGAGAATGGTTTATTTGATCTTTAGTTTTTCTTTGATCTTTATTGAACCAAACTCTACTTGCATATACTTCACATTTCATCCTAAACTTAAACTGCTAATTACAAAGAGCTTATTTACCCTAAACTAAGTAGATAATATCATTTGCTTAAAAAAAGCAATAAGAAGATAAGCTATTTACATAAGCAAAAATCCCAAACTCCCCACATCACATGTCAAACAATTCAGTATACTAATAAATCCAACATTCATATGACGAAAACAGTTGCGAATATCGAAAAATAGTCCTAAAAAACCGCACCTGCAAGTAAAAAGGGTAGGCATAGGACTTAATTTGTAAAGGGTTTGATATCATATCTATCAATAAACCTTTCTTGTTTCGAACTATCCTATCTAATCTCGATTAGGTCAGCACACCTCCCAATCAGCTTATTTCACCCTCAAATAAGCATATAATCATGTCCAGACACTCGAACTTTTTTTTTTTTTTTTTTTTTTTTTTTTTTTTTTTTTTTTTTTTTTTTTGAAAGTGAATGTATAATATATACTCAAAATTTGTACAAAATTTTAATCACTGTCAAAGACATACCTATCCAGACACTCAAACCTTATCCACAATATCAAAACACAATAAGGGGGTGTTTGGGATTACTATCTCAAACAGCTTGTAAACAGATGATCAGAATATTTCGCCCTAAGAAAACAGCTTAATTCACCGTAAAAGCAAATTGTTATTTCAATATAACAGCAAATAAACAGTCTGAACAAGCAATTGCCAATCAGCTTATTTCACCCCCAAATAAGCATATAATCATATCCAGACCCCATACACTCAAAACTGCTTATCCAAAATACCTAAGTGCGACAAGGGGTCAACAGCTTACGCAGCAAATAAGCAGATGATCAGCTTATCAAAAACAGCTTACTTCACCCTAACAGAAAATTTGTTAATCAAATCCACAAAAACATATCAAGTTATTTGTGGTCTTATATGATTTCGGCTTACTTTATATAAGCTCAAATTTTCCGGTTATATCAAGTTGTTACATCACAAATAGTTTTTTTTTTTTTTTTTTTTTTTTAAATTGATGAAATTAAAAGATGGGTTGAGTGTAAGAAGTGGAATCATTACATAAAAATGTGAAATTTTTGTGAATTGAAGGTTAATTTTGTGGGATTGAAAAGTTAGGGTTACGGTTTTTCATTTGGGGGTTTTTGCACGTGATGTTTGAAAAGCAATAAGGACCTGGTACCTAGTTGGACACCATAACAGTTTTGAAAACGAGGTGTAACTCACGAGTCGAAGACTCTCATCAAAGGCCAAAAGAACAATGCCAAGTATTACAAACCAAACAAGGTGTCGTGAGTCATTGAGACACTAACTCATACCTCGCGAGTCTAACCACGAACCTAGTTTCGACCCTAGAACCTAACGAATATACAACAAAGTTTTGACCAGAATATGAGCGAATTGTGAGTCAAGGACTCGAACCAAAACGACCAACAATTCTTTCCATAACTAATCCTATACCGCAAGACCAGCAACGAGTTAAACTGAACAAGCAAATAAGCTGCGACTATGCAGTTTTTACGCGTGGTTACGAGGGAAAATCGGAAGAGGCTACTATATCAAAACTATGGATGAGGCTAAACGCGTTAAAGCGTCGATTCATACTTGGTCACGCCTCAAACACAAATCATATTGAGCAAATCCTAATCCTAAACCAATAGTCACATAACAAATTAAACACTTCTATAGGCTTATCAGTTTTGATTCATGAACAAGATACTTTATCCGTGAATATTCGTTTATCAATCGGTCACAAAAAATTAAATCAAGAACAATATTCCATTTAGACACTTAAAACACTCTTGCGACTTCTTGTGGGGAAGAGAGAAACTTGAGAAAGGGACGCATCAAGCTTCTTGGTTGACCAAGGTAGATGGTGATGGGTGATGGTGTATGTTGGGTTATCATCAAAGGGGATGGTGGCTGTTTAGAGATGAAGAAGGGCGTGGTAAATTTTCCAGAAGAAGAAGAAACGGTTTGGGGAAAAGGTAAAGTGGTAAAGTGGTTGTGGTTTGACTAAAGTGTATCATTTCATACACAAAATTAGCATTAAAAAAAAAAAAAAAAAAAAAAAAAAAAAAAAAAAAAAAGGTTTCCCCCATCAAAATTTGTATTTTGTTAAAAATTCGTATATCATCAATCTTAGCCTTATGTTCCAGTATTTTTTATTTATTTATATTTGTTTTTTGAAAGAAATACATTATTTCATACTTAAGTTAGACAATATTATAAAAAATAAACTAGAAATAATAGAAGATGGTGACTTAGCAAATTAATGGAAGCATAATAAGGATACAAAGTTATCTTCACCATCTTCAATTCATCTCTGTAAGTTTCAATCTTGGATTTGTAGGCTATAATAATTTTATTAATGAGTTTGTTTGATTCGTATGAGAATAAAGGGACGGTTAATTATTTTTTTAGAAAGATAACCATAGATCTTACTGACATGGAAGAAGATGAATAAAAATAGAAGAAGGAAGAAGACAAAAAGTGAAAAGATAATCCAGAACATGAGTGATTAAAAAGAAAAAGTGATATAGGACCCACATAAATAGCTTTCAAAAATACCATCTGATCATTGTATCAGTTTACTGCTGTAAAATCATATTTTTAATATTATTTAATTCAAAAACTTTAAACAAACAATAAAGATAGGTGTCATTGTCATTCCATATCGTACAAACCTTTAAACCAAACGGGTCCTAAGGTTTTATTTATTACTTATATTATTATTATTATTATTATTATTATTATTATTATTTAGAAACTCAAAGAATTTACAAGAAGTTAGTGGAAAGCCGAGATACTAATTGGGCTCCCGCTCCTTTAGCTATAGAAAAATTAATCATACTAAAGATATGAGAAGCAGCACGTGCTCCAATATCTTGGGTCATCGAGAACTTTCGGATTCGCTTCAGTAAGGTCACAGCATCCTTCTCAAGTTCCCCAAAAGAAGAGAATGAGAAAGGGAGAAACCCATATCCAACATTTGCACACTTAGCCACATATTTGACGCGTTTACATTGTGCAGCCAGAGACACCGCACGACCAGGCACAAAATCAACCATACCAGTTTGCGTCAAGGGCGATGACCCAGTCAAATCAACACATACATCAAGCCCTCCGTCCCATGAGTAGAGTAACATATCAGCCGGGCAATGGCTTGTCCCTTTCTCCACTAAGTCCGATGTCAACTTCTTTACGAGCTGAAATCCCATATCGAGAACAGATATTTGAGCCTTATTATTATTATTATTATTATTATTATTATTATTATTATTATTATTATTATTATTATTATTATTATTATTATTATTATTATTATTATTATCAATGTTGCAAAAATCGTGAATCGATAGTCGGGCGGTCGATCACCCTGCAGCGAGTAATCGGTCAATTCGGGATTAATCGTGATTAATCGGATTGGTATTTCCTGCAATTTTTTGGTATTTCTGGAGACCAAACTAAAATTCTTAACTGATTCCAAGCCTGCTATGTTTCCAAACCTCAATAAAAGGCTCAAATTCTGATTATGATGCCCATTGTGCGTTATTAATGAAATATACGATCCCCAAATTAAGTAGAATGCCTAAATTATTATTTTTTTAAAAATGACCGATTTGACCGATTCGGCCGATTTTTTACCGATTCGGCCGATTAATCGGCCGATTCAGCCGATTTTTTGACTGCTCAGTGTTGATTTTTTTCCTAGGCCGATTTTTCAACCGATTTTCAAAAATCGACAAGGTACTCAGCCGATTAACAATTAATCGGTGATTAATCTGCCGAGTTGACCGATTTTTGCAACATTGATTATTATTATTATTATTATTATTATTATTATTATTATTATTTTTTTTTTTTTAATATTATTATTTTTTTTTATCATAAAACATCACTTCATTAGAAAATCATAGGAAATTACAAGAAATTAGTGGGAGCCGAGAGACTAACTGGGCCCCCACTCCTCTAGCAATAGCGAAACTAATGCGATTAAAAATATGACCCGCAGCACGAGCCCCAATGTCTTGAGTCAAGGAGAAACGTCTAATACGCTTTAGTAAGGTTACCGCCTCTTTCTCAAGTTCTCCAAAAGAAGAAAAGGAAAAGGGGAGGAACCCGTATCCGATATCTACGCATTTAGCCTCATACTTGACACGTTTACTTCGTGCAGCCTCACTAACCGCACGCCCTGGCACAAAATCAAGCAACCCCGATTGCGTCAAAGGAGACGAACCTGTAAGATCAACGCAAACATCACGCCCGCCATCCCAAGAATAAAGCAATATATCAGCCGGTCGCAAGGGTCTGTCCATATCTCCATGAAGCCCAATATCCACCTCCTTATGAACAGAAATCCCGGACCGAGAGCATATATCAACAAGAACATCACGTACAATGTTGTGCCGATGTTTAATGCCAACAATACCCGCACATGAAACTGCATGATCCCAATACATATCTCCAGTAAAAGCCCTAGAACATGCTGAGCACGGTACCTGAACAGTGAAAAGGGGGACACCCAGTCGATAACACAGCACACAGCGATAAGTCCTGGCATTCATAGTTTGTCCCAATCCAGATATAGGAGCCACCCTAAGCCAATCGGACGTATGATCCTCCTTTAGTGAGCTCCATAGCGCCACCTGTCGAGGGGATAGATGGAACGTAGATTCAACAGTTTGGGTAACCCGGTCGAAGTATATATCTGCCAATTTATTATTATTAGTAGTAGTAGTAGTAGTATTATGTGTACCTCGTGTTCCGCTGTACTAAACTATAAACGCGGCATCCCGACTTGGTAAAAATATAAGAATTGTAATTCTGGACACGTTTTCATAAAACTGATATAAAAATAGAGTCGTTGACATCGATAGTTGATTTTTATACTTAAGCCATAACTGGTGTGATATCGGCACGCGTGTGGTGACATTTTTTCAGAAACCCACCGTAACCTTTTGTTTTTAAGTTACAATCATCCGTAAATACCGGAAAATAAATAATTAGCGTTTTCCTAACATAATGAAATAGTGATGTCTTTAAATAATAGACTGAGAAATTGTCGGTTGTCACAAACATGATCATCAAATGCCACATTCTACCTAAAATTCCCATTACCTAATTTACATCATCATTAGCATGGAAATCATCCATATCAACTTCTACTTCATCAATATCATTTAGATCATCAATTAACTGATCATTGTCTTCCTCCTCTTCACTACGTTCACTCCCTTCACTGGCTTCACTATCTTGAATACTTTCATCATCCACTACAGCTTGTCCTTGTCAACTATACCTTTAGCCTGAGTACCCATTTCTAATGTTTGCTCAACCTCACTTACCTTAGCAACTACCTACGTATCATCTAAATCTAAGAAAGGATCAAACTCTCGGTTGTCCAAAGCGAGTAAAAAGCATCTGCAAACTTCAGTTGGCACATTATTTTGACCCACTTCATTAGCCACACTACTTTCACCAACAACAATTACACTACTTTGACCCACTTCCTTACCAGTCTATTCTAACCTTAATCGTTTAGCAACTCAACTTATAGCAACTGGTGCATCATCTTCTAATTCAACAATGGTACACTTCTTAATTGGTGAAGGCTTATAAGTGTCCAGTGTAGTTTGTTCATGTTCAATGTACACATTGATCAACTTATGACCTAGCAAACATATCTAGTAAAATCATGAACATCTTGGTCACTACCTAAGCTCTAAGCCCATTGTCTAAATCAAGATCAGGTATCAAATATTGGTGGTACATTATGTTATCCCCTATATACAATCTGTCATTCAACTCAATCGCGGAAAACAAATCGGTGTCTACATTTTCAAGATAACTTTCTATACCATTTATGCAACTCTTTCTTGGTGGGTTAGTAAACATACCGCCATGATGAATCTTGATAGAAAACATGTTAGGATCTTTAAAAAAAAGCCTAAAAAAGCACATTGTCAAGTAGGGGTTGTTTTCGCATTTAATTATCACAATAAAATAACTTCAAAGCTAAGATAAAACACCAATACTGACGTTTAAGACAAAATCGTATCTTACCATAAACAGAATTCTAATCCACCTTTGTTTTATTTTGAACCAATTCACATAATTTCCAGATTGAAAACACCATTCCAACCGGATTATAAATATGGGATTTTGATGATTAAAGATGAAGATGAAAATTTTATTGTGTGTGCGAAGAGAGTGAGAGGGAAAAAAATTAGAAATGCACCGGGATGATATGTGAAAAAGATGGGTCTTAATGCTCTCAGTCCAATGGTTAAAGAAAAAATTACTCTCACGTGTGAGGCACGTGGGGCTTCTTAACAGCCAAACTAACGGCCGTTTGAAAAAAAAGGACCAGGGGTGTTATTCTTTGCAACGTTTAGCACTGTCCAAGCAACTTTAAACTCTCTGGGACGATAGATGAAACTTTTGACAAAGCCACAGGGACAATCCATGTAATTAACTCCTTTTATTATTAAAGAAAAAAGACACATTTCTTGAATATTAAAAAAAAAGTTGATGATTTTATACTATAGTTTTGTGTAACGTACAAGCCTCAATTTAAGTTCGACAAGTGTAAAAGAAACTTTTACGAGAGCCGTTTTACAAGGTCCAACGACTGAATGACTGAAAAGACACATACACGGTGGTTACGTGATCGTGTGATTTTTTTGTGTTGTTTTATATATGAAACGTCTATTTTATTAGGTTTACATAGTTGTACGACTGGTCACATGAAAATTTTGGTCTCATAGGTTGCATAAAAGTATGGTATAAAATTATTGATATTTTGAAAGAATGTAAACCTTATTATTAAGAAAAACATACACTTTTGATAAATTCTTTCTATAAATTAAACTATTCGGTTGAGTCAAGCCGGGAAGCCAATGAGATGCTTTATGGGCTTCTTACGATTTTTCCTGTGGCAGTTCCCGAGACAAATAAGATTTTTCCATAATCTCCCTAAGTAATTCCTTCGGTGCTGCAAATGAAAAGTAGGCAAAACTCATAAGAAAAAAAGAGACGGTAAGATTTTAGGCATGATGGAGAGGCATGAAAACCTTACCATGTAACCCTGTAAATCTCTCATATTGTTCATAAGCCTGTCCTATAAACATCTCCACCCCTGTAACAATTATGGCTCTACATTCTCCAGCTTCCCGAAGTAATCTCGTAAATTTTTGGTGTGAACACAGCATCAAATACCAATTCATACGACTTTAAAGCTTCATGCCATAAAAAATAGAAAAATTGATCTAACTGCATACCATTATTACTAAAACATATGACCAAAGAAAGGTAGACAGCCGTACCTTAGAAATAGGAGTGTCGTCAATATTTGGCTGCATACCAATTGATGTAGTGTTTGCAAGTATCATGCCACCTTCTGGATTGTAAGTGCTCAAATTGGCAAGAGATATATCCTCTCCACCAATTATGTCAGCAAGTTCTCTAGCACGATCTATGCAGTATCAGTAAGAGAAAACTTTAGTTGCAATCAAGTACGAGTACTAGGAATGGTAATATGAACGCTAGTAGAATCTAACCATAGGTACAATTGGCTATCACAATCCTTGCACCCTTCACTTTTGCTCCATAAGCAAGAGCTTTTCCAGCACCACCAGCACGAATAACCACAAATAGTCTACCAGCCAAGGGTGATCCTGTTGCACCATTTTGAACACCTGAACCTATAAACAGTTGCAACAATTTGTGCTTTAAGTAAATCTCAAATATGTCAAATGGGTCAAACGGATTGAGGTTACACGTGGAATATGATATGAAAGAAACCTCGTAGACTTTCCTCGATAGTAGAAATAGCGCCTACATAGTCTATATTACACGCATATAATGTCCCATCATTTGGTCTCCTGATGGCACAATTGACTGCTCCTATTGACTGTAACATACAATCAATAACACTATACATTAAACGCCATACTTCTATCATTGTCTGCAAATTGTTTGATAGTAAAGCTTTTTATGACAATGAAAATTACCTTTGCAACCGGATCAACCTCATCACAACATTGAATAGTTAGAAATAAAGTTTTTTTTTTCCTTAAAATATCAACGCACTTCCACATGTGTGCTCTGAGTCACAGTACTTTTATATAACATTTGAGTCAATAAAAGATGGCTTTGTATGCCATTTGGGCATTCGGTACCAAGTTACTCGACAGCCAATATGATTACTTTTAATAAAAAATGTCAACTTTATTTATATAAATATTAAATTTATATATACCAGTTATTAAATGACCCAACCGGTACAACAAAGCCACCTTTCAATGACTTATATGCAAAGAGAGTTAAGTAAGTACGTGCTACATCAGTTATATCTACAACGATTGTTGCAAACTTGACAATGTCAGCTCATGTTGACTGTAGTTTGGCCACAAGGTTCTCAAGCTTGCACTTTCAAAGGAGTATTTTGATAATTGTGAGAAGAAACTATGAGTTTGCACTTTGCAGGCTTGTCTCCATAAATTAAATTGTTGAAATCATCAATGGCCTGCATTTGAGCAACTAAAATCAGAAATCTGATAGAAAATATTATGTCTACAGCGATTGTTGCAAACTTGACAATGTCAGCTCATGTTGACTGTAGTTTGGCCACAAGGTTCTCAAGCTTGCACTTTCAAAGGAGTATTTTGATAATTGTGAGAAGAAACTATGAGTTTGCACTTTGCAGGCTTGTCTCCATAAATTAAATTGTTGAAATCATCAACGGCCTGCATTTGAGCAATTAAAATCATAAATCTGATAGAAATATTATGTCTGATAGTATAACGGAAAAATTTACTATGTAAGAACACTAATAATAGTACTTTAGACTGGCCCATGACACAAAGAAACCGATTTTATGTCAAGAAGAAGAAAACCTTAAGCTCAACATCGATATGATCAGCTCCTAATTCCATTGCTAATCGAAGAGCAGCCAATCGACTTTGTTCATCTCCGTCATACTAATCACCTTCCCATGTTGGTCTAGAAAATGACATAGAATCAAAAACATTTTCGGGCAAGATAAAGTGTTACGACGTCATGTAATATGAACTAGATTAATCAAGAAACCAATAGCCCTGATAATCCTAAAGAAAAATATAAATGTCCCTTTTTGTAAGAAGGATTCATAATACTAATATCGAAGGAGTTGTCTGATGTCAATTCAGCATACAACATCAATACTTCTATGATAACGTTGACTTAGGGGATGTTTGGTAATGCTTATTAAAACTGCTTATGCTTTCATGAAATAAGCAATTGCTATAACAGAAGGCATTGCTGCAAAAAGTGTGTAGATAGGCTTCTAAAGTAACGAAACCAGATTATCATATATTGCATTTGTTTAAGTTTTCGGCAATCAGCTAATTAGGGATTTAAGACGTAAAATAATCAGAATCGCATATGCTGTTTAAATAGGCAACTCCAAAACTGTTACTTATAGTTGTTGACTGTTGTTTATTACACCATAAAATGAGCCTATAATCATATCCAAACACTTAATACTGCTGATCTACTGAATCAAAATGCAACAAGGGGTGTTTCGCATTACTAAGTTAAATTGCTTATGCTCATAACCAGAAGACCAACTTATCCAAAATAGCTTATTTCACCCCTAAGGTTAAACATACGATACTGGATCCACTAACAATAACCAGTTAAAACTAGGGGTGGAAACGAGCCGAGCCGAGCTCGAGCTCGTTAAGGCTCGAGCTCGGCTCGTTTATATATATAAAGCTCGAGCTCGGGCTCGAGCTCGTTTCGAGCCTTATACTTTGAGCTCGAGCTCGGCTCGTGAAAATTTTCACAAGCTCGAGCTCGGCTCGGGCTCGACTAATTTTATGATGTTTTGAGCTCGGCTCGTTAATTACATAAGGCTCGAGCTCGATTACTACTTTTAAGCTCGTTTATACGTATAGACGATATATACACGTATATAATTCTAGGGCTCGTTTAGGCTCGCGAGCCTACTCGAGCTTTTTGTACAAAGCTCGGGCTCGAGCTCGATTATTAAATGAGCCCAAAATTAAGCTCGAGCTCGGGCTCGAGCTCGTTTAAGCTCGGCTCGTTCGAGCTTTTTACCGATCCGATCCCGAGCTTTTCACGAGCGGCTCGGCTCGTTTACACCCCTAGTTAAAACTAAACAATCTGAAACTTCTTACTGAAAAGACTTTATTTCACCCCTAAACTAAGTAGATAAGCATACTCAAATTTATGCATCTGCTCAAAAAACCAAAATAAGCAGATAATCATGTACGAGTACTCGGATTGGCTATCACAAACCTTGCACCCTTCGCTTTTGCTCCATAAGCAAGAGCTTTTCAGCACTGCCAGCACCAATAACCACAAATAGTCTACTAGCCAAGGCTTATCCTGTTGCAACATTTTGAACGGTTGAACCTGTAAACAGTTGCAACAATTTGTGCTTTAAGTGAATCTCAAACAGGTCAAATGGGTCGAACGGGAAGTCACACATGTAATATGTTATGACCCAGCCGCCCATATTATCACTTAACAGAAAGTAAAAAAAATAAAATAAAATCACTTAACGGGTAGACTATCCTCGACCCATCATTTGGTCTCCCAATATATATATATATATATATATATATATATATATATATATATATATATATATATATATATATATATATATATATATATATATATATATATATATATATTTAACAAATTGATGAAATTGATGGAAATAAAATATGGGTTTTGTTTATGAAATGAAGGTTGGTTTCGTGGGATTAGAGATGGCAAAAAATCCGTACCTGGTGGGACCCGATTTTGACTTGGGAATCCCCGAGTTGACCGGGTATGAGGATGGGGATGGGGATGGGGAATCCCCAAAATATGAAATCAGGGATGGGGCGGGGATTGGGATAACATAAATCCCCGAACCCAACCCCGCTCCGATCTTTCTAGTGTATAAGTATTTAGAATTTATATGTTATATCCGTACTCGATTAACTTGTATATTTATATGTATATATGTTCATGAGTATCGACATGTATATTTATAAGCATATGTGATATTTATAAAATCAAGTACCTTTAGAATTAGAAGCATAAACACCAACTACATATTACTTATTTGTTTTTCCGAATATACACATATGATACATATTGTTTTTATATTATATGTGATGTTACAATTTTGAGGATGCTCTACAGTTGAATTGAAATTGTAATGAATTTAACAATATGCAATGTACTCACGTTTCTTAAAATACTTTATGAGTTAATTTTTTTTATACTTTCGATGAGTTGGTGGAAACTTTACGTTAGTTCATAAGGATTGAAAATCCCTGAATCCCTATTGGGGACGGGGATGGGGGTGTAAAGCAATTCCTCGATGGGGATGGGGACGGGGATGGGGATGGTAAATACAATCCCCGACATTCCCCGCCCCGTTGCCATCCCTATGTGGATTGAAAAGTTAGGGTTAGGGTTTTGATTTGGGGGGAAAGTGGAGGGAAATTGAATTGGTTTTGATTTTAGAGGGAAAGTGAGGCATAAAATTATTTGAATTGGTTTTGATTTGGGCTCAAGCCATCCCCAATGGCGCGAGACGGATGGCGCGAGAACCACATCGGACGTTGGCTGGCACCGTAGCCACCAACCCACGCGGTTGGCATTTTTTTTCTTTCTTTTTTTTTTTTTTTGAAATAACTAGTCGTTGAAGGGTTTTAATTTTCAAAAAAAAAAACTAGCCGTTAGGCCATTTTTCTACCCTTTTTGGCATTAAGACACCCCACTTTTTCAAATTTCAACCCCTTTAAAAATATTATAAATACCCTACTAATTTTCTATTTTTTACACACAATTCATTATCACTTTCATCTCTTTTACTCTCATTTTCTCTCTAAAAATGAATCATAATAAAAAACAACAATGGATCAACGCTATGTTTAAACGACCCACAAAACCAAATACTGAATTCATCATCCTAAACTAACCCGAACACACCATCATCCGTTAATTCCATATCATCAAACTTTAACCAAATCTCATATCAAATACCAAATCAATTTACCGGATATAACCCATTTAATGTCCAATTTTCACCCGAGGAACAATTGAAATTTCAACAACTCCAACAAACCAAGATTTCTCAACAACTATTCAAACAACATCCTCACCAAGAAGAATCGCAAAAACAACCCGATGAAACCGAACCCTTGGCACGTATTCCCAAAAACGTACCCAAAAATTTGCCAAAAACCCCAAGGATAAACCCGAGGGATCTAATTCTAGTTGAAACATGTGGAGCCAAGACGAGGAGTTACTTTTGACGGAATGCTTTATACAAGTATCCGATGATCCAAATGTGGGCGTGGATCAAAATAGAGACGTTCTGGTATCGGTTTCTCGAAATTTACAATAAAGAAGCCGAAAAAAGGGTTGTGAAGCGTACCAAGAACATGTTAACGACAAAGTGGACTCCGTTGAATAGAGATGTGAAGAAGTTCAATTTGCTTCGATGAAACTCAAGCTCTTAGTGGGGAAAGTGATGAAGATTTGATGTCACGGGTTCATATTATTTTTAACGGCATCACGGGTTACACTTTTAAGCACAAAAGTTCTTGGTTTTTTTTAAAGACAAACACAAGTGGAAAAACCCATGATTTAACACAAGCAAGACGAAACCGCTTACGGGTAACGAGAGAGGATCCCGAACTCTTTGGAGATGATACGTTGTCGCGTCCACTGAGGAAAGAAAGGCCTTCAAAAAGTCAACGCTCTTCAAACTCATCCGCCTCTTTCGGTTCAAACCCGGTTATGTTTCAAGAAATGTTGCAACAATAATACGCTTTGGATCGTGAGACGAACTTGGAAAAAGTTAGAGCGTGAGACGGCGCCGAGAGTTAAATTAATAAATGCTCAAAAAAGAAACGAAGAGTTGAAGTTCGAAGCACTTTACACCCAAAAAAAATCCAGAAGATTCGAAGGTCTTGAAAATTAAAACAAATGATACGGATCCGGAAGACGCAGCTATCATTGAGGCGGAAAAAATAAGAATTAGAGCCTTATAATATTCCAAAAACTAGATTATTTCTATTTTTATGTATTGATTTAATTTGATGTCTTTTTTAATGTAATGTTTTTTTATTTATTAATAAAATTAAATTTTAGTTATAAATATTGTTTACATTAAAAGAAAAACAAAATAAAAATTACTCAACGACTCTAAAAAGTGGCATGGCTCACATATATTCATATCAAATGTTTATAAATGAATAAATAAATAAAACTATACCATTTTATTTACTTATAAATACCCTCATCTTTCATCATTTTTATAAACAACTTTAAATATAATCTTACTCTGTATGTACACACCTCATCACAATATTGAAGTAAAGATTCTTTGTTAGGAATGGTACAACTGCAAACAATAATGATACATTTTACTCATTTGAATAGGTAGAAATAAGGGTTTTTTCCTTAGAATATCAACGAACTTTCATATGTGTGCCCTGAGTCACGGTACTTTTATATAACATTTGAGTCTATAAAAGATGGCTTTGTATGCCGTTTGGGCATTCGGTACCAAGTTACCCGACATTCAATATGATTACTTATAATCAAAAATGTGAACTTTCTATATTATTACTAGGTACGATTATGGCCGTGCTAAAACACGGCCCAAAACCCCTAACGATCTCTTAGTTATGGTCCAGAAATATGGAAAACAACATTTATAATGGATTGCACATAATTTGAACCTTTTGTACGAATAGCGTTGAACCTCTTCTAATTTCATTGTTCCTAGTATCTAATTGATCAATATTAAACTATGTATAAAAAAAGTGTTAAATAAATAGTGTTAAACCTTTGTGTCAATGGCAATAGAATAAGGAGGTGTTTGTCTTGGCTTATATATGAGCTTATTAGCGTATATGAGTTCGGTTTGTATAACATAAGCCATAATTTTGTGACTTATTATGACATTAACGGGCTTATATAACATTAACAATGTTATTTAAGCTTATAAGTGTCAAAATAAGACACAAAATTATATAAGCCGAACACGGCTTATGTTATATAAGCTTAAACAAACACACTCTAAGTTTTTGTAGCCTGATAAAATATAGATATAAACAAGTCTTACTTTTTTAATCATATTTTGTTGATTTGATATTCATCCTCTTTAAATATTTCACTATTTTTTAATAGTATATTAACCATCCTTTTTTACTATTTCACCATATTTGTTTGGTAGTATATGTTGATCATAACTTCTTTTTTTCCTCAATATTTTTTATTGCATAAATACCATATTCTCTAATTACACGACCACACATTTATTTTCTTCGCAACTTGGGTTCTACTATCTCATACTCAATTTATAATTACAACTTTCAAAATGTCTCAAAACAATCTAAAAAATAAAACACAAAACAACATTGACAAACAAACGTCAAAACATGTGATTCAAAATTTTGTCCCGATCACTCATTACTGGTTAATGTTTCAAGGTCCAGTTTAAATTTTGTTAACAAAATGAGTTTGATGGTCACCTATTAAGACCACTCGAACACCAACGCAACGACACCAATTTCTTCAAATCTCAATGTTATAAAAACGAAACCTACATGTATTGGGTTAAACTCTGTGTATGATAATATTGTTGGATTTTACAAACTTCCGTATATCAGTATAAATGTATACTCCAATTTCACATAATCAAAAGATATGTTCAATGAAAAACAAAGAAAAAAATGAAAAAAAAAAAGTACTATACATAATTACTCTTTTTAACCTACTTCTTTTACTCGTATAGTGAGTATCACTTTTGACAAATCTTACCAAATGCCATCATATGAATATATCACTATCACCCAATCAAATTTTACCATCCATGCCCCTATTCCACGAACCCATCATCTCTTAAAACATATCAATTCATTGTTTTACAACTACTCCATATGCATCTTCTACCGAAACTCAAGTAAAAATAAATAATGAACACATAATTTAGTAACAATTAAATTATGGCGCAGTGCATGAAAGTAAGTTAATGTTAGTTCAAAATATCAAGATACATACACATTTTTTTATACAAACTTTTCATGTTTATTATATTAAGATCAAATTAAAAAGTTTAATGCTTATACACTCACCAAATAGTGAAACAGTCCAACATTTTAGTATTGAAATATTTTTTCACTCTTGTATGCAAAACTTTAGTTTTCTTCTAAATCAAATAAATATACCAACATTTTTTTAAATGTTTATATTAATACCCATCATTCACCGAATATTTCAATACCACATTTTTTTGCAAGAATTTGTGGAGAAAGTATCCAAATCATCTTTATGTCCTCGAGATGTTCTTGCCTAAAAGATATGCAATTTCCACCAGTTAGTTCGCAGGTGGTATGAGCCATAAGACAGAAATTTGAGCCCATGTATACATGTATTTGGACCTAAAACCGAAAAAAAATATAATGTGTTGGAAACACGAACACCTGAATATATGCAATTTCCACCTGAATATACATGTATTTGGACCTAACTTTCTTTACCCTGTCATTTTTAGATCTAGCACGTCACTGCGGGACGGCCGACCCTACGGTGGCCAAAGTCGGTAATGATCCGTTATCTTCTCCGGTTGATTCCAACAGCCACCTCTGCGATTCAACCTGGTAATATCTGCACAAAGTCGACACACATACAATTTAGATATACACAGTCGACAGGCACACATATGTCCTACAAATCCGAAAATGAAGGAAATTCATCAATGCAGCTGAAAATGCAATTTTACTTACAAATTTGAAGCCATAAATGAAATGATTTGAGCACAGATCTAGAAAATATAAAAAGAAAGAAAAATGTTAATGAGAGAGAGAGAGATAAAAAATGTGAGTTCAAATGAAATGAAAGGGAGAAGAGGAGAGAGTTGACAGCAAAAGCTCGAACGTGGCAATTTTTTGGGTGCTGACGTGTCATATTTTGAAGGCTCTACAGTAATAAAATGCCTCTTTGTATATATATATATATATATATATATATATATATATATAGTGTATCTTTATTTTCAGAACCCTCTTAAGTGCGAGAACTGCGAGAACCCATCTATGACCATTAGATCATTTAATTAATGGATGAGATGAGTTGTGCCATTAATGTAATTAGTTAAAAGATTTGGTTTTTATTTGTAAAACACAAAGGGTAGTTTAGGAATTACAAATTATCTCCTTTTTTCCTTATTAATTAAAAGTCTGGATCAGTTACTAAACAAAATCCGTATTCCTTTCTATCTCACATAACCGCCTCCCTCAACCCTAGCCGCTCAAAACAAATTATGATCATCTTTTTCAGATCTGTTAATTTTTTTTCTGGACACAAAAAAACCAACGCCCCACATCTTTAATTTTATCTCTTGGTCTATAAAAGATAATCGCTGTTGATGATGATAAGGTTCTATTTTTTTCTTTGTAATTTGTTTGTGTGGTTATGCTCTTAGCAAATGCTACATAGTTGTATGGGAATAAGTCATCTTAGAAAATGCTACATAATATGTGAAAAAGGTGATTAGCTGATCCATAACTTTCCTTATTTTACCCAACTTTGTGAGTTTTATTTTTAGTTTTTTAGATGTCATGTGTTGACGGTTGATTGTTTGGCTACTTGTTTTAGTACGCTACAGAATAATGCACTTTTTGGTCCAGTTCCAAGTGCGATTGGGAAGTTATGTTAGGAAGTTATGGAAACTTCAAACACTTGATCTTTGGGGGAATCAATTTAGCGGTGAGCTGCCTAGTTCTTTGGGAGATCTTAAGAACTTGAAATTATTGTAAGTTTTGTAATTTCGTTACATGTTCAACAACAGCCTTACATGTAATCTAGGGTGTTTAATTTTTTATTTTTTTTTTAGTTTAAAAACATGAATGTTTTATGTTTAAAACATGAATGTTTTATGTTTAAAACATGAATGATGAAAAACATAACTGTTGCTCTCATGTTTGTTAGTTGCTCTCATGAATGTTTAAAACATGAATGTTTTATGTTAGTCGCTTACATGTAATCTAGGCTGTTGAATTTGAGGCCCGATCTGTGATGTTTAGTGGTGGCCTAACTCGTATCCTCTTCCTCACGATCTGAAATAATAGAATCCACTGGTAAGTTGTTTATCTTTGTTTGACATTACTGAGTTGTTTGTCTTTTTGAAGTGGTAGATCAGATCAATATTATAGTTCGGTTAATTAGTAAGTTATAAAATAGTGAATAAAATATTATAGCATATTGGAATGATGAATTAAAGGTAGAAAACGCAATTGAAAGTAGGCACAATAAAGGATATGCGTTTACTCTAAAAATAGTAGAATAATTATTTCTCGCTTCTTTACGAGTTATTTTTGTTATTCCGATTCTGGTACACCCTTTGTTTCTTGTATATAAGCTGATATGCTAATACCGTATATGAGTTAACGTATATGAGTTAGCTGATATGCTAATGCCGTGTTTTGGAATTGTTTTTGTACATGGGGGTTCATAAACAGGGGTGTTTGGAATTGTTTTTGTACAAGGGTGTTTGGATTTGTTTTTGTACATGGGGGTTCATAAACAGGGGTGTTTGGAATTGTTTTTGTACGGGGGTGTTTGGATTTGTTTTTGTACAGGGGTGTTTGGATTTGTTTTTGTACATAGTATATTACGTTATTGTTTAGTAGTTTATTAATTAGTTAACTGTTGGTATGACTTTATTCTATCTTCATTTATATCTAATAGTTTCAATACAATTATAAAACATGTATGCTTCATAACAATTATGGTTCAAAACATGCATGTTTCAAAACATTTATGTTCGACAACAAGTCTGTTCTCAAAACATACACGTTCTCATGAACATGTATGTTTTGATAGTTGTTTATGATTAAATATGTTTGATATACACAAGATTGTGTATATGCCTTATGATCGTTATGATTAATTTTTGTTTTTTATTTGTTGGAGGTTTAATTGTTTTTGTGCATGCTTGTTTTCAGATTGATGAAGATGATGATATCATTAAAAACTATGGAGTGGATTAATACAAATATACATGAAGATAATTTGCGACTTTTGAAGATATAATATGTGTTTTTTGTACTTGTAATTAAATGAAATGTAACATTTATGTATATGAATCTTGTTTTTTCCTTTATAATTGTTTATGTTTTTTAATTTATGCTTCAAACTTCAAAAAAAAAAAATAATGCTAGCAAAAAACATACATGTACTTCACTAAAAACATACATGCACCTCATTTAAAAAACATACATGCACGTGCTTTAAAACAAATATGTATCTCATTAAAAAAAAAAAACATGCATGCACTTGTAAGATTATGAAATCATGTTTTAAAAAAAAATAATAAAAAAAAATAAAAAAATAAAAATTCTGAAAATTAAGGAATGCTTAAAATTGGGATTTAATAAAAAAAATAAAAAATAATATAAAAAATTGTATTTTACTATAATACCCTTTTGGATTAATAATAATTTTTAATATTTAAAAAAATCTCATTGGTTTAGAAGGGTTCTCATAGTTCTCGCACTTAACAGGGTTCTCAAAATAAAGGTCCCCTATATATATATATATATATATATATATATATAGAGGCACTTTATTTTCAGAACCCACTTTAAATGCGAGAACTGCGAGAACCATCATTTTACAACTAATAATACACAATGTACATCATTTAAATGCTTCATGGTATTTTGTTTTTCTTTTTAATTCAAAAGGGTATAATAGTAAAAGACATTTTCATATTATTTTTGTTTTTTTTAATAAATCCCGTTTTTTATAACCTTTGATTTTCGGAACTTTTTTTTTTTTTTTTTTTTTCAACATTCATGTTTTTGAATGTTTTAGTGCATATGTGTTTTTTGGAAATTAATTTTTTTATTTTAATTTTTGAAATAATTTTTTTTAACATGTATGTTTTTCAAATAGTAAGGTGTATTTTTTTTAAGTAATGTAAACTTATAACAAACAAAAAAACATAAGTGATATACACAAAATTCAATTTTCATTGAAATACAATTAAAAAACAAATAAAAAATATGAACCTTTATAAAAAAAAAAACAAGATGCATATACTTATATTTTACATTTCGTTAATTACAAATACAAAAAAACACATATGCAATAATCGCATCTCTTTAAAAATCGCAAATTATCTTCATGTAAGTATGTGTTCATCAACTTTTAGGTCTTCAATGGTTATCATCTTCATCAATCTGAAAAAAGTATACACAAAAATAATTAAACAACAAATAAATAGGAAACAAAATTTAATCACAATAACTAGGATAACACATATGCACAATATAAGATGCATAAGCACAATTTAAAATATATATGCATAATTTTTTCCTTAATTTTATATCAATTATACACTCTTTCAGAAATTTGATACCAACTATAAAAACACATATGTACCATTTCATTCATTTTATATTAACCATAAAACATGTATGCATTTGAATTTTCTCATCAGATTCTTTCGAACATATGTGCACGTCTTCCAAAAACATACATGTACGCCTTAAAAAAACGCATGTGTACTTTAAGATTGTCATCAAATTCATTAAATCAAATATGCACACCACTTTTATTGATTTTGGATGAGCCAAAAAATACATAGGCACCTTAAAACATATATGCACCCTAAAACACGTATGCACTATTTATTAAAACACAATGCACGCCACTAGAAACATATATGCACCCTAAAACACTTATGCACTATTTCTTAAAACACATATGCACCCTAAAACACGAATGCATTATTTGTTAGAAAAACCATAAAAACGAAAAAACCTAAGTTAATTATACGAATCTGATTATAAGCACACAAGATGGACAAATGTATAGTACCCTAACCTATACATCTTTTGAAGGGTCAAGTGTGAAACACCATATAAACATATACATCTTTTAAAGAGTCAAAATCATCATTCTAAAATTGAGAATGGTTACAAATATAGTTATTTACCAACTGTCAAAATCTACTCACAATGATATTTTGAACTATACTAAGACTTTGCCTGTGATCCTCTTATATGAAACAAAAAACTTTTTTTGTGAGGAAGCCTGTCACAAACAAACAAGTTTTCATTAGTAAAAAATAACAAGCATAAATGCAAACTTCATAACTATGTTACACTCTCCTATATATATTAACCAAACACCCCGAAGACTCCCCATCAGGTCCCTTGATCGAATATTATTAAAAATGGTGGCCATTATCTTATTAATTCAAGAATTTGTCAATAATACACACTAGTTGCAAATATAATACACTATTTGTTTTTTAACTTAGCAAAATATAATACACTAGATGATCTTTAAACCAAGTCAACGCTTGAAGATGATTCCGTAAACAAAGTTCATGTGCGAAAATATTAAAGTTTAACTATTATTTACTACCTTTATCAATGATTCACACATTATTTAAATGATTCACACTATTATTTACTACCTTAATCAATGATTCACACATAAGCGTAAAACAATATGGGAAAAAAATAACGAACAAAAAATTTCTTACCAATCGCGAAAAAGATTTTCTCGTCGGATGCTTGCTTGATCGGATCACGAAAACGATTTATGGACATATTGATATTTTTTTTTTGCCGAACAATGTATTTAGAGAGAGGCGGCGGTTTTTAGGTTTTGAGATGAGAGAGCATTAGATAAAGTGATAAACCGGTTCCTCCCAAATTTTAGGGGTGAATAACAAATGTCTATGTTACCCTTACACATTTTACACCAATCTACCTTATCTTTTAGTTATTTACATAAATGACACATTCGTTTTTGACCACTGATCAACAAATCTAATGGCTAAAAAGTGGTTCTCGCATTTAAAGTGGGTTCTGAAAATAAAGTTTCACTATATATATATATATATATATATATATATATATATATATATATATATTTTGAACGTTTACTTTCATGCCTCTTTGTATATAATAGGTAGATATAAGAGCATGGGGTGTGGTATGTTTCGTTCCTCGTCGTTTCCTACCGCTGTGTTCTCAAGTTTCATAAACAACAGAAAAGAAGAGAAATTAAAAGAAACTGAAAATCAAGCGTGTTCTTGAGTTTATTTGGGGAGGAAAGTGGGGAGAAAAGAAAGGATTGAGGAAGGAAAGTGGGTGTGATTTTGGTTAAAAAAGTTTCCGCCCAAAAATGGGAAGAAGAGGGAAGAAAAGAAGTGATCTATAATCACTTCTCTTCTTTTATGATCTATCTCACGAACACAGTGTACGTGTCACCTCGCCGGCGTGTTTCATCCCTCGCCACCACACCACTAGAGCTCGCCAGTTGAGGTTTCGTCGTTGCAACGACGAGAAAGAAGACAAAGAAGGTGTGATGATTATTTTCTTTTTTGATTTTAAATTTCGTTTTGTGTTAGTGTGTGTTAGTATGTGTGTGTTTCAGATCTTGGGGAAGAAGGATATGGCCCATCATTTTTATAATTGGGGGTATTTTATTACTTGGAAGTCCCATAAACTACAAAACATTTCATGTATGGCCCATGGTAAATAGATGAATTTAATTTTGTATGTAATAGATGTATTTAATTTTGTTTTTTTATTTTTATTATTATATTTTGTAATTTTATTTAAATGAAATGAATTTAATTGTGTTTGGAAAATATGGAAAATAAATAAAATGATAGTGGGTGGGGCCCAAGTGAAGAGAAGTGAGTATGTTGTGATTGGGGGGTATTTTTTTGTTAGTGTGTTGGAGTGATGTGGATGTAATGTGGCACACGTGGGGACCAAGTGAAGAGAAATGGGGAGGTCATGACACCCCATGCTCTAATGCATTTTGACTGTGGGTCCTACTCCAAATTAAAATAAGGAGAGCAAATCTAGCCATTAAATCATCTTCAATCTTAACCATCCATTACATCACATATATAAGGAAATAAAATATAACAAAACACACAATAACTCTCTCATTATCCTTCCTCTCCTTTATTACACATCCACCATCATTAAACCGCCATGAACCGTCGCAACTACCACCATTAAACCACCGTGAGCCATCGCAACCACCACAATTAAACCGTCGCAAAACCATAATTTAACCGCCACTTTTTATCCACGATAACCGGCGCTACTATCACCGGAACCACCATCAGATCTGGTACCACCATTAAAGAAGCCACCACCTCCAGAAACCACGCCATTAGCACTCCACGACCCTACCACGCCACCACCATCACCACCACTGGATCTGTCAAAACCATCGATCTCCTACCACCACTACTGGATCTGTTAAAACCACCACCACCACAATAATTGCTTAAAAGGATACGCATTTTTCATATGGTTTAAACTTTTGTTAATTGAAAATATATATCAATTGTTCTTTTCTAAATGAAGATGATATTATACTCACACTTCTTATTTACTTGTAATCTATGCTTTAAAAAAATATGCTTTGATAGCATGTATATTGTTGTTAGATTGCCATAAAATCAAACTGGAGTGAAAATAGTCGTATCATATTTTAGACGGAATTTTTTTTGGATAGAGTTAAAAAGGGTTCACGTGATTCTTTTTTGTAAAGTACGGGTGTGTTTGTTTCATTAAGATGTTTTGGGTCAGAATCTGACTACCACATCTTACTGGTAAGAGGTGGTTAGAAAGTCTAAATTTGAACGAAATAATGTTGTTTGTTTTTGTATAATTGTCTGAATGATTTTAAGTGCTCGTTTTTTAAATCTGTTTATTAAACCAACGCAATACAATAATAAGTAACTTATGTAAATATGAAACAAGACTTTTTATCATAAATATAACATAGTTAATAAACAATCAAATATATTGTATAAAGTTTACAAAACGAGTAAGAGGCAGTAAGACAAGTCCCCCACCTCTTACTGAGTAAGATGTTATATGTCTAACTGGGTCTTACTCAAAAGAAAAAACAAACAACCAAAACGTATGCCCTCCTCTTACTGGTAAGAGTAAGAGGGAGTAAGAGGGCTAGTAAGATTTTTTTTCAAAAAACAAACGCACCCTACGACATGTGTTGCACAATGTATATTCTAATCACCTTCAGTTTATTGGTATGGTGATGGACCATCATCACTTCATCACTTCCACCTCTTTAACCCTTGAACTTTGGTCCTGACAAAACCAACAGTCAAACATCCTCTAACTGCATCCATTTTAAAAAATGGTAGAAACAGAGACTTGGAATTAGCAAAAACAAGTCTTGAATTAGTAGAAATATCTAAAGATTGTATCTTGGGATTATAATTTATGTACGAAAAAGTGTTTTTTATGGACTAATATCAACAATAATTAGCAAAGTACACAACAAACAAAATTGAGTTGCACACCAACTGTTTGATATAATGTTTGTTTTAATAGTGTTGTAAATTGGTGATGTTAGTGAGACCCTTTGAGACTTGTTGCTGGTTAGAATTATGTTGTGGACTTAAATCGCCTTTAAGAAAATGGCCTTTTATTTAGTGGAGATTCGGTTTTGGTTGAGCGATATCGGATAAACTAGTGGCAACCCTGAAACCTGTCAGTTATCAAAGTGAGCATCACATGTTGTGATTATACAGAGTTTTGTTTTTCATAGTTTTTATAGTAACAAAGAAGATGGTATAGCAAGTGTTTGATGAAATGTCTACTTGAATAGCGATATAAGTTGGTCATGTTCCGTATGCCTATGTGACTTGTTGCTGATAATCACATTGTTTTGTTGATTTAGCTGACTTTGTTTTATTGGAGGATTCAGTTTTTATGAAGCGAAATCGGCTAAGTAATGGTGTTTTATAGTGGGAATTCTTTTTGTTGCTCAGTTTATGGTTTAAGACGCTATATTGTCTGATAAAGCTTAAATTTCATACGTGTTTATTGACTTATGAGAGATGGGGTTATACTTTTATTATGATTGTTTGATAGAGCTTAAGATTCATATGTGTTTATTGACATATGTGTTTAAAGTTCATATGTGTTTATTGTAGCTATTAAATGTCATTATAATGGGAATTCTTTTTGTTGCTCAGTTTATGGATGACGCTATATTGGTGATAAATAAGTTCAATATTTTTGTTTGCTGATAGTGCTTATAGTTCATGTGTTTATTGACTTATGAGAGATGGGGTTTATACTGTTATTATGATTGTTTGATTGTAATTGCACTTGAACAAGCCTGTAATACGGTAGTCGTAGTAGGATTCATATTGTTTGATTGTAATCATACTCATAAATGTAATAGTGTTTTCACATTTTTTTGTTGACCTTGTTATCTGCGCTTGAGAAGGACTCGTACACCATTATCTTGTCCTCTTAATATCTTTGTATGCATGTTTGATATGATATCATGAAAACTTATTAGATATTTAATCTAATCTCTCAATGAGTTTAATTAACATTCGTAATTTATCAAGGAGATGGTAGTTTTTGAATGCTCATAGACACGCCAACTCTATGGTTATTATCTGGTATTCTGAGTGCGTTTATTTTAAGTAGACCTGGTGGTAAGATTATGACACTTTTAAATGTGATTGTGTTCTGGACTTTCTTTCATAATTATGAAGAACCGTGCACCATTAGTGCAGTGATTTAGCTATAGTACTTAGATTAAGATAAGTTGAATTAGAATTGGGGGATAGATGGTTGGAGTGTTATTTTGCGGAAAATTACTTGTACAGGGAGACGAAATAGAATGTACTAACTAGAATTGGGGATCGATGGTTAGAGTAAGACAAGCTGAATCAGAATTGGGGGATAGATGATGTTGCCAAAGATCGCCTTTATGTTGGGTAAGACATTTTCTTTTATATTTAAATAAAGTTTTATACGCTTTGTAAGGACGTAAGTATTAAGTAGATTATTTTTATATGAAGTTTGATTCTATTTCTCAGTGGTTCGAGTTTTACAAGCTGGAGTTGTCAAACAGTTCATTCAGAGCATTTACTCTCCATAGTGAGAGTCATTGCTCCAATAATGCCTCATATAGCTGATAATGTGTGGTAAATCTCACTTTGAACAATGCTGGTGTCATTAAATTTGTTTTTTATATTGAAATTGAGAGAAAGTGAAATGAGTTATTATTGAAGTGGGAAATATGTGATCAAATGACCACTTACACAAACTTTATACAAAGTATTTTGGCGGCAAAGTTGGTTATTCAATCAACCACACTTTGACCCGTTTTGACCAAGATAGCTAAACTACAAACTAAGCTACTATTACATCAACTAAGCTATCACTACATCTTTAAGCTATATTACAGACTTGATACTACATATAAAACTATTGTATTAAGCTAACACATCCAACTGTAGGCTATTGTACTTGTTGCATCCTCTGCTACATCTTGTTGCAGGTCTTCAAGCACTGTGTATGATGAATGTAACTTGTGGACATAGCTGTGGTAACTGAAGCAGCTATATTTTTAATCAAAATGGCCTGCAGTAAATGAAAGATGCCTTGCCTATCGTGAGGAAGAGACTGATTTTGGGGGAACAAATACTCAAGGTAACCACAATAATGTCTTGCTGCTACTACCTTGATATATCCATTTTTACATCGACTGTTTATTGCTGTACAATTTTACAACACTGCACGTAAATATAATCTGTGAGGATTTGCTAGTTGAGAACGGAGGAAATTAAAGCTTTGGAGAGTACTCACACTGGTAAATTCATTGGTTCCAGTCGCAGGAGAAGGTGTATGTGTGAACCTAAAATTGCTTTGGAGAGTACTCACACTGGTAAATTCCTTTCAGGATAACCTTGCTGTGAGAGTGAGTAATATGTGTGAACCTAAAATTGTTGCTGACTCAATGAATCGCATATTAGTAACATCTCAGGTATTCCCGATAATTATTCTGTAGATAAGCAAGATGTAGATGAGCATGTATGAAGACTCTAAAAGATTTATGAGCAAAACTGCAGAGGTATCAAAATGGGCGGGTTCTGGTAAAAAAAAGCTGATGGCTGACCCGGAACATTTTTAGTCCAATTATTTAGTAAATAGTTAGTGTCTCTAATATTATTATAAAAAATATATATCATTTTATGCATTAAAAATACATTTTGGGTGACCTTCAACCTGTTTGATCTCTTTCCTGTTAAGATGATCTTTTAATTCTACCAATTAGAAATAAAACATAAACTGAATACCCCATATATAAGTAAATAATTCAAATTGCTACACTAGTATATGGTGCCGAATTACACATACACACATTTTGTTGGCGATATTTGTATAATAAATCCATCATTCATACTCTAGGATGAGATTCTTTCTACTTTGTAGGATGCACCAAGCGAAAGTATAGCATACTCTAGAGATTATTTGATTCAAGGAGAGAAGAAAATATGAAGTGTTTCACGTCATTGCCAACCGCCTCGTGTTCTTTCAGTTTTTAGTTAAGCTTTAGGTAATCTCTTGAAAATTATGAAGTGTTATGTTTTATCTTTTAATGGGCCAAACTGGTAAATTAAGAAAGTTGCTTAAAACAAAATGGGCTGCAATTGGTTGAAAGTCTTGCATCAAACTTCATAAATTATTTTATCAATAAAAGTGGGATTATTAATTTACTACTAATTATCAATCAAACGGTTTAAACGTTGACAAAAAAAAATTCCTTTGAGGTTGACATGTACGAAACCTATTTCAGCCATAACCTTGTTAAGCCGTTACACAACCCGCCCACTCGATCACATTCTATATCATATACATTGTTTACTCTGTTTTACGTCATTAATCTCAACTTTTTTCTAGAGCAATGAAGGTTGTGGAATATTGTATCATCAGGTACCAGAAGTGCACATGCTTCTGGTCCCATTTTCATTGACCGTGTTGGGTAATCTTGATGGGCCAAGTTTATGGGTCATGGATTAGCATGTGGGTCATTGACTTGGTAGCTTACTTGACCGAGTATTATGGAAGAAAATGGGATGACCTATTTGCATGGCATTTGAATAGGGAGTAGTGGCTGTACATGTAGCATATTGTACCCACGTTTAGTTTACTTCTATCAGTTTGTTGTTAGCCTATAAATAGATTAGTGTAGGCATCATTGTAGAATGTATTCAGTTTCCTTCCTTATTAATATACAAGTATTGAAAGCCAATCTTGCCGTTTTGATTGGTGTTTGCGGGTGTGAGTTCGGGGTGGGGAAGGCACTGATTATCAACAGACTGAAGATAGAGTTCTTTGTTACAACACTTTTTTGGTAAAGCAAATACATTTGGTTTCACTAGAGTTAAAAGGAACTTTATCAGAAAACTTTCATTACTATTAGTAGTGTTGAAATTTATTTGTGGTAGATATTATTAAGCCCCTTATGTATAACGCTAACGTCTTAAAATTGGTTGCAAGTCTTGCAATCAATTGCATGTTGCCATTTTCACATTTGATTCAAATTCAATATATTATGTAATGATGATAATCTAACTGTGATCAAGCCTATAATGTTTCTGGTCAAAGTAAGTGTAAAGAGACAAGCTCCATGTTGCGTTAGATCTTTTGTTGAGCCCTCAAGGAGGATTTAGTAAACTCAACGACTATTATACATAACTGAACCAAAAACTTTTAAATACCATGTTTTATGACAAGCATCTATGAATTTTAATAATGAAATAATTGATGGATGACTTGTGTGCTCACGAGTTTAGATGTACTTTTTAATGCATTCATTATAAACACTTAAAATTTTATAATTAAGTAAACAAGGTCTACGATCAATTAAATACAACATTGAAACTTTTAACATGTCTACGGAGTTACTTGGTTCTCTACGGAGTTGAGATCCTTAGAAACCCAACATTTACCATAGAACAAATGAATACATCTCAACCATCCATTCCAACTTGATCTTGAGCACAAATATGCTATTTACACTTGAAGGGCGAAGAGGGAAATTATATAAACAAAAATAAAAAACGCAACATTCATTTTTTCCAAAAAAAATAAAATGCAAAACACACGCACACAAACACTCCATTACCGTCAATCCTTCAACCTCCATAACCGTCACCATCAATCCTTCATAACCATAATAAAACCGTCATCATCACCGTAATTCTTCCACCATTGATCCGCCGCCGCCATCATCCGTTGTTCGCCATCGATTTAACTGTCAAATCAGTTAATAATCCATCATCATCACTTTCGATCCACATATAACCGTCAAATCCGTCTTCATCGCCATCAAATCCGTCGCCGCCGTAGCCGACGTCGATCCGCCGCCGTCATCCAGGTTAAAATCAGTTAATTAAAAATCATGTTGTGGATCTAAAAATGGTGTTATGCCAACAGAGACGATAAGATGATTTAGATGTTGTGGATCTAAAAATCGTGTTATGGATCTAAAAATCGTGTTGTGGATCTGAAAATCGTGATCAAGATGTTGATGATTTAGATGCACACCATGTGTTTGATGAAATGCGTTTGTGAAGAATCGTATGTAATTCTGAAGAATCATATGTGATATGAAGAATCACATGTGAAGCAAAATCATATATTTTAGTTTTTATATTATATCGATCTGTTTATGTAATAAAAAAAAAATAGAATCATATATGATTCTAGTAGAATCATATATGATTGTAGTAGAATATTTTAGTTTTTCTGTTTTATCTGTTTCTATAATAAAGAGAAAAGAATCACATATGATTCTAGTAGAATCATATATAATTGTAGTAGAATCATATGTGATTCTTATAAAATCATATGTGATTCTGTTATGAAATAAATATTGTTTGATCCTTGTAATGTAAATCATATGTGATTCTATTACTAATTAAATGTTTGTATTTTGGCTAACTACATGTCTTGCTTAAAAAAGTTGAAGAAAAGCGTAAGCCGAAAGCTGAGTCTAAGCCTATTCAGAGAAAAAAAGAAGTTATTCAAGGGGAAGATTCTAAAAGTAATTAGCGTAAGAAGATGTTAAAGAAATTCAAGGGGAAGATGATTGGGTGTTATGTACGAGTGATGATTTATGTAAATTTCTTCATTTTATTGAGTTTAGATGTTCATGGTAGTCTTTTGGTAATTACTGATGGTCGTAGTAGTGAACGTATTTTTACATGCCATTTTTTGTCACATATGATTCTAGTAGAATCACATATGATTCATATGATTTTTTTTTGCTTATTTAGCTTTTATTGTGGCTTATTTTGAATATTAGTAGATTTTGTTTTATCTGTTTTTCTATAGCAAAGAACAAAAGAAACACATACGATTATAGTAGAAGAAAAAGAAGTTTTTCTGTTTTATCCATTTTTGTGATTTACATTACAAGAAACACATATGATTCTAGTAGAATCATATATGATTCTTATAAAATCATATGTGATTTTGTTATGAAATAAATATTGTTTGATCCTTCAATATTTATACGCACATGAAGAAACTTTATACGCAAATAGCATAAGGAAGTTGACTTTAAGCATAAAGTAAACTCGCTCTGCGAGGACCAACTTTAAAGCAATATCACTAGCACGAATATTCTTCTTCTTCTTTGGAGAAAATTGCTTAAAACACAACTTCAAGAGGTCTACTAGAATCATTTATGATTTTAATAAGAATCATATGTGATTCTAGTAGAATCATATATATATGATTCTACTAGAATCATATATGATTTTCGTAAAAATCATATATGATTCTAGTAGAATCATATATGATACTACTTGAATCATATATGATTTTAGTAAGAATCATATGTGATTCAGGTAGAATCACATGTGATTCTAGTGTAGAATCACATGTGATTTTAGGTTTGACAGAAGGTTGTTGCTTGACAGCAGCATGTTTCAGTTTAGAAAGCATTACATGTAAAGAAATCTGGTAATGGAACTAATCAAAATAATTGTTCAATGAAGCTTACTTGTTTTGACCATGCTATACCCAACCAACCCATTTCTACCATCTAAAGTTTTTATTTACAATTACAGAAAAACTAAAACATCATTGGTATTAGTCCTCCATTTCAACTTTGGAATGTATCCTATGACTTTAGCAACAGCAACATATTTTTGATTTTGATGTTCTTGCAGAAACCTAGAAAAAAAATTCTACAAATACGAAAAAAAAAAGTTAAAAAATATGTTGAATCACATGTGATTCTAGTTGAATCATATGTGATTCTACTTGAATCACATGTGATTGTGATACAAACAAAAAATTCAAACACGATAGGAAAAAAGGAAAACCTGTTTGTCGGTAGGTGGTACACAAAAAGCATAAGGAAGTAGACTTTAAACATAAATTAAACTATAGAAATGAGGACCAACTTTAAACACAACCCTTTCTTAAACCACAGCTCACAAAATCATCATCAAGAGGTCTACTAAAATCATATATGATTTCAGTAAGAATCATATATGATTCTAAAGGTGTGTTTGGTATCCCACTATAACAATGAGACTATGACTATGAAAGTGATTAAATGTGTTTGTTTTGTGGGCACAGTAATGAAATAGGTATATCATAGTGATAGATTCATTACACACCAATTTGGTGTCTATGAATTTCATTCCCGCGGGCCTCTGTCTTTTCCACTATAAAATTCAAATATCTATACACTTTTTCATTCCATATTTCATCAGCCAAACATACACAATCGTAATGATACACTTTTTCATATCCATTGTCATTCTACCCCATACCAAATCCGATACCCATTGTGATTCCTAACAACAAACCAAATGGCCCCTAATAGAATCATATATGATTCTACTAGAATCATATATGATTCTACTTTAATTGTTATTCAACGGTTCACAAGATGTACAAAATCAGAGAAACACAGCTGCCAATTTCATCAGGTATTTGTCCAGTAAGCTTATTGCCCAACAAATCAAAATGATTTTCTCCAATGTAACATATGAGTTATGACATTGCTGGAGTATTCTTACGGGTTAGTAGAAGTGTTGCAAACGTGTGAGAAGACAGCCAACGTAAAACAACCATACCTATGATTAAACTTAAAAAACAAATTAGTTTATCCTTTGTTCTCACTATTTATCATTTTTGCATTCTGAGTACTCTACAACTTCTTTGAAGAAAATTTCTTAAAAAATAGCTTCACAAAATCATCATCAAGAGGGAATCATATATGATTTTAGTAAGAATCATATATGATTTTAGTAAGAATCATATATGATTCTTGTAGAATCATATATGGTTCTACTAGAATCATATATGGTTCTACTAGAATCATAGCAACATAAAGATAGACTAACCTGAAGTTCCTCTTCATGGCTTCTAAGTTTCTCGCCATATTCTTTCATATTAAGGAAACATTTATGCAGCTGCACAAACAAACTATAAAAGCTTGAATACAGCAAAACTATATGAAGTTGAGTACACCAACAAGAATAAAACATTTTCAATTAGCACCTTAGAGAGCTGCTTCTTACGATTTGAAGTGAGCTTCTTAGCAGATGCGAGTGCATCCTCTAGTTTCTGCAACCCATTAAACAGAGGCCAATTAGTTAGAATCATAAAACAAGCTTCCTATGAGAAATTTAAAGGTGGCAAATTTAACCCACTTACTAATCAATGGGTTAGAAGATGGGTTATCGTTTATCTCTAACTGGTCAACTGGTACCAGAAAGTTAAAAACATAAAAGGAAATGACCCAAATGACCCAAAGGTCATCTGAAGTAGATTTTCTATTGTATAAAACTTCCTATATTGAATGTATATTCAAAGAGTTATATATATTTGACATTAACGACTTAAAAACAAAATCACAAAGTTTGGATAAATAGTGTATCACTATTTGGTCAATCCAACATGACTCCCACCCATACCAAAATTTCAAGTTTTTAATCATTACCCAACCTACCTAATTTGCCACCTCTAACTATGATCATATGATACAAAATCGTAAGGTGTTGTAACGAATGCAGATGAATTAAGACCTGAGACTTCTCTTGCAGCTTAGATACACGGTCACCTCTCTCTTCAACAAGCTCTTCCAAACGAAAAACCTGGGAGATGAACCTTTGCTATTATTAGAAGGCACACGAAAAAATAGATCGATAAAATAGTATCTGTAAACTTAAGATTTTTAATTATGATGATAGGATTCGTTTCACATTATGAACTTGGTTTCATAAAGTCAGATTTCAACTTGAATGTTCCACAAATACTATTTAACAGTACCATAAGTACCATCTTCTTTTTTTTAAAACAATTAGTTATCATAGTCATAATTTTGGACTTTAATCAAGAAATTTTAATCTGAAATTTTGTATTTTGACATATAAAAGTAGAACATACATCTCCACCATTTATTATTCGGAAGCATTTACAAACTTTGAGTTGGAGCAAGTATCCACTTAATCATCCATGATGACCAAAAAATGCAGATATCAGTTGTATCAGTTTATGATGATTTGAATTACTTGAATCACATATGATTCTCATTCACAATTTTCATCGAACACCTGGTGTACGTCTATATAATACACCACATTTCGTTCAAGCAAACACACACCACGTCTCCAAATAACAAGTAAAATCAACACATAACAATTAACATGAAAACTAAGCTAAAGTAAGCACTTTAATTGATCTATGAATAAAAAAAGATAAATAGAAGAGAGTATGAATCTGTACAGTTGATAGAAGCATGAATGAGAGTGGCGGGGAAGTATGTGGTGCCGTCGGGGTAGCGACGGTGGAGGTGGCATCTATGAGAGTTAATTAGAGGGTGCGTTTGTTTGAATGAGAGAGTAAAATGTATCTTTCCAGGTATACCCCTGTCATAATTAAAATGATATGTTAAAAGAAAAAGAAAAAAGAAATCAGATTAATCCTAGCTGTTGGATCAGATTGGAATGAAAGGCTAGGATGACATGTTGGGATCTATGGTATTTTTTGGATCTATAAAGAACTTTTGCCCCTAACTAGTATTAGGGGAATTGATTTTGTACTTCTTGCCAAATATCGCATTTATATTTCAATGAAGTTTTACTCGCTTTATAATATTAGGTATACTATATTGTGTTGATTCTATTTCAGCGGTGGTCCGAGTTTTACAAGGTGGAGTTGTCAAAAAAATCATGTAAAGCATGTACTCTTCATAGTGAGAGTCGTTTCTCCAATACTGCCTCATTATACTATTAACAACGATGGCGTGGATAAATGTTTTTTTGGAATCAACATGGCCTGCAATAATGAATGATTTTTTTTTGGGCAAAGGTAAATTATATTAATCTTTTCAAAACTTTTGTACATCATAAGGATAACAACATAGATTTGGACACGCCCAAATCAAATAAAACTCACAAAATTCTAAGTATCCAATATCTGATAACACTATAGCTTTATCAAATAGAACTAATCTCAGACAACTAATTCCAAAAATAGAGCATTCAGTTGAGTGCACTGTCCAAGTTTCAATTCTTGATTCACCTTTATAGCACCAATATCATCTAGCTATATTTCCATATCTCTTTTCTACCAAGATCATTCAGCCAGCACCCACAACAATTAAGGTAAGATAGGAGTATGGCTTCACTAGGAACCCTTAACCCTTCTAGTAAAAGGATATACTAAGCAACCTACATTTCCATCTCTTAAAAATGGCTTCAGTTGCTTAGGAACGCACACCTTGAGGGAAGACCAACCATTACCTCTATGATGATGTATTGGAAGGACAAAAAATAATCATCTTTCACTCATCTCTATTCCTTCCATCATACACCATCCACCCAAGCCATTTACCCTTCAAAATGTGTGCAATAATGAATGATAGCTTGCGTTTTATGATGTTATTGCTCGCTAACCACCTAGTTTGTTCATTTACTTGTCACTTAAGCTCTAGGTAATCTCTTGAAAAATATAAATTTATATTATCAGGGTTATGTTTTATTTTTAGTAGGCCAAATTAACTGGTAAGTTAAATAGGTTGCTTAAAACAAAATGGACTGCAATTGGTCGAATGTCTCCCAAAATGTATTACATCAAACTTCATAAATTATTTTATCAATAAAATTAGGATTGTCAATGTAGTAACTATTTAATCAAAAGGTTAAAACGTTGACATTTTTCTTTTCTTTTCAAGGTGACCTGTATGAAACCCATTGTAGCAATAACCAGTGGTAAGCTATTACACAACTTGCCCATTCGATCACATTCTATATCATATGCAATGTTTACCCTACTTTACGTCACTAATCTCAATTTTTTTTAGAGCAATAAAGGCGATGTGACATTAAATCAAGAGTAAATTATTAGGAGTGCACATGCTTCTTGTCACATTCTTTCTATCTGATGGTGGAGTTGTTTCATAGGTTACGGCGTGCTTTTGGCACACAATTACATTTAGTCTTATTAGAGTTAGAGTGAATTACATAATTGGTCCTTGTGGTTTGTTGAAAATTGCAGAAAATGTCCCTGTGTTTTTTTTTCAGTGCGTTTCGTCCATGTGGTTTACAAATCTACGGATTTTGTCCCTCGTCCAAAAATGTCCGTTAAGTGTCTTGCGCTGTTAGTCCTTCGTTAGTGCAGTCCGTTAAGTGTTTTGCACTGTTAGTCCTTCGTTAATAAATTTTGCACCGTTAGTCCTTATTTTTTAAAATATAGTTTTCCCCAATTAGTTCCTCCGTTAATAATAGTTTTCACCCGTTTTTGTCCGTTTTTATCCGTTTTCGTTCGTTTTTCATCCGTTTCCCCCCGTTTTTTAACGTTTTTCGTCCGTTTTCTTTCGTTTTTTTTATAGTTTATGTCCATTTTCTTACGTTTTTATCGGTTTTCATCCGTTTTTGTCCGTTTTTCGTAATTTTTTATCGGTTTTTCTTACGTTTTTATCCGTTTAAAAAAAAATTGAATAAAAAATTTCAAAAAAAAAATTGAATAAAAAAAATATTTTTCAAAATATATATATTTTTTTAAAATATGTCCGTTTTTTTCAATATTTTTCGGAAATTTTTTAAGATTTTAAAAAAAAAATATTTGAAAAAAAATATTTTTCGGAAATTTATTTTACCGATTTTTTCGGAAAATATTTTTGTCCGTTTAAAAAAATATTTGAAAAAAATTTTCGAAAAATATTTTTTTTGAAATATATTTTTTTTTAAATCTTAAAAAATTTCCGAAAAATATTGAAAAAAACGGACATATTTTTTAAAAAATATATATATTTTTTTATTCAATTTTTTTTTGAAATTTTTTATTCAAATTTTTTTAAACGGACAAAAACGTAAGAAAAACCGATAAAAACGTACGAAAAATGGACACAACGTAAGAACAACGGACAAAACGAAAGAAAACAGACAAAACATAAGAAAAACGGACAAAAAGTTAAGAAAATCGTAAGAAAAACGGATGAAAACCGATAAAAACGTAAGAAAAATGGACAAAAACTATATAAAACGAAAGAAAACGGACGAAAAACGTAAAAAAAACGGGGGGAAACGGATAAAAATTGAACGAAAACGGATAAAAACGGACAAAAACGGGTGAAAACTATTATTAACGGAGGGACTAATTGGGGAAAACTATATTTTAAAAAATAAGGACTAACGGTGCAAAATTTATTAACGAAGGACTAACAGTGCAAAACACTTAACGGACTGCACTAACGAAGGACTAACAGCGCAAGACACTTAACGGACATTTTTGGACGAGGGACAAAATCCGTAAGATTTGTAAACCACAGGGACGAAACGCACTGAAAAAAAAACACAGAGACATTTTCTGCAATTTTCAACAAACCATAAGGACCAATTATGTAATTCACTCTTAGAGTTATATGGAACTCTATTATCTTAGAAAATTCATGTCTACTTCAATACATGTACACACAGGGTTCATATTGCTCATTTTACTTAGGTTATCTATTTTTTTAGAAAGGCTACTTAGCTTGTATTTACCATGGAGCGATACTGACGATTCAAATTCATACAAAATACCTTATAATTCTAAATACCTTTAATTACTAGTATTGTTGTAATTTATTTGCGGTGGATTTTATTAACTCCTTATGCGTAACTTAAAGTTGGTTGCAAGTCTTGCAATCAATAGCATATTGTCCTTTTTTCACATTTTATGCATTATAGCAGCCATGTAATCATAATAATGTAACTATGGTCATGCTTTCGGCTCTAGTAAGTGTAAAGCGACGAGTTCAATATTGTGATAGATCTTTCGTTAAGTATGCAAGAAGAGTTTAGTAAACTCTTTCAACATTAAAGAAGCAAAGAATCATAAATGTCATGTTTTATCATGACAAGCATCTATGAAATTTTTAAATATGAAGAAACATAAGATGATCTATGCACTCACGACTTTGATGTACTTTTTAATAAAGTCATAATAAATGCTTAATTTTATGTAAAAGTCTACTATCAGTTGAATACAACATTCAAACTTTCAACATGTCTAGGAAAGAACTTGATTTTCTTGTAAATTCAAGTAGATAAACAATTGAAACTTTTAGATAAATCAAAGGGTTGATCAAATAAATTCAAAAGAAGCTTATGAGTGCTGAAGTTATTATTTTTCACAAATTTCATAAGATAGAAAGCTTTTCAATATGCTTATTACTTATCCCTTCATGAATCACTAATGAACTATTAAGAACTTTACAAATGAAACCAAATAATAATAATAATTATTATTATTATAATAGTATCGCGGCTCCCTACTAATTTCTTGTAAATCCTTTGAGTTTCTAATAAAGTGATGTATAATAATAATAATAATAATAATAATAATAATAATAATAATAATAATAATAATAATAATAATAATAATAATAATAATAACCATGGATCTTTTTGTGAGGCCCAAAAAAAAAATTAATAATAATAATAAAGTGATGTTTAAAAAAAGTAATAATAAAAATAATAATAAAGTCATATTTTAACATCGGCACATCGACACAACATAGTGCGTGACACTTTGATTGATATCTGTTCTCAATCTGGGGTCTCAGCTCGTAAAGAGGTTGACATCGGATTGGGTGGAGAAAGGGAGTAATTCTTACGGCCAGCAGATATCTTGCTCTATTCTTGGGATGGAGGACAGGACGTATGTGTCGATTTGACCGGGTCGTCCCCCCTCACACAAACTGGTATGATGGATTTTGTGCCAGGTCGTGTAGTGATTGACGCCGCAAAACGTAAGCGCATCAAATACGGAGCCAAATGTACAGACATTGGATATGGGTTCACCCCTTTCTCATTTTCCTCCTTAGGAGAACTTGAGGCTGACACGGTGACCTTACTTAAGCGGATCCGAAAGTTCTCTATAACTCAAGACATTGGAGCGCGCGCAGCTGCTCATATCTTCAGTAGGATTAGTTTTGCTATTGCTAAAGGTGTGGGAGCCCAGATTGTTTCGAGGCTCCCCACTAATTTCTAGTAATCCACTGGTTTTGTTTCTAATGAAAGTGATGTTTTTATAATAATAATAATAATAATAATAATAATAATAATAATAATAATAATAATAATAATAATAATAAAACAGATTCGCATATAAGAACTTTACAAGTGATGTTTTTTATAATAATAATAACTCAAGACATTGGAGCGCGCGCGGTGACCTTACTTAAGCGGATCCGGAAGTTTTCTATAACTCAAGACATTGGAGCGCGCGCGGCTGCTCATATCTTCAGTATGATTAGTTTTGCTATTGCTAAAGGTGTGGGAACACAGATTGTTTCGAGGCTCCCCACCAATTTCTTATAATCCACTGGTTTTGTTTCTAATTGATGACGTATAGTCTGGAGTCGGGTCATGAACCCGACTACAGTCCACTACTTTCAAACCCGGTACGAATTGGGCTAATATCAATACGCGTTTGGGCTCACGAAAGCCCAAGCCCATATCTATTTACGGAATAGATATCCGATATCTTCTAAAATAAGAAGATAACCATTCCCAACCGACTTAGGCGGGATACGCCGAAGGTTGGGGAACACGGAACCAACAAGGATTCTGTGCGTATATAAAGGGAATTATATCCCTCGTTTAAGGTACGATCTCATAACCCTAAAACTCCTTAAGCCCTAAACCGATTACTTACTCTCACGCCGGAGGATAATCGTGGGAAACAATCCCACGGTAAGCCTAACGGTGTTTCTTGTCTCTTAGTGCGCAAGTCTCAAGCAGCAATTCTCAATTGGTACGAGAACCGGAGCTCCAAATCAGGAACGTCCAACTTTTGTATCAACAAGTGGCGCCATCCGTGGGACCCTACACTAAGAACCGACACTAGAATGACAAAACACGGTAATCAGCGATCGCAGTCAGACCTCATGGGGAAGAAGTCGCAGAGTGGACTAACCCCTAAGCAGACCTCTGGGACAACCAGCGCTGCTGAAAATAAGGGATCCGGTCAAGACTTGATCTTCCCTCTGGTGGAACCGCACTCGGGAACAACCCAAGCCACTACAACCACCACGAGTGGAGTAGACCCACTGCGCACCGTCTTTACTACTCCCTTCCAATCGGTGCTAGAAACTGACCTGACAAAGGTACCGGAGGCACCAAGCCGGGATAAGGGTATAGCGGCAGAAACAAACGCACTCACTCTCGAGGGGGTAGCGCCGGAATTAACACCTGAAGTTTTCGTATCCCAAAACTACGAAACATTAACTGCCCTCATGCAAGAGGAAGAGAAGAATAGATCAGGTCGGAACTTGAAAGCCCGACTCAATTTTGATTCGGAATATGATACTTCTCCACTGCGCCACCAGAAAGAAAAGCGTAGAGGAAGCGGTCATAAACCCCCAGTATTCAACAAAATCGGGAGGAGAACCGAGGGTGATGAGACATCTCACTCACAACACTTGAGTGATAGTGATAGAGAAGAACGGCGTACCAGTGTCTATGCCAGACTGGGTAGCCGTAAAGTACATGACAGACTGGGGCGAAGGTATTCCCCAAGTGAGAGCCCTTCAGATCCGGACTACAATTCAGACTCTGAGAATGGCCGGCGCAAACGCCGTAAGAAGGAAAATTCATCTTCTGATAACTCCTCGGACAACGAGGATAGTGATACAGGACATTGGAAGTCTAGAAGCAGACGCGATAGCCAAGAGGAAGACATGTCTCTCCCATGGCGCCGTCAGAAAGTGGATGCGTTCACCAGACGCATCAGTGATTTCTCCGAGAACAAGAAAAGGCGCATGCCTACGAATGTCAAGACCTATGATGGAACAGGTGATCCAGACGATCACCTAAAAATCTTTGAATCAGCCGCGACCATTGAGAACTGGCCACAACCAGTGTGGTGCCACATGTTTAATTCCACACTAGTGGGAAGTGCGCGGAACTGGTTCAACAAACTCCCAAGAAGGAGCATAAATGGTTTTGAGGAGTTGAGAAAGGCGTTCCGCCTAAATTTTACTCAACGAAAAAAGTGCGCTAAAAATCCTGTTGAACTCGCCAGGGTAAAGCAGCACCAAGGAGAATCTACAAGTGCATTAACGGAACGTTTTAAAGATGAATGCATGCAAGTTAAAGCATGCCCTGAAGTACTGAAGATTTCGGGCTTCATGAATGGGATTAATAATCCAGAACTCATCAAGCGGTTGAACGACAAGATCCCGGAAACCTTTGATGAACTCATGAAGCGCACTCGGTCTTTTTTCCAGGGAGAAGCCGCCGCGGCGGATAGCAAAAAGAACCACTCGAGCTACCGGCCACAGGAACAACCTGGGAGGCAATCGAACGACCGAGGTAGTAACCGTAATAGGAGCTATCGCGGACAGAGGAGCGGCAGAGATAATGACAGGTATACTCCCCTGATCAAAACACCAAAGGAAATACTCGCAGCGGAAGGTGCAAATTTCCCAAGACCACCGCAGATGCGTACACCAGAGGATCGGCGCACTAGGAATGGATACTGTGACTACCACGCGCAAAAGGGTCACACCACTAACGAGTGTGTCCAGCTGCGCCAACTCATCGACAAGATGGTCAAGGAGGGCAGACTGGACCACTTAGTTAAAAACATTAAAGAGGGAAGAGATAAACAAAATAATGGAAGCAAGAAGGAGACACCCAAAGATAAGGCCGACACAATCTACATGATACAGACGTGGCAACGAACCACTAGACAAATGGTCAGCCAGGAGTTTTCCCGAAGAAGCGAAATCTCTTTCCCTACTCTAACTGCGGACAACGCAGCAGCAGAGCCCCTCACCATTGAAATTAGTGCGGGTGGTCACGACATACACCGCATGTACATTGATGGTGGGGCATCGGCAAATATCATGTATGAGCATTGCTTTAAAAGACTACGACCTGAAATACGCAGTCAGTTAAATCCGGTCAACACAACACTCACCGGTTTCACGGGTGAAAAGATATGGCCCATGGGGCAACTGCGATTACTAGTCAGCGTCGGCAACGCAGAGCACTCTACGACAACCTGGATGGATTTCATGGTGATCAAATCCCCCTCGTCATACAATGGCATTATTGGGAGACCCGGGATATCAGCCATGCGCGCGGTGCCATCAACAGCGCACGGGATGCTTAAATTCCGAGTAGAAGGGGGCATTGTTACTCTTTACAATGCCACGGTACCAAACAGATAATGTAACACGGTTACATGCGAAATGGAACCGATCCCGAAACAGTGCGCGGCCAAAGTCCCCAACTTGAAGGTTGCAATTCACCCAGAATACCCAGAACAGGAAATAACCATTGGAGGGTCATTGTCGGACAACGGCAAAGCAGCTGTGTGCGCGCTCCTACAAAAGAACGTGGATATTTTCGCGTGGGAGCCAAAACACATGACTGGAGTACCACGCTCGATCACAGAGCATAAACTTAGAATCCGACAAGGATACTCACCGATACGCCAGAAGAAGCGTGGCCAAGCCCCAGAGAGGGCGCAGGCAATTCTGGCAGAGGTACAAAAATTGGTAAATGCGGGAATTATGCGTGAAGTCTATTACCACGACTGGCTTTCTAATCTAGTAATGGTCAAAAAAAGCGATGGTAGCTGGCGAATGTGTGTAGACTTCACCGACCTTAACAAAGCATGCCCGCAGGACTGCTATCCATTACCAGAGATAGACTGGAAAATAGAGTCCTTGTGTGGATACCCGTTAAAGTGTTTTCTTGACGCGTACAAGGGATATCACCAGATACAAATGGCTAAAGAAGACGAGGAAAAGACAGCTTTCCACACAAGCCAAGGCGTTTACTGTTACACAAAAATGCCATTTGGCTTGAAGAATGCGGGTGCCACCTATCAGCGGTTAGTAGACAATGCCTTTGAAAAACAGGTGGGCCGCAACCTGGAAGTCTATGTGGATGACCTGGTCATAAAAAGCCATACTGAAGTGGAACTTGTGCGCGACATAGAAGAAACATTCAAGACTCTACGAGAGATCAACATGAAGCTAAATCCTAAGAAATGCACCTTCGGCGCTACTGAAGGCATGTTCTTAGGATACCTGATAGAACCTGATGGCATAAAACCTTGTCCAGAAAAGAAAAAGGCGGTAATAGAACTTCCCTCACCACGCACGCTGATGGAAGTCCAATCCCTCAACGGAAAACTGGCCGGCCTCAACAGGTTCCTGTCTAAATCAGCAGAAAAGTCATTGCCTCTCTTCAAAAGACTCAAAAAGTGTATAAAAAAGGGTGACTTTCGGTGGACGACGGAGGCGGAAGAAGCCTTCACTACACTCAAACAGCATCTAGCAACGCTCCCAACACTCGTGGCACCCCGACCAGGGGAAGAGCTGATCATGTATTTATCAGCAACTCATGGGGCAGTCAGCGCAGTGCTACTAACATATAGGGACTCGGTGCAAACCCCTACCTATTTTGTTAGCAAAGCGCTCAAGAAGACGGAGGTGAACTACAGTGCCATGGAAAAGTTGGTCTTGGCATTAGTGTTTGCCGCCAAGCGACTGCGCCGGTACTTCCAAGCGCACCCGATAGCGGTAATCACAGATCAAGCCATCAAGCAGATCATCTCCAAACCCGATGCGTCAGGACGACTCCAGAAGTGGAGTGTGTTGCTAGGCGAACATAACATCTTCTACAGACCACGTACCGCAATAAAAGGACAGGTTCTGGCAGACTTCATCATCGAGAAGCCAGATACTGACGAGGTACCTACACCAAGCAAAAAGGAGCTACAAGATCCATGGATTTTGTTTACAGACGGGTCCTCATGCGTGGACGGGTCAGGAGCTGGCCTTATTCTCACAAACCCAGAGGGAACGGAATTCACTTACGCACTGCGTTTTGAATTTACCTCGACAAACAATGAGGCAGAATATGAAGCACTAATCGTTGGACTACGCATTGCAGCTCGAATGGGTGTACGTAACTTGGAAGCAAATGTAGACTCCCGGCTAGTGGCCAACCACGTGTTGGGTGAATACGTGGCCAAAGAAGCGAATATGATTCAGTATCTTGAGAAGACTAAGACACTGATCAAAGGCTTTGACAGATTTACTATCAAGCAAGTCCCTAGAGGAGAAAATCGCAAGGCAGATGCACTGAGCAAGATCGCCTCGACAAGCTTCGCACACTTATCAAAGCAAGTGCTGGTGGAAACACTGAAAAGCAAATCAATATCGGAGATGGAAGTCTCCGCAGTCATAGAGGAGGATGGTCCTACATGGATGACACCGATTACAGAATTCTTAAGCAAAGGTACATTACCCCAAGAACAGACAGAAGCTCGCAGAATACGGCGCACAGCGCAGAGATTCGAATTACGCGATAACATACTGTATCGACGTTCTTTCCTCCAACCATGGCTCCGCTGCGTCGGCCCCCTACAAGCAAATTACGTGCTGCGCGAAATTCATGAAGGTTCATGTAGCATGCACGCAGGACCACGGTCCGTTGTAGCACGCGCCATGCGATCAGGATACTACTGGCCAACCATGCATAAAGATGCGCGGGACTTAATAAGGAAGTGCAATGATTGCCAAGTCCACAGACCCGTTCCGCGCCAACCACAGCACGAGCTAACGCCAATCACGGCGCCATGGCCGTTCTACAAATGGGGCATTGATATCGCAGGTCCTTTTCCAATAGCAGCAGGCGGTCTCAAGTTTCTCATAGTAGCTATAGACTACTTCACCAAGTGGATCGAGGCAAAAGCAGTGGCGACAATTACCAGCAACCAGGTGAAACGCTTTGTCTGGGACAACATAGTATGCCGCTTCGGATTACCTGGAGAAATCATCTCGGATAACGGGAAACAATTCTGCGACAACCCCTTCAAAGATTGGTGCGAAAAGTTAAACATCACCCAACACTTCGCGTCAGTTACGCACCCACAAACCAATGGCTTAGTAGAGCGCGCAAATCGAAGCCTGGGTGAAGGAATAAAAGCGCGCCTGGACAGGCACAAAGGAAGGTGGGTCGAGGAGCTTTCGCATGTTTTGTGGGCTCACCGCACCTCGATAAAAACCAGCACGGGGGACACCCCCTTCTCTCTAGTCTACGGGACAGAAGCCGTTATACCAACTGAGATCGGCATGCCAACTATCCGCACTGCGGAGATCAATATAACAACAAACAATGATGAACGACGTGTCGACTTGGATCTGCTGGAAGAAATACGCGAACGCGCAGCCATACGGGAGGCAAAGTCGAAGTCAAAAATGAAAGGATACCATGATGCCAAGGTGCGCAGTGTTTCATTCAGACCAGGCGACTTTGTCTACCGTGCCAATGAGGCGAGCCACGCAGAAGATACAGGCAAGCTTGGACCAAAGTGGGAAGGACCTTATGAGGTTACTGAAGCAATAGGCACAGGCGCGTACAGGCTACGAGGCTTGGATGGTCGTGACCTACCGCGCACATGGAACATCGGCAACCTCAAGAGGTGCTACCTGTAAAGAACAGCTACGGCACAGCGCACTGACGCTCCGCACTTTCAGTGCTCAATAAACATTCATGTATTCATTTTTATTTTTTCATATTTATTGTTTTCTTTGGTATGTCTCAAACAAAAACTTGCAAGTATCAATAAAAGGCCGCGGTTTCTAGCTAACTCCGCGACAAATTTTAAGTTGTTATCTCCATATACTGTATGTCTTAACGCTTTTTTATTTCTTGCCCACGATGGCGTGCATGCACTACGAATAAACCCACGATGGTAAAAGAATAAGTTAACCTACTAACTAACTTGTTGAGTAAGAGGGTTGCAAACCCATCAACACTGGATCACGCATCCTTGTTAAACACCTTGTTCTCAAGACGTTGGAATAAGATATGTGCGCATCCCACGATGGTTGCGCAGCAACGCACACGTGCACGTTTAACAACTTATGAACCACGACACTTGATTCCTTAATGAGATATTTACAGTACGCTGTAAACCATAACATACACGATTATGATAACGTACTTAGAATTATTTTCCAAGTATACTATGATCTTCATACATGATTATGCATTTCCTACATTCGCATTGGCTTACACGTTTGTTTTTTCGGCAACAAATACATCTTTCACGCAAAGACAAACAGATACGTTTACATTACACGTTTTAATAGTATCCACAGCAAAAAAGAGACTTTTATTCATAACTACGAGTTATTACAAAAGATATTAAACATGTCAACTACCAGCTACTACAGCGCTTAAGTGCAGAAGTGCCAACGTGACTCGTTGCTTCTTTGGCTCCGCTAACATCCTTCAACACATCTGCATCCTGACGCGATACAGTGGCCACGCTTACTGGCACCCCATCAGACCTTGGCAAGTGGGCCGCACCAACCCCACACAAAATTGCTTTACCTGCAATGCCTTCTTTTTTAGCAAGACGGGTCGCATGCGCTTCCAAGACCTCCTGCAAAGGTACCTCTTTTTCCAAAGCAAATGGATTCTGACTATCCCTAGGACGCGCAAACACAGGACTTGTAGCTGAGACTCATGGGGCTTCAAATAATAGTCCGCCTGTGCTTCGACATCCTCGGTACGGTGACGCGCCAAGGTCAACCCTGTCATAATCACATTTATTGGATAATCTTGATCGCGCTCAAGCTCCGAAATCATTGGTAGCTCCAAGTCTTTCATTCTCTGCATGGCAGCGACTAAGTGATCATATGACTTAGCATCATACTCAGGTACCTTATCCAGCGGCGCCTTCAACAGTTCTGTCTCGTGGAGCTTTTCAATCGCTTCTGATTTACCACGCTCCAGAGCGCACTGCACTACTCCCCCGAAGGCATTAACTACCTCTGGCGATTCCAGGGTACTAAGGGCAGCTAGGCGGAGACCGTGGCCTATGAGCCACCTGCGCTCTGCTATCATAGACATAAGCTGCGGATACAACTCCTCGTCATACTCGATGCTTAGCTTACGCAGCTTTGCCTCCTGCACTCCAAGGACCAGCTCACAGTATCCCCAAGCTCCCCCAACTGCGCAAACAAATTTTCCTTACCCTGTTCTAGATGTTTCAATGCCCAGCAGCACGCAGACTTGTACCTGGCAGCATCAGAACGCTCTTGATTCAGTTGGCACATTAGCGCCATTTTGTCCTCGGCCTGTTTTTGAGCGTATGCGCTCAAATCCTTTGCCTCTGCATGGGCGCTATCCAGCTGTGCCCGGGTACTTGCCAGTTGCGCCTCCAACAAAGCTATTGTTTGGTCCTTTTGGGAACTTAGGTCCTCCCCACCAGATACTCGGTCTTTCAGCTTCACAATTAGTGCAGCCTGTTGTGCGGAGACCTGTACCAATTCTTCAACCAAATGCTCAATTGGCGCATCCACATCAGATTGGTTTTCATTATCCTGGCTCTGCGGCTCAGAATGCGCTGACTGTATCGGACTCGCCTTAGGAGGTGATTCTATAACCTGCTCCATCCTGCGAATGATTACCAGCGCAATGTTAGAAACACAACCAGCGCATTCACCAACAAAAGAAAATTATACATGCACGGCTTTACTTACTGTGGCTCCGCGTCATCAGCAGAAGGGTGCGACGACGCTTCATCAGTGGAGTACAACTCCACAGTCTGGACCACGGGGCGCTTTTTCCTTGAAGGGCCCGCACCATCACCCCTTCGGGTCCTTTTCCGACTAAGCACAGATTCTTCTTCTTCCTCTTCTTCCATAGGGTGGGCCACAGCTACAGGCGGTGGCTGCGCCACAGAAGATGGTACTCTGGGACTCGGCTGGCTTTGCAGTGGTGTGGCTTCCACTGCGTCTGAGGAACTGGTACCTGTTTCCCCCGCATTCAGCTCAATAGTACGCCCTGCCGTAGCAGCTAAAATAGGCTCCTCATCATCCTTCAAAGGTCTTACTCCTGACCTTACTGCAACGGGTTTCGCTAGCTGTACGACGGTGAATAGATCCATCTCTGCGCAAAACAAGACACGTATACAAACAGGTTATATAATGCGCGACATATACGGAAGACTGTTCTTACATTATTTACACACAGAAGTACGGAGGAATAAGCACCCACCCTGGCCATTGGCGTCTAAGAAGATAGGGATCTCATCTTCGGAACCAACATAATTACGGCTGATTCCCATGTGCACCAAAAATCCCTCGGGATATGCACTAATGGGGATGCGGTTAGCATTTATCAGTTCCGCATCCTCGACGTTATAAGACCCAGGCAATGGGCACTCATCCCTCTGCAATGTTCCCCGGGTATAAAAATCATAATTCCAGGGAAAACATGTATCATCTACCCAGAAGAAATACTCCCTCCAATTCCTAAGTGCATCTAATTTATCTGTATAGCACTGCAGTCTACCAGCGCGCTTCGAAAAAGACACCCACCCATGCGCCCACGTAGTGTGATAAAAGGCGCGGAATAAGTGGATGGTGGGGTTAATCCCCAATAGAAGGCAATTTACCTCAAAATTGGTAATTTTAGCCGCACCGATACAATGCAGCTGCGATATGACAGGGGCACACGTTGATTCGCGAATTCGAATAACCGTGTGTATACACCCACTTTCCCTTCGGGGAAATCCGCAATCGTGGCTCGCGCATCCGGTACTACTGGATGCACATCCCGGGGTATAAAGTAATCTGAGGTAAATTCCATCAAATCGATCACAGTGAGGTCGGAGGTGAAGTCAGACAACTGTTTCACCATTGTGATCTTATTTTTTAATATAACGCACGCGCGGTTACCTTTGTGGTTGGTTACTTTCGGGATTACAACTCTTAGAACGCTAATGGTGGATGGAGTTTTTACTGTGAGGAATCCGGTGAAAATGAAACGTCAAGTTATATACTCTTTCTCTTCCACACGATTGGCAACACGTGGATTCCACTAGTCCCCACTGTGTGGTTGTGATTGCCTGATGGGACAATGGGGCAGTAACTTTCCCCCGATTAACGAGGCATTTACAATTTACTTTGATGTCTAGATACACTGCACCTACGGGTAGGTGTCTGGTCTTTTTAATACGTTTCGTACGTTATTTATTTTAGGTTGGACTACGGTCATTAGTCTAGCATCCGCAGTTACGCACTGCGCATACTAGACTGGGGGGACATGATGACGTATACTCTGGAGTCGGGTCATGAACCCGACTACAGTCCACTACTTTCAAACCCGGTACGAATTGGGCTAATATCAATACGCGTTTGGGCTCACGAAAGCCCAAGCCCATATCTATTTACGGAATAGATATCCGATATCTTCTAAAATAAGAAGATAACCATTCCCAACCGACTTAGGCGGGATACGCCGAAGGTTGGGGAACACGGAACCAACAAGGATTCCGTGCGTATATAAAGGGAATTATATCCCTCGTTTAAGGTACGATCTCATAACCATAAAACTCCTTAAGCCCTAAACCGATTACTTACTCTCACGCCGGAGGATAATCGTGGGAAACAATCCCACGGTAAGCCTAACGGTGTTTCTTGTCTCTTAGTGCGCAGGTCTCAAGCAGCAATTCTCAATTGGTACGAGAACCGGAGCTCCAAATCAGGAACGTCCAACTTTTGTATCAACACTAATGAAAGTGATGTTTTATATAAAATAATAATAATAATAATAATAATAATAATAATAATAATAATAATAATAATAATAATAATAATAACAACAACAACAAATTCGCATATAATTATTTACACATTTGATGACTATATAAATATCGTAGTAGTTAGTTGGCCAATATTTTAATATTAATTAAGTTATTAACAGTTGATTAAACAAAGTTGTTCACATGTTATCGTCTATTATGAATTTTTTACTTGTGACAATCATCGAAATGAAAGATTTACATCCAAATCTCACATTAAGATCTTGTACGTAGTCTTGTGGGATTTAGTTATATTGATGTTTCATTCAAGTTTTTAACCATGTTTAGTGTTTTGCCAAAAAGAATTCCTTAATGATTTGATAATATTCTAGTAAATACTCCGCATACATTTTTGGATTAGTAACATGCAAAATTCATAGAAATTGTACCATTACACTAGGCAACTTTAACTTTATAAGTGGCCTGTTGGGTTTATATCATGCTTTAACCTCCTGGGGTGACCATCTCAAGCGAAACAATCCATATTTTCAAGTAATACTAGAGTTCATTGTTTGAAAATTTAGTGCACTTGTGGGATTAGTTCACACCTTGTAATGGGTTAGGAGGTACGGAGTGTACACCCATAAGGTCCCTGAACACCCTGACTCTAATAGTGGTTTGTATTGGTAGTGCTAGTAGAAAGTACTGCTTGTGGAAAGTACTGCTTGTGGTTTCCACTGATAAGCAGCGTTTCCACTGATAAGTAGTGTTTCCACTGAAGAAGCAGTGTTTCCACTGAAGCAGTGTATCCACTGATAGTGCTATGAAAGTACTGATGAAGGTACTGCCTGTAACGGGCTTTGACCTATTCAAGTGGCAGTTACAACTGCATAATGACCATGTTTAATTGGTCATGTAACCACTAACGGCTATAATGGGGATAATTATGAGGCTATTAATGGGCCGATTAATACTCATAATTCCATTGAAATAGCTAAGAGTTTTTTCCTATAAATAGGAGATCTGTTTATGCATGATGGACACACAGAAAACGATTAACACTTATAAGCGCAAGGGTTATTGAACTTTGCCTAATTCCATAACTGCATTTGGTCTTATCCCAAGTAGATATTCTGTAACCCAGGCATTAGGGTCGAATAGTTTACTTTGGAAAGTGATCACACGATTCCAAGTGATATTCGGTAACCAACTAGTGGTATTTGTTTCTGCTAACTTGTTGCTTGTTTCTGCTGAATTGATTATCTTACCCTGTTCTGGGAACACACCACCAACAAACAAAGTAAACTATTTTGTGATAATCAATGGTAACTGCTGCAATGAAACACATGGCTTCAAACTTTTCTAAGCAGGACAAGTTTGAAGGGGTGGACTTTAGGAGGTGGCAGAAGAAGATGCACTTCTTGCTGTCAAGTATGAGTGTGGTTTATGTGCTAACCACTCAGATTCCTGATGATGGGGATGATGCTATTGTGGAGCAGATCAGGAGGAGGAGCAAATGGGAGAATGATGACTACATATGCAGAGGTCTTATCCTCAATGGTATGTCTGATTCTCTGTTTGATATTTATCAGAACTTTGAATCTTCCAAATTACTCTGGGGTTCCTTGGATGCCAAATATATGGCTGAGGATGCATCAAGTAAGAAGTTCCTTGTAAGTAATTTTAAAAAATGACTGATTCAAGACCAGTTATGGAACAATACAATGAACTTCTTGGTATACTTGGAAGGTTTACACAACACAATATGCACATGGATGAGGCTATTCAAGTCTCTTGTGTCATTGACAAACTCCCTCCTTCTTGGAAAGATTTCAAGCATACCTTGAAACATAAGAAAGAGGAGTTAATTCTGGTTGAGTTGGGCAGTCATCTGCGCATTGAGGAATCTCTCAAGGTGCAGGATAATGACAAGCCAAAGAGTATCAATGCTGCTGGTGCATCTGTTGTCAATATGGTGGAGCATAACAACTCCACCAGGTACAATGACAACAAAGGCAAACACAAATATCATGACAACACAAGGGCAGATCCTAACAAGAAGGCAACACCTACTTGTTGGAAATGTGGCAATACTGGTCACATTAAAAGGGACTGCAAAGGTGTTAAAGTTGGTGGTAAAGCCAATGGATCAGTGATAAGGTTTTAAAAGGTACCATTTTGAGGGGTCGTTTTAGCCCTTATTTGATCACTTTTGTATCCGTTATTGCTTAATATCGTTCTTTTTCACTTTTTAGGTCTCTTGAAGGCAAAATGCTGGAATGGCACTTATTTGGACGAAAAGGCGCGAATATACGAAGAAAATGGCCAAACTCAGAATCGAGACACTCAAAGCTGCTGAAAACAGAAGGCGACGGCGTCACTGCTTAATTGCGACGCCGTCGGAGGATTTTGTGACGGCTCAGAAGAGAAATTGCATGTTTTCGAGGGACGGCGTCAGGTTATAGAAGAGTAGGCCGTCGCTACTCAGACGACCTAGATGCGACCCAGACGGCGTCAGAAGCTGAAGAGGACGACGTCACAGGCATAAGGTGACGTCGTCGCAAGGTTAACGTGGCAAAGACGAAACCCTAATGACGGCGACACGACGGCGTCACAAAACATAAGGTGACGCCGTCGCATATGTAATATTATATATAGAATCCGAATTTTTCAGTTTTAGAGAGTAGTCTTTTGGAGAGTAAAACCTAAAACCGAACCAAGGCTGTCTTGTACAGTATTTTAGGGTTCCAAACCCTATCTTACATCAAGATAAGTGTTTACTTTATCAATTCAATTATGTTGTTGATTATTTGTGTGTATGCTTGCATGTTCTCCATGTCCGGCTAATTTATTTATGTGTTTGCTTAGGGAATATGAAACTTAATTATTGAATATTTATTGGTTGTTTCTTATCTTAGTTGATTAATGATCTAGTAATGCGATAGGTCATTCGTTGTGTACTTAATGCTTGATTCATCTTTGTGAACCTTAGAATATAATTACCTGAGTAGTTGTAGGCTAAACCATCCAAAGAGTGCCTTAGAGTAAGAGTTTATTATCCCTAGTGGGTTTTGTAGACGAGACCCTTTGGTAAGTTCAAAGAGTTAGGGAGAAACGCATACCCTACAACTTTAGACACACAACGCAACTAAGAATAAGGACGTGACAATTCAACCATCAATAGGAGATAATTAAGGAGTAGTAAAACCTAAGTAAACACATCTTTAAACTATCATACGAGCACACAATAATTAGACGTAGACTACCACCACCTTAGTTTAGATAATTAGATAATAGTAGAGTAATCGGTAGAAATACCAACCCCCCAAATCCAAACCCCGAGATTCGTACTTTCAATTTCCTAAAAACATAAAAAAAGATAAAAAAATAATCTTCCTCAACCCCAACCTTAGCGTAGTAACTTCTCACTAGCATTCCTATTCCCCTAGAGAATGATATCAATACCCGTGGCTTACCCTAATTACTACACTACAACGATTAGGTTCACTGCCTAGGGTGTTATAAAACTTGCTCGAAGAAAAGGAAGTTTCCTTGACCTCGAACGACGCGTGTAGCGTTATCAATCAGGCACTAATGGTTCAGGGAGTGGTGGTTCTTCCAACTCACTGAAAGGTCAAAATATGGTTAATAAGTCTTTTCATATTTATTATGTTACATATGTATATGAATCTCATTATGTGCAGGATGATGATGTTGCGTGGTGGGTTGACTCTGGTGCAACAGTTCATGTGTGCAAAGATAGAAGCTGGTTCAAGACTTATGAGTCACTGAATGATGGTTCTATTCTTCACATGGGAAATGAGTCAACAGCCTTGGTGCATGGTCGTGGTTGTGTAGATCTTAGGTTTAGTTCAGGAAAGATTGCAACTTTGTTTAATGTTATTCATGTTCCTGATATCAGGAAAAACTTGGTTTTAAGTAGTATTTTGAATAATCATGGATATTAACAAGTTATTGAGTCTGATAAATTTTTTTTTCTAAGCATGGTGTTTTCATTGGTTTTGGTTATTTGTGTAATCAAATGTTCAGGCTTAATATTTCCACTGATAGTGTATTTATTTCCATTGATAGTGTTAATTCAGCCTTTGTGACCACCAATGACCTGACTGACTCTACCCTTTGGCATGCTAGACTTGGCCATGTACACTATAAAAGGTTGCAAGATATGTCTAAGGATGGGTTGATCCCAGCCTTTGACATGGACACTGAAAAGTGTAAAACTTGCATGTTGACCAAGATAACCAACAAACCTTTTCAGGGTGTTAGTCGTGAGACTAAGGTCTTGGAGCTTATACACAGTGACCTGTGTGATTTGCATGCCACTCCTTCTTTGGGGAATAAGAAGTACTTTGTGACATTTATTGATGATGCTTCTAGATTTTGTTATGTCTATCTTTTACATACCAAGGATGAAGCATTAGATAAATTCAAAGTGTTTAAAACTGAAGTTGAATTACAACTTGGGTCTTTGATCAAAAGATTAAGGACTGATAGGGGAGGTGAGTACATGGATACTCTGTATTTTCAGTTTGTTGGTATAATCCCTGAAACGACTGCCCCTTATACTCCTCAGCAAAATGGTATTTCTGAAAGGAAAAACAGGGTGCAGAAGGAGATGGTTAATTCCATGTTGTCCTATTCAGGACTGTGTCAAGGGTTCTGGGGTGAAGCTATGTTAACAGCTTGCTATTTATTAAGTAGGGTTCCCAACAAAAGGAACAAGGTTACCCCTTATGAACTCTGGACTAAAACGAAACCCAACCTGAACTATCTCAGGGTCTGGGGTTGTAGGGCTGTTGTAAGACTCCCTGATCCAAAGCAAAAGACTTTGGGTGAAAGAGGTATTGACTGCATCTTTGTTGGATATGCTGAGCATTACAAGGCTTTTAGGTTATCATCAGTCCCTAGACCAAGTCAGAGGATTCCTAATGGAACTCATGACACTGGTGTATTAGAGGTCCCTGATGATGAACCATCAGTGGTCCCTGATGAGGTTGTGGTTCAACAACCTGAACCTGTGCTTAGGAAGAGCAAAAAGGTCAGGACTCCAAAGTCATTTGGACCTGAGTTTCAACTATACTTAGTTGAAGGAACCATGGATGAGGTCTCTGACCAATACTCCTATTGCTTCATTGTTGAGGATGATCCCAAGACATTTGAAGAAGCAATGAAGTCCCAGGATATTGCTTTCTGGAAAGAAGCAATTAATGATGAGATGGATTCCATCATGGGCAACAACACTTGGGTATTGGTTGATCTACCACCTGGCTGCAAACCTCTAGGTTGCAAATGGATTTTCAAAAATAAAATGAAGGTAGATGGAACTATTGAAAAGTTCAAGGCTAGACTAGTCATTCAGGGCTTCAAACAAAAGTCAGGAATAGACTATTTTGATACTTATGCCCCTGTGGCACGTATCAGTACCATAAGACTGCTGATTGTTTTGGCATCTATTCACAATCTGATTATTCATCAGATGGATGTGAAGATAGCTTTCTTGAATGGTGAATTAGAAGAGGAGGTTTATATGAACCAACCTCAGGGCTTCATTTTGCCTGGAAATGAAAACAAGGTGTGTAAACTGATTAAGTCTCTTTATGGACTGAAGCAGGCACCTAAGCAATGGCATCAAAAATTTGATGAAGTGGTTTTGTCTAGTGGTTATGTTCTTAACCAAGCTAACAAATGTGTATATAGCAAATTTGATGATTCTGGTAAAGGAGTCATCATTTGTCTATATGTTGATGACATGTTAATCTTTGGCACTGACCAAAATCAGGTTGACCTGACAAAGGAATTTTTGTCATCAAGATTCTCCATGAAGGACATGGGGGAGGCTGATGTTATCCTTGGTATAAGGACTAAACATGAAAGTAAGAGAATTTCTATATCTCAGTCTCATTATATTGAGAAGGTACTGAGGAAATTCAATTACTTTGATTGTACTCCAGTGAGTACACCTATGGATACTTGTGAGAAGCTGATGCCTAATCATGGCAATGCTGTATCTCAACTTGAGTATTCTAGGGTAATTGGCTGCCTGATGTATGCCATGACTTGTACAAGTCCTGATACTGGCTTTTCAGTGGGAAAATTGAGCAGGTATACTATTAATCCTAGTGCTCATCACTGGCAAGCAGTTCAAAGGGTACTGAAGTATTTGAAGAGAACTATGGATTATAGTCTCTCATATACTGGTTACCCATCAGTGTTGGAAGGATACACTGATGCAAGTTGGATCAGTAACACTGAAGACAATTCGTCTACCAGTGGCTGTTTATTCCTACTTGGTGGAGGTGCAATTTCTTGGGCATCCAAGAAGCAAACTTGCATCACCAATTCAACAATGGAATCTGAATTTGTGGCCTTGGCAGCTGCTTGTAAAGAAGCTGAATGGTTGAAAAACTTGCTTCTTGAGATTCCATTGTGGCCTAAACCTATAGCACCTATTTCTATCCGATGTGATAGTGCAGCTACATTGGCTAAGGCTTATAGCCAGATGCACAATGGTAAGTCTAGACACTTAGGTGTCAGACATAGCATGATTCGTGAGCTTATCATGAATGGGGTGGTATCTATAGGGTTTGTTAGATCTCAACAGAACTTAGCTGATCACTTGACGAAGGGTCTGGCTAGAGACTTGGTTATAAAGTCTTCTAAAGGGATAGGTTTAAGTCCAACTTAGTCACTGAATGCTAGGACACCCAACTCCCTCATGAGGAAACTTGGGAGCTGAGTTCAATGTTGAAACCTGAACATTCAGTGGACTGGAGCACATGTTTTATTATACATCCCATGGTTGTGCTCAGAACCTGCTGAAAGGAGGATGAAGTCTTTACTTCTCAATGGTTATTTTTCTTTGAAAAAGTGCTTGGCAGGAGCATGAATAAAGAGGAACCACCTATGTAAATGTTGAAGTTTTGCCGCTTCAGGAAGCTTTGGACTTTTAGCTTTTACAACATTTATGAATTTGGATATGGACACATGCTTGTATAGTGTCAGGAGCTGATAAGTGTTTGAAAATTTGTGTGTATTTTATCTTCAGGTATTCAAATGGGTTGAAGGGTTCAATTCTTAGAACACCCTAATTTTCGAATATTTGAACGTGTAATTTACTAAGATGGAAATTCAATCCTCAGAACATTTTCGTTTATGCACATGTTTTGTTTAATGTTTGTTTTCATGCAAAGGAACTAAATTTGGGGATGATTGTTGGAAAATTTAGTGCACTTGTGGGATTAGTTCACACCTTGTAATGGGTTAGGAGGTACGGAGTGTACACCCATAAGGTCCCTGAACACCGTGACTCTAATAGTGGTTTGTATTGGTAGTGCTAGTGGAAAGTACTGCTTGTGGAAAGTACTGCTTGTGGTTTCCACTGATAAGCAGCGTTTCCACTTATAAGTAGTGTTTCCACTGATAAGCAGTGTTTCCACTGAAGCAGTGTATCCACTGATAGTGCTATGAAAGTACTGATGAAGGTAATGCTTGTAACGGGCTTTGACCTATTCAAGTGGCAGTTACAACTGCATAATGACCATGTTTAATTGGTCATGTAACCACTAACGGCTATAATGGGGATAATTATGAGGCTATTAATGGGCCGATTAATACTCATAATTCCATTGGAATAGCTAAGAGTTTTTTCCTATAAATAGGAGATCTGTTTATGCATGATGGACACACAGAAAACGATTAACACTCATAAGCGCAAGGGTTATTGAACTGTGCCTAATTCCATAACTGCATTTGGTTTTATCCCAAGTAGATATTCGTGTAACCCAGGAATTAGGGTCGAATAGTTTACTTTGGAAAGTGATCACACGATTCCAAGTGATATCCGGTAACCACCTAGTGGTATTTGTTTCTGCTGACTTGTTGCTTGTTTCTGCTGAATTGATTATCTTACCCTGTTCTGGGAACACACCACCAACATTCTATATGTCTGCAGGGTTAGTGAAGCCACGGATTTGCTTTCGGCTTAGGTTTTTCAACGTTAATAAAAAGAAGAATAAGAGAGTCATTCAAAAAAAATTATACATTATATGATGACAGATTGGTATGACTCTAGTTTTGAAGCATATTCTAATTGGTTATTCACTTGTATAGACAATCACTGTGATTATTAAATAAGAAAACAAAGTCAACTAAATTTGTGTGTGAACATACAAGTTTTCAAAAAAGAGCATACAATTGTTTATGACGATTTTTGTATAATAACGTGCCAACTTACAATTTTCATTTAAAGAATTATCACTCTTGTATAATAACGTGCCAACTTGCAATAACGTGTGTTAATAACTAAAAACATCCTAATAGTTTATATTAATTTTCATACTATACTTATATCATGCAAAACAATGATGGTTTCAACATCATCAACCTCATCATCTAACACTACATATATTAACATGTTTTATTGTGGCTTGAATTTGGCTTTTGGGACCATTCAACCAACAAGGTTGAATTAGGAACTTTTAACGAAGTTGAAGTGTTGTAGGCATGACTTGAAGAGAAACTTAAATACAAATAATTTTAATAAAAACTTGATTACATGTACGTCATTAATATAACTAATTCAAGTATTAAAAGAAATCGGTGTTTAACTTTAGTATCAATGATTGTTATGGATATAGAATTGTTATAAAAACAAATGTAAACAAATTAATAGCCATAGCAAAATTTGTAGATCTATTAATAGGATATGAAAAAAGGACGGCCAGTGGAGGTTGCTCTATATACATTATCGTATGTAATAAATCTTGTAGAAATAGATAACTTTTGTGGTTGTTTCAAATTAAATGTCTAGTAATTTTTATATATTTTTTGATGGATGGCATATACAATGACAAGTTTGTATGCATCTTACATGAATTCATGATGAATGTTCAATTGTATTCACAACGTCAACGGATGATATAAATAGAGATTAGCATATAATGACACATGAAATTACTAACTAATCAAAATATTCTATTGAGAGTTGGCAACTTTTATTATATCTAAATCTATTACCACCTGACTTTTTCTCTTTCTTACAATAATAAGCAACGCATCCTCCTCATTGACTAAATGAAAAGATGAATTTTGGCTAGTATTCTGCTGTTATTAAGTCCAAATCAAGTAAAGTATGGAAATTAAAGGTTTACAACTATATTTAGTTTACGTTAATACAAATTTAGTTTTTTGTCCAAAAATTATTTCTTGATCTTTTTGCGATTATCTAGTAAATAAAATCAAAACTTTTACAAAATTATGAATGAAGCATGTTCGGCTATTCACTCGTACAAACAGGCACTATGATTAACAAATTAAAAAAGTCAACTAAAAATGTGTGTCAACTTACAATCAGTTATGGTTTTCTTTGTAATAACGTGCCGACTTAAAAATTTTATTTAAATAATTTACATTATTAAAACAAATTCTAATAAAATATCCTACCAAAAGCAGGGCGATTAAGTCATGTTTGAGTTAATTTATTTGGGTGAGTAGCTTGGCGGATCAACATTACGTCAACCCAAACACAATGGCTATTTATTAATTGTGTAAAGCATCTCAATCCTAATCCACACATGTATAACACATATGACCCGTTTATAACCGGGTGTAACATATTAATTTAACTATATATGTTAAATAGATTGATAGGTCATAGGTTAATGTTATAATTAATTTGTGTCCTAAAATTATATGTTGCTCAAATTGATTAAAACATATATAAAACACGTATAAACTTTAAAAAACGAATCACAAATCCAATTATTAGGGTACAACCAAACTATATTCTTATAACTTCGGCTACTCATATTTAGTTTTCAATATTTTTATACTTTTATTGGTTTATTGGTTTATGTGGTTAAACGTCTTGATGGGTTGACATGTCTAACACTTAGCTAACCCGAACCTCATAGGGGATAACATGCTTAAAACCCATGCCCGTTTATTTAAATGTAACTTTCGGGTCATGTTTCATGTAGTATCAGAAATTGCCCCCTAATAACCAAAAGAATTAAAAGTCAACTTGCAATAACATGTACTTTGTAGCTTGAAGAGATCAAGAAAATTGAAAATGCACATTAGCCTACAAGTAATATCGACATACCTTTTACATTAAAAAGTAGTTCAATTGCAACAAATTTTATTCAAAATCTCATTTTGGTACGTAAAATCGAAAATATATCATTAAATGTAATAAACTTTTATAAACTGTTAAATGCACATTTTAATATGTTGTCATACTAGAAAAAGTAGTGAAAAACACATACACGTTTCACTAATTTTTAACCCGACAACACATCAAAATGTGCATATTAAAAATACTTAATGAAAGTTTATTACATTTAATTATATTTTTGGGAGTTTGCTTATCAAAACAAGACTTTGAAAAATGTTCATCGTTGTTTTGTAGCCTAAACACGAAAAAACTAAAAAAATTATTGTTCGTGAGCAGCATCATGGAGTGGTGTAGCCAGAAAATGAATCGAATGGAGCAATGAGCGAAAGAATGATTCGGTAATTTTTTTTTTTCGGTTAAAGTTCAAAATGGGCCGGGTTGGATTTATTTTAAGATAAAAAACACTTCTTGTAAGTGATTAACACTAATTAAAGAATTAATTTGTTCAAGTTTTATGTTTAAGTTTCATTTTTCCGGAATAGTACATGTAAACATCAAGAAAAACTAAGCTTGCAGAAATTGCGAATCGGTAGTGAGGCGGTTAACTTTCCTGTAGCTTGTAATCGGTCTAGGTGGGATTATTCGGTGATTAATCGGATTGCACTTTGGCAAGTTTTGGATATTTTTGGGTAGTTTTGGGTATTTCCGGAAAGATTTTCCTTAAAAACATCTTGTAATAAATATAAAAAGCGACTATAAGTGATTACATTTGTTCAGAGTTGCAAAAATAGCGAATCGCTGATTAATCATATTAGCATTTTTTGCAAGTTTTGGGTATTTACGGCAAATGTTGGTATTTTGGGCAAGATTTTCCTTGAAAAACATCTTGTAATAGATATAAACAGTGACTCTAAGTGATTAAAACTAATTTACGACGAGTTTAGGATATTTCCGGTAATATTTTTCATATTTTCGGCAAGTTTGACCATCATTAACCGCCGTTGACCATGATTGACCGGTTTGTTTGAAAGATTTACATAAATCGGAAAGACCGGTGACCCGCTAGCATCAAATCGGTGATTAATCGACCTTTTAGATCTTTTTTTTTTTTTGCAAGACTGAAAAACACATCTATATCATAATATATAAGTGTTTACAAGGGATTTAGAAAGGTCTAAGTATTTTGTCATAAGTTTAGCCTCTTTAGCTTGTCCTATTTGTATTTTTAAAGCTACGTGTTTAAATTTTATAAGTGAGATTAACATACGACCGTCGAGTTAATCTTATTTAAGATGAAATTACATTAACAACTTGATCACATGCATTTTATAACAACACCGTTAAAAAAAAAAAAAAAAAAAAAAAAAAAAAAACTAGTAGTGCTATGGGACGATGAGGCAAAAACAAAGATATAAATACTCAAGTGTTCACATATTCGTTAAGGCTACAAGAGAACTTAAAATTCCAAACCTTAAAAATAAAGCATTTATAATTTCATATGACACCTATAGTAACAAACTTAAATAAAGTATGAATCAACTAGAATATTAAATGATATTACCCACTTTTTGTTTGGTTGGTTATTCGCCCAGCACCAGGGTAAGATAATCAGTAGCAATACAATACCACTAGGTGGTTACCGGATATTACTTGAAATCGTGTGATTATTTTTCAAAGTAAACTATTCGACCCTATGCCTGGGTTACACGAATATCTAATTGGGATAAGACCAAATGTTTGTTATTGAATTAGGCACAAATCAATAAACTTTGCGCATATAAGTGTTTAAGCTTTCTGTTTGTTTCTCCTGGTTATTCACCATATGTGTTGTATCATGCTGATGAAGTCGATCTCTATATATAGTAGAGAACACTCACCCTAGTCAATGGACTTTATGAGTGATTAATGGCCAATTAATCACTCATAATAAACTTCCATTATCATAAGAATAGTAGTTACATGACCAATTAAATGTGGTCATTATGCAGTTGTAACTGCCACTTGAATATGTAAATGCCTGTAACAAGTTGATTCCTGTACTACCAGTAGGAACAGGCCTACCAGTATTAACTTAGTACTACCAGTAGGAACAGGCCTACCAGTATTAACTTAGTACTACCAGTAGGAACAAGCCTAACAGTACTAACTTAGTACTACCATTAGGAACAAGCCTGCCAGTACTAACTTAGTATTACCAGTACTAACACAGAATCTCACCACTATAGAGTCAGGGTGTTCACGGACCTTATGGGTGTACACTCCGTACCTCCTAACCCAAAACCAGGTGTGAACTAATCCCACAAGTGCACTAAATTTTCTAACAATCCTCCCCAAATTTAGTTCACTTCATTTTTCATGAAAATCAAACATTAAGAAAAACATGTGCATAAACGAAAATATCCTGAGGATTCAATTTCCATCTTAGTAAATTATACGTTCAAATATTCGAGAATCAGGGTGTTTTAAGAATTGAACCCTTCAACCCATTTGAATACCTGAATATAAAATACACACAAGTTTTCAAACACTTAGACGCTCCTGACACTTTACAAGCCATATGTCCATATCCAAATTCATAAATGGCATAAGAGCCAAAAGTCCAAAAGCTCCATGAAGCGGCAAAACTTCAACATTCACATAGGTGGTTCCTCTTTATTCATGCTCCTGCCAAGCACTTTTTCAAAGAAAATTAACCATTAAGAAGTAAAGACTTAATCCTCATTTCAGCAGGTTCTGAGCACAACCTTGAGATGTAATATAAAACATGTGCTCCAGTCCACTGAATGTTCAACTTTCCACATTGAACTCAGCTCCCAAGTTTCCTTAGGAGGGAGTTGGGTGTCTTAGCATTCAGTGACTAAGTTGGACTTAAGCCCATCCCTTTAGCAAACTTTATAACCAAGTCTCTAGCTAATCCCTTCGTCAAGTGATCAGCTAAATTTTGTTGAGATCTAACAAACTCTATAGATACCACCCCATTCATGATAAGCTCACGAATCATCCTATGTCTGACACCCAAGTGTCTAGACTTCCCATTGTACATCTGACTATAAGCCTTTGCCAATGTAGTTGCACTATCACAAAGGATAGAAATAGGTGCTATAGGTTTAGGCCACAATGGAATCTCAAGAAGCAAGTTTTTCAACCATTCAGTTTCTTTACGAGCACCTGCTAAGGCCACAAATTCAGATTCCATTATTGAACTGGTGATGCAAGTTTGCTTCTTAGATGCCCAAGAAATTGCACCTCCACCAAGTAGGAATACCCAGCCACTGGTAGATGAATTGTATTCAGTGTTACTGATCCAACTTGCATCAGTGTATCCTTCTAATACTGAAGGATAACTAGTATATGACAGACTATAATCCATAGTTCTCTTCAGATACTTCAGTACCCTCTGAACTACTTGCCAGTGATGAGCACTAGGATTGCTAGTATACCTGCTTAGTTTACCCACTTCAAAAGCAATATCAGGTCTTGTACAAGTCATGGCATACATTAGACAGCCAATTACCCTATAATAATCAATTTGAGATACAGCCTTGCCTTTATTAGGCATCAACTTCTCACAAGTATCCATAGGTGTACTCACTGGAGTACAATCAAAGTAATTGAATTTCCTCAACACCTTCTCAATATAATGAGACTGAGAGATAGAAATTCTTTACTTTCATGTTTAATCCTTATTCCGAGGATAACATCAGCCTCCCCCATGTCCTTCATGGAGAACCTTGATGACAAAAAGTCCTTTGTCAAGTCAACCTGATTTTGGCCAAATCTGCTATACACACATTTGTCACATTGGTTAAGAACATAACCACTAGACAAAACAACTTCATCAAATTTTTGATGCCATTTCTTAGGTGCCTGCTTTAGTCCATAAAGAGACTTAATCAGTTTACACACCTTGTTTTCATTGCCAGGCAAGATGAAGCCCTGAGGTTGGTTCATATAAACCTCTTCATCCAGTTAACCCTTTAAGAAAGCTATTTTTACATCCATCTGATTAATAATTAGATTGTGAATTGATGCCAAAGCAATCAACAATCTTATGGTACTGATACGAGCTACATGAGCATAAGTATCAAAATAGTCTATCCTGACTTTTGTTTAAAGACTTGAATAACTAGTCTAGCCTTGAACTTTTCAATAGTTCCACCTACCTTCATTTTCTTTTTGAAAATCCATTTGCAACCCAGAGGTTTGCAACCAGGTGGTAGATCAACCAACACCCAAGTGTTGTTGCCCATGATGGAATCCATCTCATCATTGATTGCTTCTTTCCAGAAAGCAATATCCTGGGACTTCATTGCTTCTTCAAATGTCTTGGGATCATCCTCAACAATGAAGAAATAGGAGTATTGGTCGGAGACCTCATGCTTAGTTCCTTCAATTAAATATAATTGAAACTCAGGTCCAAATTACTTTGGATTCCTGACCCTTTTGCTTTTACTGAGCATAGGTTCAGGTTGTTGAACCACAACCTCATCAAGGACCTCTGATGGTTCTTCATCAGGGACCTCTGATATACCAATATGATGAGTTCCATTAAGAATCCTTTGAATTGGTCTAAGGACTGATGAAAATCTATTCTCATCAAACATTGCATCCCTTGATTCAATTATGGAGTTTATTGAAACATATTCATTAGGTTCAATAACATAGAACCTAAAAGCCTTGGAATGCTGAGCATATCCAAAAAAGATGCATTTAATGCCTCTTTCACCCAAAGTTTTTAGCTTTGGATCAGGGAGTCTTACAATAGCCCTACAACCCCAAACCCTGAGATAGTTCAGGTTGGGTTTCCTTTTAGTCCAGAGTTCATAAGGGGTGACCTTGTTCCTTTTGTTGGGAACCCTATTTAATAAATAGCAAGCTGTTAACATAGCTTCACCCTAGAACCCTTGACTCAGTTCTGAATAGGACAACATGGAATTAACCATCTCTTTCAGCACCCTGTTTTTCCTTTCAGAAATGCCATTTTGCTGAGTATACATGCATTATACCAATAGACTGAAGATACAAAGTATCCATGTACTCACCTCCCCTATCAGTCCTTAATCTTTTAATCAAAGACCCAAGTTGTAATTAAACTTCAGTTTTAAATAATTTTAATTTATCTAATACTTCATCCTTAGTATGTTACAGATAGATATAACAAAACCTACAAATATCATCAATAAATGTCACAAAGTACTTCTTATTCCCCAAAGAGGGAGTGGCACGCAAATCACACAGGTCATTGTGATTAGCTCCAAGAGCTTAGTTTCATGTTTAACACCTTGAAAAGGTTTCTTGGTTATCTTGGTCAACATGCAAGTTTTACACTTTTGAGTGTCCATGTCAAATGCTGGGATTAACCCATCCTTAGACATATCTTGCATCCTTTTATAGTGTACATGGCCAAGTCTAGCATGCCATAGGGTAGAGTCAGTCAGGTCATTGGTGGTCATAAAGGCTGAATTATCACAGTCATTAACAATATTAAGCATGAACATTTGATTACACAAATAGCCAAAACCAATAAAAACACCACTTTTAGACAAGACAAATTTATCAGACGCAATAACTTGTTTATATCCATGATTATTCAAAACACTACTTGAAACCAAGTTTTTCCTTATATCAGGAACATGAATAACATTAAACAAAGTTACAATCTTTCCAGAACTAAATCTAAGGTCTACACAACTACGACCATGCACCAAGGCTGTTGACTCATTTCCCATGTGAAGAATAGAACCATCATTCAGTGACTCATAAGTCTTGAACCAGCTTCTATCTTTACACACATGAACTACTGCACCAGAGTCAACCCGCCACGCAACATCATCATCCGGCACATAATAAGATTCAGATACATATGTAACATAATAAATCTGAAAACACTTATTAAACATATTCTGACCTTTCAGTGAGTTGGTAGATCTACCACTCCCTGAGCCATTAGTGTCTGATCCATTGGCTTTACCACCAACCTTAACAACTTTGCTATCCCTTTTAATGTGACAAGTTTTGCCACATTTCCATCAAGTAGGTGTTGCCTTCTTGTTAGGATCTGCCCTTGTGTTATCATGATTTTTACGTTTGCCTTTGTTGTCATTGTACCTGGTGGAGTTGTTATGCTCCACCATATTGACAACAGATGCACCAGTAGCATTGCTACTCTTTGGCTTGTCATTATCCTGCACCCTGAGAGATTCCTCAATGCGCAGATGACTGCCCAACTCAACAAGAGTTAACTCCTCTTTCTTATGTTTCAAGGTATGCTTGAAATCTTTCCAAGAAGGAGGGAGATTATCAATGACACAAGAGACTGAAATAACCTCATCCAGGTGCATATTGTGTTGTGTAAACCTTACAACTATACCAAGAATTTCATTGTATTATTCCATAACTGGTCTTGAATCAGTCATTTTGTAATTTGTGAAATTACTTACAAGGAACTTCTTACTTGATACATCCTCAACCATATATTTGGCATCCAAGGAATCCCATAGTTCTTTGGAAGATTCAAAATTCTGATAAATGTCAAAGAGTGAATCAGGCATACCATTGAGAATTAAGTCTCTGCAAATGTAGTCATCATTCTCCCATTTGCTCCTCCTCCTTATTTGTTCCACAGTAGCATCATCCCCATCATCATGAATAGGTGTAGTCAGAACATAGACCACACTCATGCTTAACAACAAGAAGTGCATCTTCTTCTGCCATCTCCTAAAGTCCACCCTTTCAAACTTGTCCAACTTGGCAAAGTTTGAAGCCATGTGTTTCATTGCAGCAACAGCCATTGATTATCACAAATAGTTTACTTTGATTGTTGGTTGGTTATTCACCCAACAGCACGGTAAGATAATCAGTAGCAATGCAATACCACTAGGTGGTTACCGGATATCACTTGGAATCGTGTGATCACTTTCCAAAGTAAACTATTCGACCCTATGTCTGGGTTACAAGAATATCTACTTGGGATAAGACCAAATATTTGTTATTGAATTAGGCACAAATCAATAACCCTTGCGCATATAATTGTTTAAGCTTTCTGTTTGTTTCTCCCGGTTATTCACCATATGTGTTGTATCATGCTGATGAAGTCGATCTCTATATATAGTAAAGAACACTCACCCTAGTCAATGGACTTTATGAGTGATTAATGGCCAATTAATCACCCATAAAAAACCTCCATTATCATAGGAATACTGGTTACATGACCAATTAAATGTGATCATTATGCAGTTGTAGCTGCCACTTGAATAGGTAAATGTCTGTTACATGTTGATTCCTGTACTACCGGTAGGAAAAAGGCCTACCAGTATTAACTTAGTACTACCAGTAGGAACAAGCCTACAATACTAACATAGTACTACAAGTAGGAACAAGCCTACCAGTACTAACTTAGTACTACCAATAAGAACAAGCCTACCAGTACTAACTTAGTACTATCAGTACTAACACAGAATCTCACCACTATAGAGTCAGGGTGTTCAAGGACCTCATGGGTGTGCACTCCATACCTCCTAACCAAAAACCAGGTGTGAACTAATCCCACAAGTGTACTAAATTTTCCAATACTTTTTACTGTAATATTTTAGTCTCTACTTTCCAGTGTCCCTATTCCATTCTCCCACCTTCTTTTCCTGTCGGATCTACCAAATGATGAGAGTTTCAGAAGAAAAAAATAAATTAAACACTCAATTGAGGGATATTTTCTTTTAGAAGAGGGCACTTTGTTCTCTATGTTGAGAGCACTAACCATTTTTGCAACTACTTTAACCATTTTTTTCTACTAACTTAAACATTTCGGTGAAGTTTTATTGGGGCCTTTCCCCTCACTAATTGCAACGTGGCTCCGCCCCTGTCATCGTGTACACCTCATCAATGTATCAAACTAAACATGTACTATTACTATGTTCTGTATCGATCCCTGTCTGGGTGAAACTACAAGATATTTCTATTGCTGCTTTTACTGAAGATGGATTGAGTGCCATGGCTACCAAACTCGGTTCCCCTATTATGCTTGATGCATACATGAGCGCTATGTGTTTGCAGTCATGGGGGCGTTTTGATTATGCTCGAGCTTTGATTGACATCAAGGCGGATCGGGAGCTTAAGGGGACAATGGTTATTGCTGTTCCAAGTTGGGATGGTGAAGCCGAGGTATTGCATACTGTTAGAGTGGAATATGAGGGGAAACCACCTCATTGTGGTGTTTGTATGGTTTTTGGCCATGATGAGACCCAATGTCCCAAACATGTGTCTGTTGACCTTTAACATCAAGCACAAAAGAATGATGGGTTCCAAATGCCTCAAAGGAAGACGTTTCGTGGTATTGAGGTGGGAAACGGGGCTAAATTTAGCCCTTCTAAACATAAGGAGCAGGTGTATCAGCCTGTGTCGAAGAAGCCGGATGCTACAAAGAAGAAGATTACTGAAGTGGCTAGTACAAGTGGGACGAATATTGCTACATTAAATCCGTTTGATGCTCTTAATAGGGTTGATACTGATGAGGCTGATATTCCTAGTGTTACTGTTGACTTGACCAAAGATGGTAGCTCTGCTAAGGGTGGAAATGGTAGCACTAGTACTACTCCTATTGTTGGAAAAATTGAGGAGCTCAAAAAGCTATTTATTGAGGGGAAAGTTACTCTTGTGGATGATGATGGTAAACCTCTTGAAAAGGTTGATTTGAAAGAAAATGCGCATGATACGGCTACTAAGCCTAGTTCTTCCTCCTCTCCGTATTCTATGGTGGGTAACCCATTCTCTAAAGTGGGGGATGTGATTGTTTTTGACAGTGATGATGAGGAGGTTCTTGAGCCGGATAATCCTATGGCTAAATTTCTCGCATCAACAGACGGCGGTCATGAGCTTGAAGATTATTATGATGATTATGCGGATCAGGTCTATGATTTACCAGGGCAATTGGATGCTTTTTCTGACATGTATGATATCAAGCTCCAAGGTCGTAGTAGTAAGCAATCTAGACGTTAGGTTATGCTTGGTTTTGTGTCAAATGTAATCTAGTGAGTAGTGGTTGTTTTACTGTTTTAAGGATAAGAAGTGTCTTGTTATTTTAGCTTTACCGCCTATGTAACGGGATGAGATATGAGACTTCACTCATATCCTTTGTACTTAAATGTTTTTTGGAGTAATATATTTACCGGAGAAACCCTTTACCAAAAATATTACTATTTACTGTATTCACGTTAAGCAGTTGGATTGCTTCTTCCACCCTAGTCACGAAATATTGGTAACCAGAACATGGATGCATTCTATATAATGAAGGTTTACATAAGATTTCCTCTAGAAAAAATGGCAATAACGATTAATGCATCATAAAATTGTAAATACATTTCATTTTAGAATTAATATATTGTAGCAAATATGAAATATATAGTGGTGTTTGTTTTTTAAAATGCTCTGAATCTGAATCGCACATCTCTGAATCTGAGACGTAAATTTCTGAATCTGACCGCATATGAACGGGAAAAAAACTCATGTTTGAACCGCACATTTGCTTGCTCGTTTTTTTTTTTTTTTTTTTTTTTTTTTTTTTTTTTTTTTTTGTCAAGAGCCTCTTTATGAAAAACAAACACCACCTAAGACACCCCTCTCAAGTCTAAACCATTAAGATCTTACTGCTTCTGACCGCGTCTGAACGGGAAAAAAAACAAACGGTCTGAACGGCCAAAATGTCTAACAGCGTCTGAACTAGGGGTGTAATCGAGTCAAGCCGAGCTCGAGCTCGACAAGGCTTGAGCTTGGCTTGAAACAAAAATAGTACGCTTGAGCTTGCCTTGATAGCTTGTCAAGCTTTAATCATCCAGGCTTGAGCTTGGCTTGAATATGTTTCGAGCAAAGCTTGAGCTTGGCTTGAAAAGCTTGAATGTATACAAAAATATTGTATTTGATAGACAAAGTCATCATAATATATATATTTATAAAGTAATACAAACTAAAACCACATTTGAAAACCAAATTAAATTAATTTAACAATAATAAAACCAACAATAACATTTTCGTACTAAGTCTAACATTAGAATGAAACATATGCCAAAGTACTAATTAATGTTGCCATCGATTTACTAAGTATAAACAAAAGCTAAAATTATCTAATAGTAGTATATATTTTGGTCTATTAATTCACGATTCATAACTAGAAACTTGTATTCGCTTCTAGATATAAAGAAAGTAAGCAACACCACATGTATAAGATATCGTTGTTACAAATAATTACAACTTTATTTACCATATAAAAGTCCTTCAAGAGTATGTTAAATAATTTTTATAAAGTAAATCCTTATAATTAGAATAATATTTAAATTAGCCCTTAGTTACTTATATGAATTTAATATAAAAAGATAGATATACTATGGCTTGATAAAAGATTGATAAAAACTCAAGACAAGCTATCAAAAGCTTGAGCTTGGCTTGTTATATGTTTCGAGCCAACTTATTGGGATTGAGCTTGATAAAAGCTTGGCTTGATCGAGTCAAGCTCGAGCTCGAGCTCGAGTTGCTTGATAAAAGTTTGATTTGATTGTAGCCCTAGTCTGAACGGTTCAAATTCAAAGGCTGTTAGGAGCCTCTTCTTAAAAAACAAACACAGCCAGCTAACACGCAATTGTTGTCACTAGCTAGATACATTGAATCGATATATTTATTAGTGTTAATCGTGTTTTATAGTCTTTATATACTTATTTGATGGCTACCGTCTTCTTATTTGAATTGGTCGGCGAGGACTATGCATATTATATATCATGGTATCACCATCTCCCGCTCATTTTGCAAGTTGACAATACGTAATTAATTCCACAAGTTGAATCTTAAGTATCACAAATCACAATATAATCACCCCCATAATTAATTTAAATTATTCTTCTAATAGATAATTTATGAAGGCAAAGATATTTTTAGAGAAAATAGAGTGTAATAATAACATTTTGGGTAGAAGGGTTACCCGGTAAAATATTATTACTCAAAAAAAAAATTAAGTGCCACGGATGTGGGTGAATCCCACACCTCAGTCCAAAAAAAGGCAAACCAACATTGACAACTAATAACATTGACATATAATGTATGTTCGTGTTCAACAACATATACAAATCTTGACAATTACAATGATTGTTTAAATTTAAGACGAAAAATGCGCGGTACGTTGATTTTGCAGCCGTGCAGAAGACCTAAAAATCATCTCCATTTTTACACTTAAGGAAATAAATGTTGCGTGTTTATGTAAGTATTAAAACGTGAATCTTAGGATTATACAATTGGCGGGACAGAAAGCCTTAAGTATGTAATTTGATTTGTTTATTTATTTTTTAATTATTATTTCAATGTTTATCATTAATTACAATGCTTTGTATTACATTGAATAATTGTGAGGTTGAAGGCTGCTCAATTATGCTTTTAATTAATGTATACATGATTTATGTGCTTATAGTATTTCATATACTGTATATGCGTGCATAACTTACATACACACGTATTTTTAAGTTTGCTTACAATGATAGTTCTTTACATTAGTTACTTTCTTTCTCGTAGTCCATTACTTTCGGGTTAACGAGTCTCACGCCTAATGCGATTATGAAAGTCTCAAAGATTCACAGAAGAGTTATGCTATTTAGACTTACAACACAAGACTAAATATATACCTAATGCATAAATCGCTTGTATAATTGCATTAATTACTTTCTCTCTCTAAATTTCCATCAATCAATTTTTTAAATCAACCAATCAAATCATTAGGTTTATTTGTAAGTATGATTGGTAGGTCCAACAATCATTTTTCTTCACAAAAAGTCACACAAAAGAAATACTAACATTCACTTGATGCCACAAAATGAAACATACTACTACGACCATTTGTGCCATACGGACTTTTCCATGTTGGATGATCAAATATCACAAAAATTGACTCACTCCTACCAATAACAGACATTGCCTTAAGACGCTCATCCAATGTAAGACCATGTAATCATTGTAATGCTTCCTTCGTTCGCCACTCTTGATTCCCCACAGATATCACATACCTTGTGTCCCTCATTCCTTTTGCCATTAGGCACTAGTAGCCCTTAATGACCTGTCTAACATATATGATTTTTCAAAGTCAGGTTTCATATTGTATTATTGTTTATAGTAGTTGTTGAGAAGCAGGTGAACATCAATAATATTATTGATGTTTGTTGTTTTGTTATTTATTAGTAAAAATGTCAATACGTCTTTACCAGACATCCATCCATTAAAGATGACAAGGCAGTAAGGCACCCCACACACTTATCCACATCTTGTATATATACAAACACAAACTGAACAGATTTATGTATATCACCCAAATACTCCTTCGTTTCTTTTTTGTTCAGACAAACAAACTGATACACACATGATGTCTTCAGTCAATCATGAAGACTTTGCTCACTTAAAAATCCCCCTTGTAAATATACTCTCCGCCACCAACAACTTTGATGACAAAAAAGCCACCTACACAGATGATATTGAAGAGAGATATTGCGGACAGCTTTTGTGGTCAGGTGAGTCGATTAAAATCAGTGCGCGAAGGTGGTTAAATAAAGAAAGGGATGATAAAAAAGAACAACAATTTTGGACAGAGATTTCCATGCTTTCTAGTCTCAAGCATAAAAATGTGGTTTCTCTTGTTGGGTTCTGTGATGAGAATGATGAGAAAGTCATCATTAACAGGCGTAACACCAGGGGAAGTCTCAGCCACTATCTAAGTCACTCGATGTCGTTGACATGGGTGCGAAGATTGGAGATATCTGTCGGTGTTGCGCATGCATTGAGCTACATTCATTATGACGAGCCACGTGATTTCAGCTTAATACATCGAGACATCGACAGTGACACAGTTTTATTAAATGGTGATTGGGAACCCAAGTTAGGCGATTTTATAAATTCTGTAAAGATTAAATCATCTCAAAGGCACCATTCTTTCGATACCGATAAAGTTTACAACAACCCTGGTTATACAGACCCAACATATTTAGAGACTAGAAGATTGAGCCACAAGTCTGATATATACTCCTTTGGGATCGTAATGTTTGAACTACTGTGTGGTAGGAAATCAATAATCACCGATGAGGGTAATCAGTATTTGGCTCCAACAGCCATTCTCCATTATAGAGAGGAAAAACTAAATGAGATAATTCTTTGGGATCTACAGAAACAAATTGATCCAGAGTCACTCAAGGTTTTTGCTGAAACGGCGTATGCCTGCTTGAACGAAGAACAATCTCAACGTCCAAATATTGACGACATTGTCACGAGACTTGAGAAAGCATTGGAATTGGCACGTGTAAATAAGCATGTAAGACCCTTTTTTCCCTTTTATCCTTCGACAGTTCGACCATATAAATATCTATTTGTTTTCATTTATCTTTATATATATTGATATCAATTTTAACCAATTTAGTTAGAAATTATAAGGTGACAAGAATTAAACTAATTTTGACATGCATATTTTAATATAAATTAAAATCAGTGGTGAAATTTTAGTTTTAACATTCGGAATCATTTTGGTATGATATGTGGTCTTCGACCATATAAATATCTATTTGTTATACTTGCATTCATCTAAACGAGTTTAAGAATGATAAATAGAAATTAACTTAAAATTCTATACATGCACTTAGGTCATCCTCATAAATACAGCTCCATGTGAATAATTGAATATATATGTGTCAAACAATTTCTATCTCATGTCTATTTGATATACATGTAGTATGTAATAGTGTAATTATTATTTCATAATTCATTTTTTATGCTTACTAAGTTATATTTACTAATGTCTATTTTTATTTTTATTATTTTTTTAAACCTAATAATATTTTGGTAAGATTTTATTCTAATACACACATATATATATATATATATATATATATATATATATATATATATATATATAGAGAGAGAGAGAGAGAGTGAGGATCAGGTGCATATTTTTTTAATTCGTGCGGATGTGCGGATAGATCTGGATCGCCCATTCCAGATCTGATCTTGACTTTTTGTAAAAAAGTTAAGATCTGCGCTAACTTCACGGTAGAAATTGACCATGTAAACGATTTTTTTAATTTTTTTCCTTTTGAGGTATCGTTACTATTGTTATCTTCTTTCATTTTTTTATTTTTTCAGATTTTTCTAAGCATTTTTGGTTTTTTTGATTATGAGTCCTACCGTGATATTAATGATATTATGAGTTCTACTGTGATATTTTAAAATGGGGATTTTATAAAACCAACTGTGATATTAAGCTTTTTTACATGTAAAAAATGAATCGTGATATTAAAAACATATGATAGTTACTATGATATTAACAATTTTATTAAAAAAACATATGATAGTTATGGTGATATTGACAATTATATTAAAAAAATAAAAAAAGTTTCTGTGATATAAAAAGTAACCGTGATATTAACATTTTTTAATTAAAAAAGTTACGATGATATTAATAATATTAGTAAAAAACAAAAAATTACGGTGATATAAAAAAAAGTTAGTGTGATATTAACAATTTGTATTTAAAAAAAAAGTTTATGTGATATTATGATCTGATCTTGACTTTTTTACAAAAGTCAAGATTTGATCTTGACTTTTATAAAAAAGTCAAAATCGACCTTCATATCACAATACCTTTAATCATGAAAACGATTTTTATTTTGAAAACTTTTCAGCGATTCTTAATAATTTATTATCCTCTTTATTTTTTTATTTTTTTTCAGATTTTTTTGAATTTCTTTTTAAAAGTTAATGTGATATTTCCGCACCATCCCTACTTAAAAGCCTAAAACCCACCCGATCCCTTCCATATATATATATATATATATATATATATATATATATATATATATATATATATATATATATATATATATATATATATATATATATATAGGGGGCCTTTATTTTGAGAACCCTGTTAAGTGCGAGAACTGCGAGAACTCCTCTAGACCAATGAGATTTTTTTTAAATATTAAAAATTATTATTAATCCAAAAGGTCATTATAGTAAAATACAATTTTTTATATTATTTTTGATTTTTTTTTATTAAATCCCGATTCTAAACATTCCAAAATTTTCGGATTTTTTTTTTTAATATTAAAGGTGCATACATGTTTTTATTTTTATTTTATTTTATTTTTTTAATGAGATACATGTTTGTTTTAAAGCACGTGCATGTATGTTTTAGCTAGCATGGTTACAAAATATTACAGGTGCATACGTGTTTTTTTAGAAAAAGATGAGGTGCATGTATGTACTTTACACTCTATAAAGTTCTAAAATAAAACAAAATGCATAAAAAGTTATAGTCGTAACGTTTACATGTATGATAAACCAAGAACATTATATAATACACACATTTTGATATCGAATGAAATACAATTCATATACAAATGTATTATTTTGAATATACATATGCACGCCTTACAAGAACATATGCGTACGAGACATATGTATTTGAAGTATCTTATCAGATTCTTTCAAACATATGTGCACGCCTTTCAAGAACATACATGCACGCCTTTAAAGAACATATGTGTACTTCTAGTTTCTCTTCAAATTCGTTAGAACATATGCGCACACTTTCAAAGAACATGCGTGCACGCCTTCATTAATCGTGTTTCTTCCAACACCACATATGATTATCATGTATCTATAAACCTGAAAAAGAAAAATAATGATATATGTCAACCAATTATTAAAAAATATGTCAACCAAATTAAGTGGATTCAGTAACCAAAATCATACTTTTCACTAAAAAATATGTCAACCAATTAAGTGGATTCATTAAAAATTATTAAATCAGTAATATCAGGCCTTCAATATTATGATCATAACATCGCCAATCACGATAAATCCACTTAAGTCCAAACATAATATTGCAATAGATCACCAATTATTAAATCAGTAACCAAAATCATACTTTTCACTCAAATTTAGGATCCAAATAATACAAGAACACAAACAAGATGCAACAACCACACTTCAATTTAAAACTTATAGCAGAAAAAGATTCTGAGACTACAGTTGCCTTGGCTCAAACCCCAAACGGGTTAAACACATGAATCCGAGTCCAAATTCTGAGACCCTTTGGGCCTCGGCCCAAAACCTTGTGACTAGCCGTGTGAGTCGAGACCAAAACGAAAGAAAACACAACTTGATTTATGCTATAACAAATATATCAGTTACAATCTTGTAGCAGAAAAAGATTCAAATAAATTAAAAATCAAACCTTCTTTGGCGACAAATGATCTTGTACGTTTTATGTAATAGTACAAAATGAATAAGTCATCATTACCTTGTAATTTTAATATGATAATTCATATATTTTCCGGCGACTTTTTAAAGAAGACATAAGGCAGCTTTTAGATCTAGAAGAAAAGGAGAGAGGGCGGCAGTTGGAGAGATGTGCAGATGTGATGAGTAGGTTTTTGAGATGTAAATGTTATTTATTATCAACATATTTAGTAAAACCCTATAATACCCTTCTTCTTTAAATTAAATATGTTTTAATTTTAGTATAATTACAAAACCGCCACCTTCAATTATAACCATTGATCTTTTCATCTAATGGTCTAAAAAGAGTTCTCGCAGTTCTCGCACTTAACAGGGTTCTCAAAATAAAGATACACTATATATATATATATATATATATATGCTAATTACAAGTTCATACATTTAAATAAGTTAATCCTTTTAAAGTTAGTTGATATTTGTGCTTATATATGCTATAACCTCGTGAATACACAATGTTTTCGTATAAAAGTTAATTTATTATCATAACAAAATTATAAAGATTGTTTTATTTAAAAAACTGATGTTCATGTCTCGTGTGTTTATATATATATATATATATATATATATATATATATATATATATATATATATATATATATATATATATATATATACATATATATATATATATATATATATATATATATATATATATATATATATATATATATATATATATATATATATATATATACTAGGCGAGTACCCGTGCCTAGCGGCATCGGTTTCTAGCGGCAGCGATTTCTAGCCGAGTGTCCGCGCGTAGCGGCAACGGTATCTAGCAGAGTAGCCATGTCTTGTGGCAGTGGTATCTAGCAGATGACCCGCGCCTAGCGGCAGCGGTGTTTAGTTTTCGACAAAATTACTGCGGCGAATAATTTTTTTTTCAAAAAATTGTATATGTATCGCTCGGGAATACTTTTCGAAGAGCATTTTTTCTGAAGGCATGATTGCACAACAACGACAATAGATTATTGTGTTTTTATGAAGGTATAGGGGTGGCAACGATTATTTACCGGCAAACATCTTATTCAACATGTAATTTTTTTTATAGATTGTTGTGGTTTATAGTACTTTTATTTATTTATTTATTCATTTATTTATTATTTTTGTTGACTAAATTGTCATTCGATTATTGTGTTTTTCTGAAGCTATAGTGGTGGCAACGATTATTTCCCGGCAAACAACTTATTCAACATGTAATTTTTTATAGATTGTTGTGATTTATGGTATTTTTATTTATTTATTTATTTATTTATTTATTATTATTATTAATATTATTATTATTATTATTATTATTATTATTATTATTATTATTATTATTATTATTATTATTATTATTATTATTTGTTGACTAACTTTTTTATTAGAAATATTCCAAATGCAAATATGGTCTTTTGATAGTCTTTAAAGTCTAATAGGAGCTTAAACATCTTATTTTCTGACAACGTGGTTGCATTATTTTCCCGATAGCATCAGTATGTGTGAAAGTACCCGAGCCGACTCGAATCCGAACCAAGTTTTTTTTTTTTCTTTTTATTATTTATAAATTTATTAATTTTTTACTTTTTCATCTTATTGACTTTTGTTTTGAGTATTTACTTTTTAAGTTTATTTGACACTTTTTTTACATCGTTGGTCCTTAATATGTTTGCAATGTTGGTCCCTAACTTTTTTTTAGTTAATCTAATGTGCTTTAATTTTAATTTTATATATCTCTAATAAATTATGTAAACGAAAAGGAAAAAAAATGTTTAACGGCACCATATTTTCTTATGCCAACTATAACGGCACCACATTTTCTGCTCTTAGTCAAATCTTGTTATGTTCATATAAAAGTTTCAACTTTGTATAGCGTAGAAAGATTTAAACCAGATTCACAGGATATTTCACTATTATATAATGAAGTCTGTCCACAAGCTACATCGAAAACAACAATAGTCCAAAGTGTATTTCAAATTTCAAAATGTAAAAAATTGACATCTTTTGATTTTTAGTGTAATGTGACTTAAATAATGTCCAATGTTATGAAACAATCGTTAAGCATGTTCAACTGAATATGCATTAGTATTTCACAAAGGTTGCAAACAAACCAAGAAAGCATAAACATAGTGTTAAAATATAATATTTAACCCGATATTCTCTTTTATGTTTAATGTTTACTTTTTGTATAAGTTTTATATATGCAGGGTATTTGTGTCATTCTTCTCATTCTCCTTTTTGGTTAAGCTGCTCTTGGCGTGGCAGACAAGATAACATGAGATTCTCTTTGTGTCCATACCTCTTTATTTTATTCTTCTCCCCATCATGGTCTAGTAACGTTGGATAATGAGATGTATTATCCCCATCATGGGCCTCCACTACTTTACCTCTTTTTCATGACTTTAACTTTGGTTGGTAAATTATGCGACTAAAATAATGATATCGAATCAAGCACCTCAATTATTATCGACTATTTATGGTAAAATATATTTCAAATTGAAATAAAAATTACATCAAATACGTTTGTGAAGTTACATCCACATGCTTGATGTTTTTTTTTTTTTGTTAGAATTTTCAAGTGAAATTACGTCAAAAAAAGTTATGTGATGATACATGTCGGCCTTTCAACTGGTACAAGAATGTGGTTGATCAAAATCGCAATCCTTGATATTGATATTTTTGTTCAACGCTTACAAATAAACTTATCACAAAATTTACAATATAAACTTTATAACAAACTTTAAGCCGTAAACTTTATTATAACTAACTCTACAATAACCATTATAAAAAATATTAACACCAATTTTAATAATAACGCATACTATTTCAGGCGATAAATATGATTCTGGCTACCGTTCCAACTATTGCTCCGGCGAGAGCGGCGGCTGCAAAAAACAATAATAAAAAAGTTAGATCTACAAATATATAATCATTAGATCTAAAAAAATCGGATCTATAAAAAAAGTTTAATAGATCTACAAATAAAAAAAAAGATTAATAGATCTACAAATAAAAAAAGTAAAAAAAATTTGGATGTGTAAAAAAAAGATTTGAGGATCTTTCTTGAAAAAAAAAAAAAAAAAAAAAAAAAAAAAACTCATGTTCTTTAAAATAAATTTTAAAAAAAGTACGGATCTTTAAAAAAAAGTAAAACATCACGCATATTTATTTAAAAATATGTTCTTTTAAAAAAATAAAACATCACGGATCTTTAAAAAATTAAAAAAACTACGGATCTTTAAAAAAAATTAAAACATCACGAATGTTTAAAAAAAATTATCTACTTTTTTTTTACCAAAATAATGCATATTTATTTAAAAAAAAATACGGATCTACTTTTTTATTAACAAAATAACGCATAATTACTGAAAAAAAATACGGATCTATTTTTTTTTAACAAAAAACGCATATTTATGAAAAACAATTACGCATCTACTTTTTTTTACCAAATAACGCATATTTATTTAAAAAAATACGGTTTTTTTTTTTTTAACCAAATAACGCATATTTATTTAAAAAAACACGGATCTTTTTTTTTTTACCAAATAACGCATATTTATTTAAAAAAACACGGATCTTTTTTGGTAAAAATAAAATAGATCCGTATTTATTTTTCATAAATATGCGTTATTTTGGTTAAAAAAAAGTAGATCCGTATTTTTTTAAATAAATATGCGTTATTTGGTAAAAATAAAGTAGATCCGTATTTTTTTTAAAATAAATATGCGTTATTTGGTAAAAAAAAAAAGATCCGTACTTTTTTTAAATAAATATGCGCATATTTATTTTTAAAAAAATACGGATCTACATTTTTTAACCAAAATAACGCATATTAATGAAAAATAAATACGGATCTCTTTTATTTTTACCAAATAACGCATAATTATTGAAAAAAAATACGGATCTATTTTTTTAACCAAAAAACGCATATTTATGAAAAACAATTACGGATCTACTTTTTTTAAACAAAATACGCATATTTATGAAAAAAAAAAGTTACAGATCTAATTTTTTTTACCATTAGATCTACTAAAAACAAATTCGGTTGTATAAAAAAAATACGCATCTTTAATAAAAAAAATAGATATACAAAATAAAAATCGGGTGTATAAAGAGACATACCAAAAACGTGATGGAGAGTGGTGGCGGCAGTAGGGTGGTGGCGGCGGTAGTAGGGTGGTGGTGGCGCCGGTTGTAGGTTTGTGTGTGTTTGTGTGTGTTTTTTGTGGAGAGTTTTTTATTTAGAGTGAGATGAATGTGTTTGTGTGTGTTTTTATTTAGAGTGAGAAGTGAGATGGTGTTTGATGGGTATTTGTTTGTATGTGAGATTTATGTGGTTTGGTTGGTTTGGTAATTTTTAAGATTGGATGTTGGTTTGGTGTATGTAAATTTAGGCTTTGATATAGGTTTGGATGGCTGAATCTTAAAGTTGAAGGGTTGGATGTTGGTTTGGTGTGTGTAAATTTAGGCTTGGATGTCGGTATGGGTGGCTGAATCTTAAAGTTGGTAGGATTGGATTTTGGTTGGGGATATGCATGCATTATAAGTAGTATAGATATATATATATATATATATATATATATATATATAGAAGGGATCCGGTAAGAAGAAAAACTAAAATAGGAAGAATAAGAAGAATTTCTAGCCACACATTTCAAATAGGGAAGAGATTTTCAAGGGGAAATGCATCTATTTTAATAGGTGCATCTGAAATGTGTGGTTGTGGTTTCTTCTTATCATTCTAATTTTAATTTTTCTTCTTATTTGATCTTAACTCTATATATATATATATATATATGTCACAAAAGTTTTATACGAAACAATAATTATCTAAACATCAATTCACGCAATCTCAGACATCCATTTTAAAAAACTCATTTTCATCTTTTTTTTTTTTTAATTAAAATATCTCTCAAACCATTAATCGTTATATGTAATTAATTATACTATCGCGACGAAAATTAAATTATCTTTCTACATATATGCACTTCTATATGCTTTCGACGAACTTTTTTTTTTCAAATTTTTTGCCCAGAAAAATCACATGTGATTTATTACATTAAAAATCACATGTGACATGTAAAAAAACAAATCATAAGAGAGTTTACAAATCCAGAAAAAATTAAAAGTGATTTTCTGATCAAAAATTTTGCAAATCAGAAAAATAACAAATCACAAGTGATTGTCACAAATCACATGGATATTTACAAATCACATGTGATTTTCTGGAGGGAAATTTTTTAAAAAATTGTCAAAAGTATATACAAGTGTGTGTATACATACATACATATATATATATATATATATATATATATATATATATATATATATATATATGTATGTATGTATATATATATATATATATATATATATAATCCGAATCGATTGAGAATGGTTTTAGATTGAGAAGAATGAGAAGTAATCTTGGCCACTTATATCATTAAACCAACTCAAGGGTATGATGGGTATTATACAACTCTCATTAATTATATTAATAAACACATATGATTATAATGGTTACCCCAATCGTTTTTCCGGTTGCTCCTACTGGCGACAATGGTTACCCCAAAAACAAAATGAGACCACAAGTCACTCCATAATAATTCGGTTGGTTATTTTAATTTTTTTATTATCAATCATGCTGTAATTTCTCAAAGGTTTTGAAACTAAAATACTACTCGTATATCACAACAGCTTTTAAACTATTTTTTGTTGCTTTTACATTTTGGACAAGGTTCCTATATGTTTTATGAATCAATATGGTTTTAATTTTATAAGTATTTTCTACGTATTGTCGAATCGTAAGTTTTATTTTTATTGAATCATACGTATCTATATTTGAATGAATTATATATCTCATAGGTTTAATATCGTCATGAAAATGTGATTTATATGAACATTTTTTTTTTGAATGTTGATTAAAGCTTTCGAATATTTCTGCATAAATTCATGGATCTTTATACTCTTAGAAATAGTTCATTATTGAATCATTATTGTTCAATGCATAATTATTCAAAGAAAAAAAGATAACAAAACGGACCCAACTATTGATCCACTAATCCGTAATGATTCAAAAATTAATAACTACCAATTTGTTTTTATGACTCACTTATTCGATTATGATTCATTAATTAAAATATGAATCAATAATGTGGTTTTGATTATATAGAGGAGTATGTCGTTAACTAATTTGGTATTGATTCACATATGTAGTATGATTCAAAACTAAGCACAAGGAAAAAAAAATGCCCACTATATTGTTTGATTCACTAACTGAAAATGATTCAAAAAAATAATTCTAACAAATTGTTTAGATGATTCAGTATATACATACCTATCATATTAAATTTAATCGTATAAACATATCAAAAAGAAAAAAAAATTGAATCGTATGTGTAAATGATATTTTCTTTAGCTGTACTTTGGATATTTTTTTGTTCCTATTCAATATAATATGGATCTGGGATTGATTCAGTAGATGTAGTGGGGTCATTTTTATAAACGATTCATTATAAAACAAAAAAGAATCGAAGAGCTTGAGGAAAAAAAGCTATAATTGTTAGTCATTAAATTCTTTGAATCATTCAATTACGTTCTTACCCTTTTCATTCTAATTAATTGTTTTTATAATCATTTACAACTAAATAATTTTTAATGGCTAAAAATGTTTCTTATTCTTCTAAATCAAAAATCCTTCTCAATGGAACCAAAGCCTATATATATATATATATATATATATATATATATATATATATATATATATATATATATATATATATATATATATATATATATATATATATATATATATATATATATATATATATATATATATATATATAGGGAGAGTTAATGTGAGATTAAACTTAAAGTTGTAAAAGTAAGAACTACCCTAAAAAACCCTTAAAACATTTATAAATAACAAATTTAGTAATAATACATAAAAAATAATATATTAGAACACATTAACATTTTAGCAATTAATAACCAACTGATACATAAATTTGAATTACTAATACACAATTAAAAATTTTATTCCGATATATCAAAATCTTAAAAAACTATTATCTTATACATAAACTGTACACCTAATACATATCAAGTAATAAATAAACTAATACACATACCAAAACCAGATACACATTACACGTCGAATCAAAGTGTATCACCTAGATTTCGTCAGTTTTAAAATAAAAACATTTGAGTTTTAACAATTTTAGTTGTAATTAATAAATAATTGCCAAAATAAACAACCACCTAATACATAAACTGTACACCTAATACATATCAAGTAATAAATAAACTAATACACATACCAAAACCATATACACATTACACGTCGAATCAAAGTGTATCACCTAGATTTCGTCAGTTTTAAAATAAAAACATTTGAGTTTTAACAATTTTAGTTGTAATTAATAAATAATTGCCAAAATAAACAACCACCCTGACAACGAAATTCATTCAAAAGTTGAACAAGGAAAAGGAAATGAAAATACAAAGTCTTTTCCTCATTAAAGAAAAACTAAGGTAAAATATTCTTAAAATCTATTATCTTATACATAAACTGTACACCTAATACATATCAAGTAATAAATAAACTAATACACATACCAAAACTAGATACACATTACACTCGAATCAAAGTGTATCACCTAGATTCGTCAATTTTAAAATAAAAACAATGGAGTTTTAACAATTTTAGTTGTAATTAATAAACAATTGCCAAAATAAACAACCACCCTGACAACGAAATTCATTCAAAAGTTGAACAAGGAAAAGGAAATGAAAATACAAAGTCTTTTCCTCATTAAAGAAAAACTAAGGTAAAATATTCTTAAAATCTTCCGGAGGAAGATTAGCCTTCCCTGAAAGCAGTTGGACGAAGCCTCAAGAGTTCACCAGTAATCTCAAGATCACTTTCTTCAGATCAATAGAAAACTTATGATTAGTTATTGTTCCTGCAAAGCACTCAACTCCGTCAGGAACTGAGAATAGAAAATAAGCCTGTTCACAAGCGTTGGAAAAAAGTCAGTCATCTCCTTCTTCTCCGACTTAGCAGCATCCAAAATAGATGGGGACGAAGCCCTCATCTCATCAAGCTCGGCTTAAAAACTAGAAACCTTCTCAATCTTTTGACTGAGCAACCAGTGAATCCCTCTCCTCAATAACTTTATTAAAATCCAGACTCCAAGACAATATCTTAGTTTCCCAACGAGATTTCGTAGCATCAAGCTCCTACATGGACTTGAACACGCTCTCTTCAGCCTGGAGAAATGAAACTCGCAGATCATGAATCTACTCTTCAGAAGAGCTACTTGCCTTAACTATAAAAGTTTTTCGTAATCATAAATCAGATTCGCCATGACCCGATCCATGAAAAGTGGACTTCACCCAAAGACTTAACCTCCTTTCAAGCAGGAGGAACACTTGAACTAAGAAAAAAGGTAAGAAACCTCATCTTCAAGGTCTCAGCTCTAAAGGAGCCAGCCTCCCAATTGCCACGTGGAAATCACAGAAATAGGAAAAAGCAAAACTTGACAAGAAAATATACGGGGTGAATTTTCCCATTTTTAAAATAAACTTCGACATGACAAGAACCACAAAGTTTCAAGAACAGAATCTTTACCTTTCGGCTTTTTTGCCAAGGGGCCATCATCACTAGAAGGAGGCCTAAACCTCGATTTTTATGAAATAGGAGAAACAAACTTCTCCTTCTCGCTATCCTCAACATCCATCATCAATACATCTGCACCATTCTGAAATAGTGGTGCTTAAGGATCAACAACGTCTTTAGGATGATTTTCAATTTTTCAATCAACATCATCGTCAGCGACAACGACACGTATGCTATTAACCATCACATTACCCTCGTTATAGTTCCTAAGGTAGCGAGTTAAAGAGAAAATTGAAACTAAAAGTAAGAGGTTGAAAACACAAAGAAAATGATCACAAAAATGGGGAATAAGAAACCTCATCCCCTTCATCCATCAAAATCTCAAGGACATGACCTTCCCAGTGACTACTCAAACGAGACTGATACAAAACACCTTCGTTCAAAGGCCTTTGATAAATACTACTATCCTGCCACCTAACGAAAAGTTGCTCAAGATCTCCACTGGAATAGGGGAGGAATATGATCATCATCAAGAACAACATATCGACCCATCCAAGAGGAGTAAAAGGCAAATCCCCTAGATAAGTCTGTTGATTGATAAGTATAACCACAAGCCCGTGAGGGGGATGATCGGGCAATATACCTCCTTCTCGCCTTACGGTTTTTTTGTATCTTGAGTATGTTAGATATTGTAATCATCGATTTTTATCTTCATGAATTTTATTATGAAGTTCTTAACTTTGCCATCTTCGTTTCTCTCAATTTCATCCTAGTGCGGTGCAAAAGATTAATACCATAATTGTTCAGTGTCACTCTGTAAATTTCGCGTCAGATCTTTCTGTCTTTCGTTTAAAGGAATGCTATTCTTGGTATACTTTGGAGAAAAGGTCCAGGCCGTTAGTACCCTTAACATTGAGTCTACACACCACATGTCATTAATGTCTCAGGGAAGCATGAAACCCTAGGGCCATTCCTATAAATAGTAAGTTCATTCCAACGAATGAACCAATCTCTACACACATAGTGAATTCCACCGTTTACACACTAGCTACACCAGGAGTGTTACCCCGACTCTTGATTCCAGTTATACCTCGGGGTCCTTACTGAATGTGGGAAACCAAACTGGTTTAGCTACCTCAATCCCTCTATACATGTTTTGCGTAAATAATTATATTAACAAATGATAAGCTAAACATGTACCCAGTGGGCACATATTAGCAAAGCTGATCTTGTCTTTTATCTTTAATCTTACTACATATAGAGAGAAAACATATTTACTGAAACTTAAAAACTTAAATATTTACTTATGAAAAGCAATGCAATCTTTAAAATATAATGTTGTTATAATTAAAATATTTTTACTTATGAAAACCAATGCAATCTTTAAAATATTTAAATACTTAATTTCAGTTTTAAACCACTAACTTTTTCACTCTTCCTTACTCCACAACTATAAATATATAACAAAAAAGTTGCACACAAAACTAACGCTATTATACATTGTCGCTAATATGCGCGAGTAATCGTCTATTCTTTATATTACTCATAGACTTCTACGAAATTTAACGCTATTATACACTATCGCCAGCATCGTCTAATCTTTATATTACATATACATTTCTATGAAATAATAACAAAAATTAAGTTTACACACTTTGTATTTGTATACTATAGTCATCTCCACTTGATTTTATGGACATTAGAGTTTTTCTTGCATTTATAAACACTTTATTACTTGCACCTCAAACCTATGTGAGACAAATATAATACAATATATTGTTAATAATAATAATAAGATACATAAAAGTAACTTTAGAATATGAATATTTGTACATACAGTTATTAAGATGAGTCAAATATTTTTTTTAATTCGATATGCTAAAGACATTTCAAAAATCAAATATCGTATTTATTAATATTTATACATAAATTTATTAAGTGTAACTTTTTTGGCGTATAAAACAAGTTTATCACAACTTCTATTAACTATTTGGGAATATAAGCTATCGCCAACGACTTTGACCTCTATCTTCATAATATTACTCGCTACCGACTTTATATTGTCGCTATTCCAATGTGCATATTATATTAAATATTTTCTTATTGCTTACATTTATTTCAATTTCAAATTTTTGTCATATGTAGAGTTACTATCATAAAAACGTATAAGTGAAAACATTGTTCGCTGATGGTTTAATTACATGGGACCCGTTGACACAACGCGCGGATATCCTACTATGATATAAAAAAGTTGAGCGTGTTTTGCAAAAACAGACGAACAGTGATGAAAAAATAAAGCAATGAACTTTTCACATGTAAAATAATAATAATAATAATAATAATGATAAGTAAAAAAAAAAGGAAAAAAAGTGTATAAATTCCTCCCTACTTATTTAATTGACTTCTTACTTCTAAATTATAAATTCCATAACTGCCTTTGTCATATCTTTGACCAAGACGAAGTAGCCCCATCTTAGCCAAAAGATAGAACAAATCTTTAACTCCTCTTCTGCAATATTTTCCCAATTTCTGCACAATACTTTCCAACAGAGTCATGAAGAGAAAGATTAAATGTACACTATAGTGTACATCATATATCAGTTTAAAATCGTAATGGTAGTTTCAGATGAAACATATGTGTCACGTGTAAGCCAGTTTAAACATCTACCATAAATGTATACCTAGCTGAAAGATTAACGAATACTTGTAAAACCGGAAAGATAAAATAAATCAAAACTGGTACAATGTTAGTAGTTAAAAAAACAGAGAAAATGATAATATGTTACATTACATGGAAAAACATGGCGATCCACAAACTTCTGCAGAGCAGTAGAAGCCTTTTTCATCATTAAGAATAGAGATGTTATCAGAGCTGGCGTACTGCGTCATAGATGGCCGCTAAATAGTTATCAGTTAGTGGATATACAATAGACCTATCAGTTGAGGCAACATTGCCATAACATTCAGCATGTTGTTTTTGGTTGCTTGGTGACCTAACCAATATATTTACCTAGTTGACTCAATCAGCACAACTATAATCAATCAGCAATCAATAACAAGCACAATCATCACGTTCTTATACATCAAGATATAAGCAGTTTCAAAGAACTTAAGCATAATCAAACAGTTCCAATACGCAGTTTTTTTAAACCAATTCAAATATTTAAGCTAGTGGATACGAATGCAATATTGTGTCACATCCGTATATTTACATGGCAATCCTAAATCCACAACACATTATTGGAGGAACTAGAAACACTACTGAAATACAAGACTCTATCATGTATGCTCACAAACGATCAATGCCTTCTTCTTATTGATTTCATACCTCTAAGTTCCATAACTGCTTTTGTCATAACCAAGACGAAGTAATCCCATCCTAGACAAAATCTTTCGGACATACTCATGTGTCTGAATTCTCTCAAATTCCATTTACATGTTGGACAATCATCTTGATATTCAGCTTGTCAACCCTTGTACATCTCAAACTTTTCCCAACGTTATACTTCTTGTATACTGCAGCAGCTCGAAGATTAATCTTCTTAGAATTATTACAAGAATTAAGATGCCATAGTTTTTTTGGACACCACTTTATCAACTTATCTTTAGTATTTCAATTCACTTTATCACCTTCTACCCTTAAACCTTTGGGTTTGAATCAAAGTCTGTATATATATATATTTTTTTTTTTGAAATGCGGAATCAAAGTCTCTATATACTTATGGGATACACTATTGGAACCCCCCATATGTCACATCATATGGGAATATTCCTTTTGTCCCCCACTTTTTCCAGTACAACACAGTTTTTTGTGAGTTTCTAGTTTTAAGCGTTTGACTTATTAAACTTTATATTTACTGTTCCGCATTTTCAGATTTATAGTTTTTTGATATAAATAAAATTATAAAAATAAAAAATAAATAAATAAAAAATAATTTTTTATAAAAATAATAGGGGGGTCAATCTAAAAAAATAGCGGGGGGGGGGGGGGGGGGGGGGGGGGGGTTGGGGGTGTCAAAATAACCCAACCCATACTTATGCCATTTGACTACCTACCAAATTTAATACGACAAAACCTCTAACAAACATCACTTCCCAAACTTTTCATGTAATGTGGAAACCAGGTGAATAAGACCATGTACTTCCTAAACTGTAAAAGGATCATATTTTAGTTATCATCCACAAACATAATAAATTTAAAGTAATGATATATACAGTTCATTGAAGGCAACATGTATAGCTCAACAAGTCTTAGAAAAAGGTTCAGTAATTTCATCGAACACGTTGTAGGCATTATTATGCATTTCATTAAATTCTCTTTTTCTAACTTACATCTCAATGACTATTTTACAGATAATGTCTTCACCCAGCGAAGAATTTGCTCACCTCAGAATCCCCCTTGAAAACATCCTATCCGCTACCAACAACTTCGCTCAACAAAATGTCATCAGAGAAGATAGCTTTGAACAGAGATACCAGGGAAAGCTCTTGTGGTCCAATGATTTGATTTCTATCATTGCTCGGAGGTTAAATAAAGAAAGGGGTACAATTGAACAAGAGTTTTGGATGGAGATTTCAATGCTTTCTAGTCTCAAGCACAAAAATCTAGTTTCATTAGTTGGATTTTGTGCTGAGAATGATGAGTTGATAACTGTTATCAAGCTTGAAACCAGGTTTAGTCTCAACAACTATCTAAGTGACCCGATATTGTTGACATGGGTGCGAAGATTGGAGATATCTGTCGGTGTTGCGCATGCATTGAGCTACATTCATTATGACGAGCCACGAGATTTTAGCGTAATCCACCGGCTCATTACCTGTGGCAGAGTTCTATTAAATGATGACTGGGAACCCAAGTTATCTGAATTTGAAAATTCCATGAATATTAAAGCAACTCAAAGACACAATTCATTTCATACTTATAGACTTAGGTATGTTACTGGGTATGCAGACCCAACGTATCTTAAGACTAAAAGTGTAAACCACAAGTCAGATATGTACTCCTTTGGGATAGTGCTGTTTGAACTACTGTGTGGTAGGAATTCAGTAAGTGATGAACAAGATAATAAGTATTTGAGCCCAATGGCCATTTTCCATTATAAAAAGAAAACACTCGATGAAATAATTGATCCGGTTCTATGGAATCAAATGGATCCAAAATCATTCAACGTTTTCGCAGAAACAGCGTATGACTGCTTAAATGAAGAACGGTCACAACGCCCAAATATAGATGAGATTGTCACAAGACTTGAGAGCGCGTTGAAACTTCAAATGGAACGTCAAAATTCTGTAAGATGTTTTTCTTTTTCCTCTTTTTTTATAATAACTTCTCTCAATTTATTGATAACATTAATATCAACACGAGTAAAATTATTTACTTATTAGTGTACGTATTAATGATATTAAAGGAACACACAATAGTCGCGGCTGAAGTTGAAGCTATATCATCCAATCATGACAAGGTATTATTTACTTGTTACTATTGTTGTAAACTATTAGAATTTTAGATTCGTGACCTCCATATATACACGTGTCATAGTTGGAACACTTGGTAATGTTGTCTTGATTGGTACATATAGGGTTTATTGACCTCCATATCTACAAATGTTGAGTCCCATGTCAGCAAAGAGACAAAGTCATTCCTCAAAGATCTTTCTCACTTAAAACTCAGCTTTCAAGATATAGCATCAGCAACCAAAAATTTTGCTCACGAAAATATCATCAGAACATTTAGGACTGGAATAATTTACAAAGGGCGTCTATCACACTGTAGACAATTCATCGATATTATTGTAAAGAGGTTCTTTACTAGATGTATAAAAGATGAGAGCAAAAGATTTTGGATGGAAGTTTCGATGCTTTCTAGTCTCAAACATAAGAATCTAGTGTCTCTTATTGGGTTTTATGAGTCCAAGGACAGTAAGATTATCATATATAAGAAGGAGGCCAACGAAAGTCTCGCAAAATATCTAGGTGACCAGACCCTCACATGGATGCAAAGGTTGACGATATGTGTTGGTGTTGCGAAGACATTGAGTTACGTCCATTATGATGCTGGACGTGATTTTAGCGTTATACATTGCAACATCAGGAGCTCGAAAATTTTACTAGATGACAAATGGGAGCCCAAGTTATTTGGTTTTAAATATTCGTTGAAAAATACAGTAGCTCGAAGGCACCGTCTTCTTCTTACTCGTGATATTGTTAAGAACGTATACCTGGACCCAAAATATAAAAAGACTGGCGGTGTGACCCACAAGTCAGACGTGTACTCATTTGGTGTTGTATTATTCGAGGTATTGTGCGGAAGAAGTGCAGTTCTTCCGGATGAAGTGTTGGGAGATGGGTTATTAAATCAACTCGCAAAATCTCATTTGGATGATATGATCAATCTACATTTACGAAAACAGATGGATCAGGAAGCATTCATTATCTTCTCAGAAACAGCATATTGGTGCATAAAAGAGGAAAGGGCAGATCGTCCATATATCGACCAGGTTGTCAAAAGACTTGAGAGAGCTTTAGAACTTCAATGGAAACATGAGAATCCAGTTAAATGTACAGCATCCATTCAATTGAAGGTACGTAACTAATCTTCTTTAACTTTTCATTTAAGGCCGATTATCACTAATAAACAAGAGTGTTAACAATTGTTATCGTCTGGTTTAACCATATAACCACTAATCCAGTATCTATCCTCACTACAAATGCTAATTGTACGTTTCTGGTCAAGTATCAAAAAATTACACATTACCTAACTATTTAACATTTATTTTATATTTCTTAGAATATAATATCATAAAACTAAAATTAATAATAATAAAAAATTAATAATAATATTTGTGGTTACGTATTAAAACCATTTTTTTTTTACAAATGTGGTGAATATGGACATATGAAATAATATTTTGTATTAAAACTTTAAAGGTTTTAATAAACATAGCCCTTAGACAAAGTTAAAGACTTAAACATTAAAAAAATTAATAATAATATAAAAATGAGTTGATTAAACCAACTCAAAGTTTAGGGAAAAAACAGTTATTATTTACCATTTTATAAATATCACTCAATTATATAAACTTCAATTCTCTTCTCTTAATATCACTCCAATCCTTAATAGTATTATTGTTAATGTGGTGTTGCACAACTTCATAATATTGCAGGGAAAGAACTTGGAACACTTGAAGATTGGACTAAATGATATAATCGAGGCTACCAAGAATTTTGATGACGCATACAACATTGGGTCTGGCGGATTCGGTAAAGTATACAAAGCAGATCTTGAACATTTTGATAGCAGTAATTCCTCGTCAAAAGAAGGGGTGGATAAATGCGATTTACCCAGAAAACGAAGCACGGTAGCCATAAAGCGCATTAACAATCCAAAAGGAGAACAAGGGTTCATTGCAGAGATTGAAACTCTAACTAGTTGTAAGCATGAGAATATAATCTCTCTTCTTGGTTTTTGTTATGAAGGTAACGGTGCAATGATCCTGGTTTATGAGCATGCTTCAAAAGGAAGTCTTGAAAACTATTTGGGAAGCAGTGATAAAATGGCTAATCTTACTTGGTTGCAACGTCTAAAAATATGTCTTGATATTGCACATGGCCTGAATTACATTCACAACAACACAGATCATGGCAAACAAAAGATGATACACCGTGACATCAAGAGTGATAATATTCTATTGGGAAATAATTGGAAGGCCAAGATTGCGGATTTTGGGCTCTCCAAATTTCACCCAGCAGATCAAACGGCCAGCACTATCTATACCAATATGGTTGCAGGTACATACGTGTATTTGGATCCGGAATATGAGAAGTATGGTAAACTAAATAAGAAATCAGACATATACTCGTTTGGAGTAGTGTTGCTTGAGATCTTAAGTGGGAGGTTGGCCTATGATTCAATATACACCAAGGTGAATGAGAAAGGAATTGCACCCATTGCAAAAGATCATTTCGAAAAGGGAACAGTAATGGAAATAGTTGATCACAAGATAAAGGAGGAGACTGATGAAAATGTCTTTTCTTTAAGTAAAGGACCCGATAAAGAGTCTTTGGACGTATTTTTAGAAATCACATTTCGATGTGTGGCACAAACTCAAGCGCAACGTCCAACAATAGAAGTTGTCATCAACGAACTCAAAAAAGCATTAGACTCTCAGGTAAGTCGATATTTTAAAAGAAAACAATTTAAATTCTTCATATTCTTGATAGTAATATGTGACATTTCATACCATATACTTTGTGTAAACAAACATTTTCTCAAACTTTTACTCAATATAGATTTTACCGTTTAACTTTTTTCTTTGTTCTTAAGTTTTGCGATTATTTTTTATCTTAAAATTTATTTAACTTAGTAATTTAACTTTATGGCGTGCTACGATTAGCCGGTCCACCTTGTGACTCTTCTCTTCCATGTATTTATGTTTTTTTCTTTAATTTGGAAACCGCAACAACCAACCTTGATTTACAACCATAACATTGATACGAACTTGGAGACTGAGAACATAAAACGTAAAATAAAAATTCGAACAAATTCTAGATGGAAAGTAGTTTCATTCTGTATTTAACTTAACAAATCGACTGACTGTCCAATAATTCTCAGGAGAACCACAAGGACAACCTCAAACTGTCACTTGAAGACATAAAGTTGGCCACGAAAGGCTTCAGTCGAGACAAAATCATTGGACATGGAGATTTAGGGAATGTATACAAGGGAGCTACTCACAGTACTCATGGAGATAACATCATTGCTGCAAAGCGGTTGGATAAGAATTCGGGTCAAGGAGATGCTGATGGTTTGACAGAGCTGAAATTTATGGCAGAGTTAGACATCCTTATGGAGTATAAACATTTTAATGTCATTGATCTTGTAGGCTACTGTGATGAAGATGATGAAAAAATTATAGTATATGAGTATGCATCAAGAGGTAGTCTTGATAAGTACTTGAGCGATGATAGTCTTACGTGGGTGATACGGCTTAAAATATGCATCGATATTGCAATTGGGTTGGAGTTTCTTCATGGAACTTTTTCAAGTCCAGAAATGGTAATACACAGGGACATCAGCAGCAACAACATTCTACTATTTGATGATTGGAAAGCAAAAATTACCGGTTTTGGGCTTTCCTTAGTATGCCCAACAAATCAGAATGTAGACTATGTCATCGACAACGTTACAGGCACAATTGGCTATCGTGACCCACTATACTCGAAAACAGGCTTCTTAACCAAAGAGTCTGATATATTCTCATTGGGTGCGGTCTTATTTGACATATTGTGTGGGAAACTATCATCTGTAAAACTAGATGACGAGTATCTCTATTTACCCTTTTTGGCTAAACAATACTATCATTTAGAAAAACTTGATGAGTTAGTGTTTGAGGGTATCAAAGAACAAATTGTGCCACAATCATATATTACATTTACAAGGATTGCCCTTCAATGCTTACATCACAGGAGAGAAAGACGGCCAACGGCAGGTGAAGTGTTAATACAACTTAAGAAGGCATTGGAATTCCATGTAAGTTCTTATAATTATCTCAAATTATGCTACCATTCGTTTCAAATAAAACTCTAAAACTATATTGGTGGATATTCAAATAAGTTGTACACTTCTGTTGTTCAAACAAGTTCTGTTGAACCATAAAACATCATAAATACATTTATTTCTTTAGAAGACAGTCTTTTTTTATCACTCAAAACAGAAAATAAATCAAATGTCAAAATGAAAAAGACAATAGGATTACATGATCCAGAAAAAATGTGTTGCCCATGTTTAGTAGAAGGTCTTCAGTAGTTTCTTTCACGGTAGAAATGTGATTGTATGAAATATGAGCTTATTAACTATTTAATTAATGTATAGGAGGATTTTGAGATATGGGAGCCGAAATTGCCTAAAGACTATAAAGAAATAATCCAGATGTCAAAGTGCCATGAAGATTATACTGCCATCAAGAAAGAGGATCTTTACAACACCTTTTCTAAAGGAATCCTCCTTCAACAAGACAAAGTGGTAATCAATTCATCTTGTATCTCGTTTATTTGGTGTCTTCCAGTTTTCTATATATCTTTTCCTTTTTGAGGGATAATTTGAGATCACACATGCGTTTACACATGATAAAAGTTGAGTCTGATTTATATTTTATTTTATGTAACAGTTGTTGTCATTCGATGGTAATGGAGAAAGAAATAAAATGGTATCAGCAGCAATGTTTTCTTACATAAACAGTTGTCCACATGAGTGGAAATTTCTTCAAGAATCAAGGTTATTCTCTTTTCCTCTCTAAATTTATCAGTACATAAGTGACAAGCATACATAAGAATTACTGTTAGATGTATATATTTCGTTTTCTTTGAAAAAATGTAGTTACTTTACGGTTTTATGCATGACAAGCTATTTACAGGAGCATAATAGTAGTTTACAGCCTAACTATGTATTTTGTGCTTGCATTGTGGTTCTTTTTTCATGCAGTGTTGTGTATAATAGTAGTCATAATGTCCTTGTATATGTATCGAACACATTTTTTTGCTATTCTATGTACTAAACTTTATTTTTTGGTATTTTTGTGTACTTTATCACAATTTTGCCCCTTTTGGGTTAATAAAATGAGGGGCAAAATGGTCATAAAGTACACAAAAACACAAAAAAAAATCAATTTTAGTACATAGAATAGAAAGAAAAAAAAATTTGATCGATACATATAGAAGAAAATCATCACAACTGTGATACATTTAGAGGCCATTAGCCCTATCATATAATAGAAATATTTTTCAACAAAGATACTTTTTCGCTCGTCAAAATGTTAGGAAGTTAAGGATTTGAAAAATTCTTAAATTTTGATAAAGTAATTATCTTATGTTACCTTTCTTGTCAACTTAATCTGTATAATACTATTAAAGGGTAAAAAATTATCTTAGTCCTTTTGATGAGCGAGAGAATTTTAAATGCCCATATTGATGTACTCGGTGCTTTATGTTACCTTTCTTGTCAACTTAATCTGCATAATGTTGTCCATACTCGTTTTGATTTGCAAGAATTTACTTGAATAATAATTGTATAGATCGATCGGTTAATTGTTTACAGACACTTGCTCATATATGGTCCAAAACGAACCATCGTGACCCTTCACCAACAGTCATAACTGTTTGTGATCTTCTATAACTACCTGTAACCTCTATTCGGTTATTAACTATAATACTAGCATATTCGGCCCTTAGGCTTTACATATATAACATACTAGATACATAATATAAACGAGCAATAGATGGGGATTAGGCCCATATTCTCCCCCTTAATCTTGATCGTTGATTTGTCCAAGATCTTGAACCCGAGCATCTGCCGCATTGATGTGTCCATTCTCTATGCATTAACGAATGAAATGGTAGTGAATGTCGATATGCTTACATCTTCCATGAAAGACTGGGTTCTTGACGAGTACTGAAATGTTATCAACCTTGAATGTTATTCTTTCCTCCTTCCAACCCGTTATTTCACTAAGTAGATGCTTTAACCATAAAGCCTGACATGCTGCTCCAGTAGCTGCCATGAATTCTTATTCACATGATAAGAGTGCTACTGTTGGTTGCTTCTGAGTGCACTAGGTAATAGGTGATTCTCCAAAATAGAATACTATTCTAGTAGTTCCTTTTCCCTGATCAGTATTGATTCCATAACTATTGTCGCTATAACCTAGAATTTTTCAGCTGCCGTCTCTTTTTTAATAATACCATGCTCCTTGGTTCCTTTAATATATCGGATTACTTGCTTTATTGCCTTCAAATGGTGATCTTTTGGTTCTTGCATAAATCTGTTGAGTAGTCCGACAGAGTAACTTAGATCTGGTCTAGTGTGTAGTAGATACCTGAGACATCCAATTAAGCTTCTGTAATAAGTTGCGTCAACTGGGTTTCCATCTTCCGCCTTGACCAACTTTGTTCCCGGTTCCATAGGTATCTTTGTGTCATTGCTTTCCATCATATTTGCATCTTTCAAGATTTTGTTGATGTAACCTGTTTGCTTGATTGTAATCTCTCCTCCTTTCTGAGTAACTTCTATCCCGAGGTAATAAGCCAGCAATCCTAAATCGCTCATTTCAAATTTGTCTTCCATCTGGGATTTGAACAAATCTATTTCTTTCCTTGGATTGCCCGTTATTATCAAGTTATCAACATAAACTCCAACTATTAGTGTGGAAGCCTTGCTTCACTTTGTGTAAATAGCTTGTTCGAGATTACATTTCTTAAATTCCAATGACTTTATGGTTTGATCAAGTTTCACATTCCAAGCTCGTGGTGCTTGCCTTAAACCATATAATGCTTTTGAGAGCTTGTAAACTTTTCCTGAACTTCCTGGTTGTATGAAACCTTCAGGTTGTGTAACGTAGACTTCTTCCTTTAATTCTCCATGTAAAAATGCGGATTTGACATCCAAGTAATGTACTTGCCATTCATGGTATGCAACCAGTGCTAGAATCAAACGAACTGTCTCAATGCGGGCAACTGGTGCAAATACTTCGTCGAAGTCTATTCCTTCTTCCTGCACATATCCTTTTGCTACTAGTCTTGCTTGTATTTGATGATTTCTCTTGTTGCATCACTCTTGGTCTTAAAAACCCATTTGAGTCCTATTGCCTCATGATTTGTAGGCAAAGTAGCAAGAGTCCATGTGTTATTCTTGTTAATTGAATCTAGTTGAGCTTCCATGGCCTCTATCCATTTCTTACCTATTGATGCCTCCCTGTAGTTACGTGGTTCTTCTTCCATAAATAGTAGACTTTCAAATTCAACTATATATGCATTCGCATATACTGCATTTAAGTCCTTGAAGCCTCGTACTGGTGTATCATCAAATCCTTTTCCTGAGTTCCTTAATGAACTAGTATTAGCATCTTCCTCATCTAAGTGTGGGTTGTAAGTATATGTTAGTGGGGTAATTGGAGAGTTTGGAGCAGTAATTGGTTCCTGATCCTGATAAGTATCTTTATTGTTTTCTGGGTTGACTAATGTAGTATTTTCATTTTCGATTCTATCTACCAAAATACTTGTCTAAGCTGAGTCTTGTGTACTTGTTTCTTCTCTGTCATTATCCCAATTCTATGGTTTTGTTTCCATAAAATTTACATCCCTGCTAACATGTTTCCTTTTACTTTTTGGATCATATAGTCTGGTATGCTTTTGATCCTTCCTCCACGCCTAAGTAAATCATAGGTATGCCTCTGTCATCCAACTTTTGTAAATGAGGTATTGTTACTGTGGAAAACTAGAAGGGGGTTGAATAGTTTACCGATTAAAAACTTTGTTTTGAAACCTTTTTGAAGATCAATTAATATTGATCTTTGATATGTTAGTGAAATATGCAAGCAATATATAAAGAGTAAATAAGGAAAGAAACAATCAAACCACAACAAGTTGTTTATAGTGGTTCAGTCTACAAGGACTCTTTTTCCTTGCCCTACTCCACTCCCCGAGTCTCACACTCGAAAGTTTCAACTTCACTAGTCAACAAGATCCTTTCACCGGCGGAGAAAACCTTTACACTTCGCTTACACACTATTTCCGACACTAAGCTAGATGTCGAGTTCTTTTCAAGGGTACAACCACTCCCACACACAAATGTATTTTAAGGACTAAAATAATAACCACTCACACTCATATGATTATGATGGTTTGGTACAACACTGAAGTATGAATCAACACAAGATCATACAACGACTAACAAACAAGACTTCCAACTTCTCGTTGAAGCTTGAATATGACTTGATCTTCTTTGCTACAAAAGAGATCACTAATATGATATGAAACTGAGTTAGAAAGGTTAGAGAGAAGGAATGTATGAGAGTATGATGGAAAGGGATGAAAAACTACTTGGTTTGGCTTTGCTATTTATAGCCAAAAAGATCAGCAAGCACCACGGATCACGGACCCCTCAAAAGGGTTCCGCCCGTTATGCATTTTGGTGCCGCCGAGGTCTGACAGCAAGATATCAAAATCTTGCCAAAGTCAACCATATCTATGCAAGATTGTGTAAGATATGTAGAGCCTAAATCTACACAAAATATCCAATGAAATCTTCCAATGATATGCATCACATGATGTCATGTGTTTGTTTTTCTATTTTTAGAAATATGCAAATACGTAAGTAATGTTTAGTTTTTAATAAACTAAAACATTCTAAAACCTACTATCATACATTATGGTTTAAAGTCATATCATTATTAATCACAGTGTAAATGCTTGAATGATGAAGATATTATATGAAAAAGCTTATTTTAATATCTATTAAACTTGACAAGTTTTAAGCTTTATAAAAATTAAATTTACTTTTGTCGTTAACAAAACTTTGGTAAAGATAAAAAATCTAAACAACGTTTAATGACGATATTTGTATTAACAATCTCCCCCTTTGGTTGAGGACAAAACATAAATTTTATTTTTATAAAAAATGTAAAGATTATTGATAACGCTACACGCGTCTTTCGGGGTCAAAAGAACTTCCTTTTCGTCGAGCAAGTTTTTCAATACCCTAGGCAGTGAACCAAATCGTTGTAGTGTAGTATTAGGGTAAGCCACGGGTATTGATATCGTTCTCTAGGGGAATAGGAATGCTAGTGAGAAGTTACTACGCTAAGGTTGTGGTTGAGGAAGATTATTTTTTTATCTTTTTATATTTTTTTAGGAAAGGAAAGGTACGAATCTCGGGGTTTGAATTTGGGAGGGTTGGTATTTCTACCGATTACTCTACTTATCTAATTATCTAATCTAAGGTGTATGTAGTCTATGTCTAATTAATGTGTGCTCGTATGATATTTTAAAGATGTGTTTACTTAGGTTTTACTACTCCTTAATTGTCTCCTATTGGTGGTTGAATTGTCACGTCCTTATTCTTAGTTGCGTTGTGTGTCTAAGGTTGTAGGGTATGCGTTTCTCCCTAACTCTTTGAACTTACCAAAGGGTCTCGTCTACAAAACCCACTAGGGCTAATAAACTCTTACTCTAAGACACTCTTTGGATGGTTTAGCTTACAACTACTCAAGGAGTCATATTCTAAGGTTCACAAAGATTTAATCAAGCATTAAGTACACAACAAATGACCTATCGCATTACTAGATCATTAACCAACTAAGATAAGAAACAACCAATCAATATTCAATAATTAAGTTTCATATTCCCTAAGCAAACACACAAGTAAATTAGCCGGACATGGAAAACATGCAAGCATACACACAATTAATCAAAGACATAATTGTATTAATGAAGTAAAACACTTATCATGGTGTAAGATAGGGTTTGGAACCTTAAAATACTGTACACGACAGCCTTGGTTCGGTTTAAGTTTTTACTCCAAAAGACTACACACTTAATACTGAAAAATTCGGATTCTATATATAATATTACACATGCGACGGCGTCACTTTATGTTTTGTGACACCGTCGTGTCGCCGTCATTAGGGTTTCGTCTTGGCCACGTTAGACTTGCGACGGCGTCACCTTATGCTTGTAACGCCGTCTTCTTCAGCTTTTGACGCCGTCTGGATTACATCTAGGCCGTCTGAGTTGCGACGGCCTACTCTTTTAGAACTTGACGTCGTCACTTGAAAATGGGAGTTTTGGCTTCTGTCCCGTCACAAAAATCATCCGACGGCGTCACAATTAACACCTGACGCCGTCACCTTATATTTTCAGCAGCTTTGAGTGTCTCGATTCTGACTTTGGCCATTTTCTTCGTATAATCGCACCTTTTCGTCCAAATAAGTGCCATTCCAGCATTTTGCCTTCAAGAGACCTAAAAAGTGAAAAGGAACGATATTAAGCAATAACGGATACAAAAGTGATCAAATAAGGGCTTAAACGACCCCTAAAAAAGGTACCTTTTAAAACCTTATCAAATATCCCTACACTTGGTATTTGCTTGTCCTCAAGCAAATGTGCTTTTAGCCAATTTATTTATAAGCTACAGATCATGAAGCATTGGTTTAAAACAGTCCACAACACATATAAGCCCCGCAAAAGTTATAACAAGCCCGGAAATTACATACTAGCACCTCACATAGGGTGTTTGGATACTCACATCTCTCTCGGGTGTATATGAAATATAACAAATTGGAAATGGAAGATAAACACTCATTAACCGGTCCTAGTACATAGATTACCATAGGCTTGAGAATAGATCAAACCTCCATCGCTTTGGCGTAAGAACCTAGGAAAGACTATCAAAGAGGTCTTTAAAGGGTTGTAATGTTAGGCTTACGGTAGGGAAACAAAGGGTTTGGTGGGATAGGCTATATAGTGGTGGTAAGTCAAAAATTTCTTATGTTACAAGCATACGAAGAATGGCGTTGCTAAGCCAAGACTCGACACTCTAAACTCTAGCTAACTGAAATAAACAAACATAAAATTAAAGGATAGATGTAGGATGGTAACCCGTATTTTTTTTTCTATATTTTTTTTTTGATTTTTTTTTTTCATACACTTTTACTCTACCATCCTCTACGGTAACATCAAAATGATAGGGATTTATAGGCACATCCCTACACTTGAGTTTTTATTACTCTAACACTAATTTGACCCGAATTGAAAAGATCAAAACACTTGGGGTACATTATTACGCAAACAAAGGGAATTTGAATTTAACGTTCCCTTCCCGTCATTTCATAAACTTTAACTTTTCCCATGAATCCCAATCGTCCCAAAACTGTATACAAAGGATATGACTCGACTTAGCAACTCATGCAAGCAACTAGATAATTGAACTAAGGGTTTAAGGTGATAATAATAATGCACTAAAAGTGAGTGCATACAAGGTAGGCTAAGGCGATTTGGGTGTACATTTGGGGGTGGGGTGTAAACAATGCTCTTCATTGATATTCCAGAAAAACCGAAACATCAGGAGAACCGTGAAAAGGATAGGCTCTGAGGGGTTAACTAGGGGTATCGTGTACTAAAGATGAGTACAACGCAAAGGGTGTGGGGGAATTACTCAACCGATGTGGAAGAAGTAATTATATTACGGGTGTCAAACAAGGGTTATCCTAATGCCTCTTATCATTTAGTTATTCCTAACTACACAAGTGTAGTCTTGCGATCTCGGGATGCATCACAAAACAAGTTCTAGAATCTAATATACTACCGGTTCACACTCTAAGCATTAAAGATGAATGCTTTTAATTCCTACTAATCTAAGGGCGATCCTCACATTTTGGGTGGAATTTAGGTGGTAAAGGGTTTTTGTGCTAGTCATGCAACTTCCTATCCGTGAGACGCTTTTGTTAAGACTAATGGCCCACTCCTATATGTCATGAAAAATTTTAAAATTTGGTGCTAAAATTACCCTAACCGACATTTTCTCATGGTTTATTACACAAATACAATTGTACAAAGCAAATAATCAAGGATAAGCATAGTTTCAAAGTTCCCGTTTTATTTTCCCTCCGTACACTTAAACTGAACATTGTCCCCAATGTTCCCCGAAAGTATCAAAGTTATGATAATGGAAGGTAATTAAAAACGAAAGAAACTAATACTCCCCTGATTAGCTCGGTAGGATCCGTGTGTGAAGTGGTGGTTAAATTCTTTCCAAGAAGAATTTATGCGTGAAAAGCTCCTTCCAATCTTATGTAACTTCTTCTTGATAAATTAAACCTGCACATTTGAAGAAACAAACGAAACCTTCGCGTAAAATCGGCGGTAATAATATATAAGACTCGATTTAAACTAAGATATAATGCTTGTGGAATGGATGTTTACAAAATTTTTGGAAAATTAAGACCTAGAAAATTCCAAAATTTTTAAGTAGCTCAGAAAACGAGAAAAAAGTAATCTGTTGTTTTTACTCCTTCCTGACGCCGTCAGGTTGCGATCCTGACGCTGTCAGGTTATCCTGACAAAAACTGGTCTGCGATTTTCTGGAAAAAAAAATCTGGAAAATTTACATCTTTAGAATCTGGAAAAATCTCTGCAAAACATCCATTATGACTCGATACAAGCATTTGACTCGAACAAACACACAAATATATCTTTTTAATGAATTGTTATTCTCATGTTTACATTTCCTTGAAAACGTGTGTAATCCTCCCTACACTTATCCCTTATGTAAAATATCTTTATATGCAATTAAGACGAGGTTAAAAACAAAATAAAGCATTTTTACAAATTTAAACATGAGAATAAACAATTAATAAAAGATATACGACACACAAATGAAAATGAAAAACAAATACACATGGGTTGCCTCCCAAGAAGCGCTTGTTTTTGTTCGAGTCACGAGCCTGACTCTACCCTTAGTTAACGGATAAAGGGGAGGTTTTCCCTACACTTAAGTTTAAGTGCGGGTGATAGTAGCAATACACACCCTTAGGTTGGAAATTTGACACGTGAGGAGAGGGTGATGGGTGATTTATATGCTCAAAGGAGTGTGCTCCATTCATTATAACCTTAACTAATTCAATTGGTGTAGCGGGTGAATCAAATCTCTCTCCTAAAAATGGAACATCTTCTATCACCTTCAAAAGATTTTTAGTTAAGGATCCATCTTGACCTAATAAACCCGGTTTAAACCCATAATGTTTCTTGTTATCAACCATGAATGGGTGATATAAGTGTGTAAGGTCATGGGTTACTCCTATATTAGCTTCCACTCTACATGGCCTAGAATCTATCACCTTTATCAAGCAACTACCCGAACTATCTATTTTGATGGGTGGATTTGGGCCTAATTCAATTCCAAGATTCACATCTAAAGACGGAAAATTGGGTAAGGTTTTTGGTTGAGGCTCCGGTTCATCAAAATTAGGAACTTCCCTAGGACTAAGAGAGATGTTATGACAACAAGCATGTGATTCCTTGGGCGGTTTCGTCCTGCTTACTGGAATTGGAGAGGTTATGAGTGTCATCCTAACGTTTTCCGGTATCGCATATACCTTTTCTACCTTTTTAGGTACATTGTTCTTTGCGATTTCTTTACGGATTTCCAGCATGAAGTTGTCAGCTAGGCCCAAGAAAGTGTCATGAGCTTTTCGCATTTGAGCTTCGAGGCGTTTTATTTCCTTTTCTTGCTTGTGGACAAATGTCAACATTATGTCCTCGAATTCGTCTTGCCGGGACTTTCTTGGGAGCAAAAATTCCTTGGCCGCATTCACATGCTTATCAGCATGAGTGGCTATTTCCATTAACGCCTTCACTTGGGCCTCCATACTCATAATTGCTTGTGCTCGGGAAGTTGACCCGTTCTCTTGGACAACTGGAATTTCCCAACCTTCCTCTTCATATTGAGCTAGGTCCTCAATAACCTCCCAGCATGCCTCAGCATTGAGGTTACTTAGCCTTCCATCGGCGGCATAATCAATGGTTTGTTGGAGGGAGAGACTGACATGATCATAGAAGAGTTGGACTTGGAGCCAGAGATCAATGCCATGATGAGGGACTTTATGAAGTAAGTCCTTGAATCGAGTCCATGCTTCGTAGAGAGATTCACCTTGACGTTGTTGGAACATCAAGATGTCATTCCTAAGCTTAGTGGTTCTCCCTGTTGGGAAAAATTGAGCAAGGAAGCGAGAGGTGAGATCATCCCAACTTGAGATGGAGCCGGCGGGAAGTCGCTCAAGCCAATTACTAGCTTGGTCCCGTAGAGAGAATTGGAAGAGACGCAGACGCGTGGTCTCCCGAGTAGTAGCATCAAGGTCGATGGAATCGACAATTTTAAGGAAATCCTTAAGATGCTGATTAGGATCTTCGGAACGAAGTCCATGGAATGCACATCCGTTTTGCACCAACCGGATGGTGTCGGATCGCAGGGCCATAGTTTGGGCTTGGTCGGGAAGCTCAATGGTGTTCCTATAGCCTAGGTGGCTTGGTCTCGAGTATTCACCAAGAGTACGGGCTCTTGGCGGGTCATTTGATGGTAGGTTGATGAATGGTGGTTGGTTATCACCTTCCATGATGAAAAGTGATGGGATTACGAACAAAGGTCACGAAGAAGGGGAATAGACTAAGAGAAAGCTAAAAATGAGAAAAATTTACTTAATAGGAATCAAGCAAAGAAACCTAAACGAGGTGGACTACTAACTAGCTATTCTATTCCCCGGCAGCGGCGCCAAAAACTTGATAACGCTACACGCGTCGTTCGGGGTCAAAGGAACTTCCTTTTCGTCGAGCAAGTTTTTCAACACCCTAGGTAGTGAACCTAATCATTGTAGTGTAGTATTAGGGTAAGCCACGGGTATTGATATCGTTCTCTAGGGGAATAGGAATGATAGTGAGAAGTTACTACGCTAAGGTTGTGGTTGAGGAAGATTATTTTTTTATATTTTATATTTTTTTAGGAAAGGAAAGGTACGAATCTCGGGGTTTGAATTTGGGGGGGGGGGTTGGTATTGCTACTGATTACTCTACTTATCTACTTATCTAATCTAAGGTGTATGTAGTCTATGTCTAATTAATGTGTGCTCATATGATATTTTAAAGATGTGTTTACTTAGGTTTTACTACTCCTTAATTGTCTCCTATTGGTGGTTGAATTGTCACGTCCTTATTCCTAGTTGCGTTGTGTGTCTAAGGTTGTAGGGTATGCGTTTCTCCCTAACTCTTTGAACTTACCAAAGGGTCTCGTCTACAAAACCCACTAGGGATAATAAACTCTTACTCTAAGGCACTCTTTGGATGGTTTAGCTTACAACTACTCAAGGAGTCATATTCTAAGGTTCACAAAGATTTAATCAAGCATTAATTACACAACGAATGACCTATCGCATTACTAGATCATTAACCAACTAAGATAAGAAACAACCAATCAATATTCAATAATTAATTTTCATATTCCCTAAGCAAACACACAAGTAAATTAGCTGGACATGGAAAACATGCAAGCATACACACAATTAATCAAAGACATAATTGTATTAATGAAGTAAAACACTTATCTTGGTGTAAGATAGGGTTTGGAACCCTAAAATACTATACAAGACAGCCTTGGTTCGGTTTAGGTTTTTACTCCAAAAGACTACACACTTAATACTGAAAAATTCGGATTCTATATATAATATTACACATGCGACGGCGTCACTTTATGTTTTGTGATGCCGTCGTGTCGCCGTCATTAGGGTTTCGTCTTGGCCACGTTAGACTTGCGACGGCGTCACCTTATGCTTGTGATGCCGTCCTCTTCAGCTTTTGACGCCGTCTGGATTACATCTAGGCCGTCTGAGTTGCGACGGCCTACTCTTTTATAACTTGACATCGTCACTTGAAAATGGGAGTTTTGGCTTCTGTCCCGTCACAAAAATCCTCCGACGGCGTCACAATTAACACCTGACGCCGTCACCTTATATTTTCAGCAGCTTTGAGTGTCTCGATTCTGACTTTGGCCATTTTCTTCGTATAATCGCACCTTTTCGTCCAAATAAGTGCCATTCCAGCATTTTGCCTTCAAGAGACCTAAAAAGGGAAAAGGAACGATATTAAGCAATAACGGATACAAAAGTGATCAAATAAGAGCTTAAACGACCCCTAAAAAAGGTACCTTTTAAAACCTTATCAATTGTACAAGAGTTGTAAAAATATTAGTTTTATAACTTGAAAGAGAAATGATAATGCAAGTATATGATGTTTGACTTTTTTTCAGAAAGTAAAAGTGTGCAGTTGACTTTTTCAGAAAGTCAAATATTACCAATGAAGTATGCTGTTGACTTTTTCAAAAAGTCAATGTATGCAGTTAGACTTTTTCAGAAAGTCAAATATAACCATGTTGTTGACTTTTTCAGAAAGTCAATGTATGCAGTTTGACTTTTTCAGAAAGTCAAATATAACCAAGTTCTATATATTTCTCTCCCGTTTTGTCTCAACAAAAAGAAGATGCGAGGCGGAATGTGCAATGTGCCCGAGCCATTATCTCTCCCTTGACCAATGCTCCCCCTAAATTGGGTGCCAATAGGAAGATACGTGGATTGTGAAAAAACTACAAAAGATTTGTTAGTAATAATCATTATTCACAAGCATTTCCAAACACTATGTAATAAGCACCAACAATATAGAAAACACCATCCATTTGTTAAAATTTTGCATGACTTAAAAATCATGAAAAGGGAACACAATGAAGTGTTTAGTACAATAAGAAAATAAATAAAAACCATAAAAAAATCCTAGAAAATAAAAGGATACTTAGAAAAGCTAATCTAGGACCATCCTATTGAGGTGGTTGAGAAAGAGCATGTAAGCGCTCAAGGATGTGATTGAGGATGAACCTCATTTCCTCTTGGAACTCATGGACCATCACCCTGGTCCGATCTATTGTTTGGGCGGTTTGCTCACAATTTGAGCAACCTTGCCTAGGAGGGTAGTATGGTTGATGAGTTTGTTGTGGAGGAATGGTGGATGTGTTGGTGTTGGTGTTGGTGTTGGTGTTTGGTGTGGTGATTATGGAGGCTAGCAAAGCACTTTGCATTTGCATAGTCTCACTTAGGTGAGAATCCACCATATTTGAGAATTGGTGGAGATGTTGGAGTTCGGCTTGAATCTCCTCTCTTGTAGGATGATCTTCCCACATGGACTCCTCAATGTCCTCTATGTTAGGAGACATTGATTTAGGGAGTGGTTGATCGCCATATAAAGGACTATGAATGTCTTTGTGGATGGGGTGGAATAGAAGAGGTCTTGGCCCTAACGGGGCGTTTGGGTTAAATGATGGTCTAGGAGACTCATGAGCAATCCGCTCAATAGTGCCAAATGATGGCAATGGTGGTGGATGATTGGGCTTAGGAGGCAAATCTTCCAAGTCCTCTAAGAAAGGATATGGAGAAGTAGGTGGTGTATAAAATAACTCCAATGGAATGAGTGTTGGAGATTTTGGAGGTGATGGTGTTTTGGATGTTTGGATAGGAGCCGGTGGTGGTGAGCTTGGAGTCTTTGTTGGTGGTGGAGTAGTGATGATAATGGGTGGTTGTGGAGATGGTGTAGGAGTAGCCAAGGTGAGGTTAGTGTCATCCCTTATGGGAGATGAGATGGTGAGTGGAGATGACTCGGAGGAAGAGCTCAAGTTGACGAAGCAACAAGGTCTTATGCTAATCCCAGCGGTTTTCTTGCAAGGCTTGGTTGATGGTGAAGTTTTTATCATTTTGACTTAAGCTTTTTGCTAGTTGATGGTAAGAATTGAGAAGGTGTGAAGATGATCATGATAAAACCTCTTAATTTATAAAAGTGAAAGATTATGGAGAAATGTGTTTGATTTAATGTTAAACCATAGAAGGGAGGAGGTTTCTAATGATTTAGAAGTGGGTTAAATGCTAGTCATATCACCCAAGTCAATACATACAAGAAGGATGGAGTGAAGAGACAAAGATTTGCAATAAATGAGTTATAATGATTGTGAGATCCTAACATTCAGATTTCTCATGGATTGCAAGGAACCATATTTTTTGTTCCTTTCTTTATGCAAAAGGGCTCCTTGGTTGGATTTTTGAAATTTTTGATTTTTGGTGGGAAGTGGATTTCCTATATGCCTAAGTATGTTATACCAGTTCAAATATGGTTAATAAATAATAAGGATTAACTTACAAGCAATGAATGGTAATTTGGAATGTCGAAATAAGCGAAATTCAGAAAATTACCTTGAGGATCCACGGCACCAAAAGTTTACACAGGCGAAACCAAAAAAATGGTGCCACCTGGTCCGCCTGTTCAGGTACGGCGGTACCAAATCCCATAACAGACGGTACCAAATTTTTGGTGCCGTCTGATCCGTGGAGACCAGAAATGCAGACATAACAGTTTTTTAAGGGTCGGGGACTTTTCCGAAACCAACTCAAATCATGTGACATTAATTATATCTAGTTAGGAAAAGTAAATAGCACATATGCAAACATAGTAGAGCATAGACTTTGACCAAGGGCTAACGATTTTCACATTAAATTGAAAATGGATAAAATTTGATAACACGCTTGTGTTATCCCCCTGCATGAAAAAGTTAGTACACATCATTGTTTTAAGTTATATTATCATCCTACAAGATAAAATCAACCAAATTGTATCATACACCAAAGTTATTGTCTTGTTCCAAACACTCCTTCAAATGGACCTTCACTTGTCCAATATCTTGTAAATCTTGCTCATCATCCTACCAAGCTACTTGAACATCCCCTTGGTTTGCTTGAACTCCACTGATTCATTCTCAATCTTGAGAAGCGATGCATAATACTCATGAGGTAGAAGGTGAGAATTTGGAAGACCATCTTCGGAGCTATTTGATGATGATGATGATGATGGAGTTGGAGGGTTTGCTCTTTTGCCTTTTGTCTTAGCCACTCATTGGTCACTCAAGGGCACAAAGATGTGAGAAATGAGCTCATAGTGAAGATGCAACCCTTTTGGGCTTGGTGGAATTGGTGCATAGGCTCTATAGAGACGGGTGAGAAGCATCCCGTGAGAAAGAGCAACCAAACCTTGAGTTGGAATATCAATCATTTTTCTAGCAATGTAGTAGGCTAGATTGAATGGTTGACAGGTGGACAAGTTATAGAGCATGTGACAAAGGCAAGCGTTGATATGATCCCTATTCCCTATGGTTCTAATGACGTTGGCTCTAAGTAGTTCCTACCATTTCTTAAATTCGGGCTAAAGTTCATTGAACTCCATTCCATATGGATCACGATTCACCTCCTTTCCCTTTCGGGTGACTCGGGTTGTATCACTCCTTGGGATGAATAGGCGCTCACAGATGACATCCTTATCCACTAAAGGAGTTTGGTATGGAAGAGAGTGGTCATTGATTGCATCAAGAACGGTGAGTGACCACTTATCCGAGTAGACACATGTCCCTCGGTTTGGGATTTGTAGCACTAAAGGAAATTGGGTCAAAGAGATGGTGTAGTCGTTTTGATTGATCTTAAACCTTAGGCTAAACTCATCATCTTCATCAAGGAAACCGGTGACACTAGCATAAAACTCTAACGCAAACCTAGGACAAATAGGCTCATAGATGTCAAGGAGACAATCGAATTGAATAGCGGCTAGCTCTTCACGAAGATTAGTATTTTCGACAAAAAAAGAGTGAATGGTTCTACCTTCATGGAAGTACCTAGTTTCTAGACTCTTAAAGATTTCGACTTGCTCTTTGGAAAGTCCTTTGGTTTTGTGATGTTTGGGAATGTAGTTAATGGTGTCCTTGTGATCATAGAATCTTGCGGCTACCATGGTTATTCCTATGAGCAAGAATTCACATGTTAAAAATGAGAATAAACTTGACGTTTTGGTTCTAGTGTGTGCCTATATGAAAATAATTTGGAGTTGCGGTTATCTCGACTCATTTTATGCATAAAATAGTCTTTAGTGGGGGTGTTTGGCAAAAGGTATGAGATAACCCAAACTCTCCTAATTCAATATGGCTTCGTTTGAATATACCCGGGAATGCATATTAGTTATGCAATACCTTTAGTATTCAAGAGCATGCAAGTGATGAAAATTTAACGTTTCTATTTGTATTAACAATGAAAAATTGTTTTCCTACACGTGAGAAGTTTTTCAAATTTTTTTGACATGGGGTGTTTGGTTATTTGAATATAACCTTATAGTCATTATCTTTTGATTAGTGGGAAACATGATTTGTTTATGCAATATGACAATGTAGTACCTAATTTCAATGACTAGTTATGCAATTTGCCAATTGAATCCATGTTTAGTACAAGAATATACATAAAACCCCATGTAATGATTTTGTACATAAATTAGAATCCTAGACTCAGATTAATGAAATAAAATGTAGTTAGAATACTTATAATGATGTTATCTCTGGTGATTAGTGGGTGAGAAGATGTCAACAATGAGCTAGGTCTAATTTTTACTCGTTTTGGTAAAGTGGGTTGTGAGGAAGAAGATGTTTTGTAGATAGCATTTTTGCAACTATAGTCACCACGGACCAGACGACACCATATTTTTTGTTATGTCCTTGTTGTCGTTTGGTGCCGTGGCTACAGTAGCAGGTTCAAAACAAAATTGTTTTTATTTTGTTTGTTATAAGGTTTAGGCTATGTTTATCCTACATGTTTGGTTCCATTAACCCCAAACCAAGTCTAATAAGATTAAATGGTTCTTGTTTGAGAGGCTTAGTTAGAATGTCGGCAATGTTTTCTTCGGAGGACACTTTCTCAATTGAGATGTTTTCTTTTTGAACATTGTCGTGAAGAAAATGATGACGGATTTCAATATATTCGTTCGAGCATGTTGGACGGGATTTTTGCTGAGATCGATAGCTCCTTTATTGTCGCAAAGTATAACAATGTCTTTGAGATGAATTCCGTAATCCACGAGAGCTTGCTTCATCCAAAGAGCCTGTTGACATTCTTTTCCGGCTGAGACGTACTCGGCTTCAGTAGTTGAGATGGCTAAAGCCGTTTGCTTCTTTGCAAACCATGAGGTGAGACAATGTCCAACAAAAGTGCAAATACCACTTGTACTTTTTCTATCAACATAGTCACCGGCATGATCCGAGTCGGCATACACTATAGTTTCTACTCCCGTTCCTTTAGGATACCATAATCCTAAACACGTTGTTCCCTTAATGTATCTAAAAATCCTTTTCAAGGCTTCTAAGTGTGATGCCTTTGGGTTTTCTTGAAAGCGAGCATATAGACAAACACTAAACATAATGTCGGGTCTACTAGCCGTAAGATAGAGTAGGCTACCAATCATTCCTCTACATTTAGTGTTATCTACGGATTCACCTTCCTCGTCCTTGATGAGTGTTGTGTCCGAGGACATGGGTGTCTTAGTTGGTTTTGAATCTTCAAGACCAAATTTCTTAAGCATGTATTTTATATATTTAGATTGGTTAAAGAATATGCCATCTTCTAGTTGTTTAATTTGGAGTCCTAGAAAGAAGTTTAATTCACCCATCATACTCATCTCAAACTCGTCGTGCACGATTTTATAGAAATCATCACATAGCTCTTGACAAGTTGATCAAAATATGATGTCATCAACGTATACTTGAACAATGATAATGTGTGACTCCTTTTTCTTAGTAAAAAGAGTATTATCTACTAATCCCATAGTGTATTTGTTTTCAACAAGAAAAGTCTTAAGTCTATCGTACCAAGCTTTTGGTGCTTTCTTAAGAACGTCTAATGCTTTCTTGAGTTTGAAGAAATGATGTAGTTTCTCAAAGTCGGTAAAACTGGGATGTTGAGCAACGTATACTTCTTCGTTAATAAACCTATTAAGAAATGCACTTTTAACATCCATTTGAAATAATTTAAAGTCATAGGCACATGCATAAGCAAGTAATATTCTGATAGACTCAAGCCTAGCTACCGGTGCACAGGTTTCATCATAATCAATCCTCTCTTATTGATTATAACCTTCTGCTACAAGCCTAGCTTTGTTCCTAGATACTACACCATTTTCATCCATTTTATTTCGAAAAACCCATTTCGTTCCAATTATAGTTTGATCTTTAGGTTTTGGAACTAATTTCCAAACATCATTTCTAATGAATTGGTTTAACTCTTCTTGCATAGCAATTATCCATGATTCATCTTTTATTGCTTTATTTGTGTTTTTCGGTTCAATGGTGGATACAAAACAAAAGTAATTACTTTGATTTTGGGCTTGTGACCGTAAGGTTCTTTGATTAAGTTTTCCTATGACCTTTTCTAAAGGATGACTTTTGGACTCTTTGATGTTTATAATCTTATTATTTAATGGTTCATCTTCCTTGTCATTTTCAATTATTTCTTGACTTTCTAAAAGTTGACTTTCAACTAAATCATCATCTACCAAAGGTGATGTCTTAGAGGGAGGTGGACTTTTGTCGAATGTTATATTCAACGATTCCTCGACAATCATTGTTTCTTTGTTTAATACAATGTAAGCTTTACTAGTTTGAGAATAACCAAGAAATACACCTTCATAAGACTTTGGGTCAAACTTGATGAGATAATCTTTAGTATTAAGAATGAAGCATTTACATCAAAAAACTCTAAAATATCCTAAAGTTGGCTTTTTGCCTTTATAAAGCTCATATGGTGTCTTGTTTAAGAAAGGACGTATTAAGACTCTATTTAAAATATATGTAGAGGTGTCAGCGGCATTACACCAAAACTTTTGAGGGATGTTTAGTTCATTAAGCATTGTTCTACTCATTTCTTGAATAATTCTATTTTTACTTCTACGACTCCATTTGATTGAGGTGTTCGGGGAGCCCAAAAGTTATGTGTTATACCATTTGTATCACAAAAGTTTCCAAATTGTGTTTCATTGTCAAATTCACGACCATGATCCGTTCGGATCGAAACAATTTTAACACCTAGTTGATTTTGAATTTTCTCGCTAAGAATTTCAAATTTATCAAAAGCTTCATTTTTGGTTTTCAAAAACAACGTCCAATTAAACCTTGAGTAATCATCTACTATGACCAAAGTGTATAGGTTGCCTCCATAGCTTCTTATAGCGGATGGACCGAACAAGTCCATATGCAAGAGTTCTAGACACTTAGATGTGGACACCATATTTTTAGACTTATGACTACTATGGGTTTGTTTACCAATTTTGCAAGCGTCGCAAAAGTATTGGTCATATTTAAGTTTAGGTAAATTCCTAACTAGCTCTTTTGAAGATAGGTTTTGTCTAAGTCTCATATTAGCGTGACCTAAGCGTCTATGCCATAGAGTTGAGCTATCACCTAAAGTTGTTAGACAAAGTTTGTCGTTAGATGTTTTATCTATTTTCATGACGTATATGTTATTTTTCCTAGGGAAAATGATAAAAAAATGCATCGAACTTGACACTTGTTGTCATTGTGTGTAGTCAACTATTTTTTTTTCATTGTAACACAAACCTTTTGAATTTTTGTCATTGTATGTAGCCAGTTAGGTGAATTTGTGTTATTGTATGTACCCAGTCAGGCTTAGCGTTACATCGTTAGTCCTTATTTACTAACGGTCGTTAGTAAATAACTTAAAATTTCGTTCTCTTACGTTTTTATTCATTTTCATCCGTTATTATACGTTTTCGTCCGTTTTAATACTTTTTCGTCCGTTTTATACATTTTGGTCCAATGCTTTCATCCGTTTTTTACATTTTCGTTTGTTTACTTTCGTTTTCGTACGTTTTCTTACGTTTTAGTCCGTAATTATACGTTTTCGTCCGTTTTTATACTTTTTCGTCCGTTTTATACATTTTGGTCCAATGCTTTCATTCGTTTTTTACATTTTCGTTTGTTTACTTACGTTTTCTTACGTTTTAGTCCGTTATTATACGTTTTCGTTCGTTTTTATACGTTTTCGTCTGTTTTCTTACGTTTTCATCCATTTTATGCGTTTTGTCCGTTTTTTTACGTTTTCATTCGTATTTATACGTTTTTCATCCGTTTTCTTACGTTTGCAACTGTTTTTATACATTTTCGTCTGTTTTTTTAAAGTTTTCGTCTGTTTTCTAACATTTTCATCTTTTTTTATACGCTTTCGTTGGTTTTCTTACTTTTTCGGACGAAAATGTATAAAACTTAAGAATACGGACAAAAACGTATAAAATGGATGAAGGTGTAAGAAAACAGATGAAAACTTAAAAAAAAGACGAAAACGTATAAAACAGACGAAAACATATAAAACAGACGAAAACGTTAGAAAATCGACGAAGACATTTAAAAACTGATGAAAACGTATAAAAACGAACGAAAAAATATAAAACGGATGAAAAACGATTGAAAACGTATAAAAACAGATGAAAACGGACGAAAACGGATGAAAACTTATAAAAACGGACTAAAACATATAAAAGCGGACGAAAACGTAAGAAAACGGACAAGAATGTAAGAAAACAGACGAAAACGTAAAAAACGGGAAAAAGCAACGGACGAAAAAGTATAAAAAACGGACAAAAACGTATAATAACGGATGAAAACGAATAAAAACGTAAGAGAACGAAATTTTAAGTTATTTACTAACGACCGTTAATATAAAAGGACTAACGATGTAACGCTAAGCCTGAGTGGGTACATACAATAACACAAATTCACCTAACTGGCTACGTACAATGACAAAAATTCAAAAGGTTTGTGTTACAATGAAAAAAAAAATAGTTGGCTACACACAATGACAACAAATGTCAAGTTCGATGCATTTTTTTGTCATTTTCCCTTTTTCCTAATCCCTTTAGCTATGGTGATACCATCTTTTAGTATTTTACTACCATTTTCTTCAAATAGTACTTTATACTTTTTATCACATAATTGGCTAATATTAAGTAGATTAAAACCTAACCTATCAACATGAGCAACATTTTCAATAGTTAGGGAGTTATGAGCGATCGTACCTTTGCCAATGATTTTGCTTTTAAGATTGCTACCAAAGGTCACATTACCTCCGTCATACTTATGGTATGTTGAGAAGAGGTTTTTGTTACCCGTCATGTGTCGTGAGCATCCACTATCTTTAATCCACTCATCAGGTTCAAATCCAACTTTCAAGCATACCTAAGACACAAATAACTCAAGCATTTGGTCCCCAATATCTCATGGGTCCGTTTGGATTAAACATACTATTTACTTGATTCATGTATGGAAATGATGGATAAGGGTTCCATGACATGAAATCTAAAGTTTGATATGGTCTAGGGAAGTTTTGAGTCAAACCGTTATGTTGATAGTTGGGTTGTATGTTGTGGTTACTCTTAGGAAAGTGGCGTTTGACAAAAGGTGTTTTATGTCGTCGTTGAGTAGTTTTTTTATCTAAATTCATTTTTAGCAAGTCGTACTCCTGATGTTACAGCAGGTTTTAGTTTAACACTATCCTTGGTTTTCTTTGTTACTTTGACAAATTTGCTACGGTCCATATCACAAACATTCTGTCCTGCTGAAGTCCCCACGGCACCATTTTTTACAACGGACGGATCCCTATTTTGGGTCCGTCTGGTCCGTGTTGTACTGCAGCAGTTTTGACAGTTTGTTTGTCTTTTTCGGCCGTTTTGTTTTGACTCTTTGGAATTAATACCTCATTAAATCCTAGCCCATTCATGTTTCCTGGTGTTTTTTGAATTCTAACTATTTCATCGGCACAAGCGATGTTTTTGTTAAACCTTTTAAATTTAGAATTATGTTCGATTAGAACATCTTGTGTGAGCTTTAGTGTTTCTATTTCAAGATTAAGCTATTGACATGATTTGCAACCATCTTCATTTGCTTTTCCCTTTTCTAATCGTTTTGCCTTTTCTTTTAACTCATAGACTTCATTTTCTAAAAATTCCTTTTTAGTCTTTAAAAATTTATTTTTAGTTATGATTTTTAGACTTAGCTCACATAATTGATTGTATTGTTTTTGCAAAGTGTCATCATCAATAAAAGAATAAGAAGAGTCGGAATGTACCTCGTTTGACTCATGTGCCATTAGAGCGATCTCTTCCTTGCTTGACTCTTCATCATCTTCACTATCACTCCAAGCACCGCTTAAAAAAGCTCGTTGAGTTTTGCTTTTAGGTGGCTTGGGACAATCTCCTATTAGATGACTTGCATCACCGCATCTAAAACAGTTTCTTTCACCTTTACCCTTTTTGTCATCCCGATCTTTTCGGAATGGCTTCTTTTCTTCTCGAGGTTGTCTTACAAACTTTCCTCTTCTTCTAAAGACCTTTTTAAAGTCTCTAACGGCCATGGCATACTCCTCATCTTCACTACCGGAGCAAGATTCGTCATCATCACTTGATTCTGCTTTTTCTTTTAGAGCAACGGATTTGATCTTCTCCCTTTTTCCTTTGATGATCTCTGAATCTTTCTCCATCACCATTTCGTGTACTTTGAGGTTTCCGATTAGCTCGTCTAGTGACATTTTTGAGAGATATTTTGATTCCTCAATAGCCGTCACTTTAGCTCTCCATTTCGGATGGAGTGCTCTAAGAAATTTTCTGACAAAGTTCTTACTACGAAAAGATTCATCAAGTGCTTTAAGTGATGTATTAATAGTATTAAAGCGAGCAAAGCCACAATCAATGGTTTCATCTTCAGGGATAACAAATTGTTCATATTGTTGAACAAGAAGATCAATTTTGTTATCCTTGACTTGTGAATTTCCTTGATGTGTAACAATCAAAGATTCCCAAATATCTTTGGCGGTTTCACACATAAAAATTCTTTCATATTCTTTTCTAGGCAAAGCATTATAAAGCATCATTTTAGCTTCATTATTTTTAGCAATTAATTTCTTTTGTTCATCAACGGAAATATCTTTTGTTGTAGAACTAAAATCCCCTTTAACAATAACAAACCAAAGATCTATATCTTTTGATTTTACATATGTTTCAAAACGGTTTTTCCAATAGATAAATCCATTGGTTTCAAAGAGTGGTGGTCTTTGCATAGATTGTCCTTCTTTAAAGTTTCCAGAACCATGGATCGTTTCAAGTATATAAAGTACAAATTATTTTAGAAATTCTTGAGCAAAGAGGCTCTGATACCAATTGTTGAAAACTAGAAGGGGGGTTGAATAGTTTACCGATTAAAAACTTTGTTTTGAAACCTTTTTGAAGATCAATTAATATTGATCTTTGATATGTTAGTGAAATATGCAAGCAATATATAAAGAGTAAATAAGGAAAGAAACAATCAAACCACAACAAGTTGTTTATAGTGGTTCGGTCTACAAGGACTCTTTTTCCTTGCCCTACTCCACTCCCTGAGTCTCACACTCGAGAGTTTCAACTTCACTAGTCAACAAGCTCCTTTCACCGGCGGAGAAAACCTTTACACTTCGCTTACACACTATTTCCGACACTAAGCTAGATGTCGAGTTCTTTTCAATGGTACAACTACTCCCACACACAAATGTATTTTAAGGACTAAAATACTAACCACTCACACTCACAAGATTATGATGGTTTGGTACAACAATGAAGTATGAATCAACACAAGATCATACAACGACTAACAAACAAGACTTCCAACTTCTCGTTGAAGCTTTAATATGACTTGATCTTCTTTGCTACAAAAGAGATCACTAATATGATATGAAACTGAGTTTAGAAAGGTTAGAGAGAAGGAATGTATGAGAGTATGATGGAAAGGGATGAAAAACCACTTGGTTTGGCTTTGCTATTTATAGCCAAAAACATCAGCAAGCACCACGGATGACGGACCCCTCAAAAGGGTTCCGCCCGTTATGCATTTTGGTGCCACCGAGGTCTGACAGCAAGATATCAAAATCTTGCCAAAGCCAATCATATCTATGCAAGATTGTGTAAGATATGTAGAGCCTAAATCTACATAAAATATCCAATGAAATCTTCCAATGATTTCAATGATGTATCACATGATGTCATGTGTTTGTTTTTCTATTCTTAGAAATATGCAAATACATAAGTAATGTTTAGTTTTTAAGAAACTAAAACATTCTAAAAACTACTATCATATATTATGATTTAAAGTTATATCAAGATATGATAAATCACAATGTAAATGCTTGAGTGATGAAGATATTATAAGAAAAAGCTTGTTTTAATATCTATTAAACTTGACAAGCTTTAAGCTTTATAAAAATTAAATTTACTTTTGTCGTGAACAAAACTTCGGTAAAGATCAAAAATATAAATAACATTTAATGACGATATTTGTATTAACAGTAACCTTTGCATAAGCTGTGCACCCGAATATCCTTAGTTTTTCCAGATTTGGTTTTCTGTTGTAGAGTGCCTCATATGGAGTTTTATCCACCAAGGCTCTTGTAGGTACCCGGTTTAGTATGTATATGGCGTGTCTGACTGCTTCCGCCCAAAATTTTAGTGGAAACTTCATTGCTTTCAACATGCTTCTAGTAGTAGATAACAATGTTCTATTTCTTCTTTCCACGAATCCGTTTTATTGTGGTGAGTAAGGTGCTGTCAATTGTCGTGCTATTCTATTTTCTTTACAGTATTTGGTGTTCATTAGATGTGAACTCACCTCCTCTGTCTGTTCTTAGCATCCTTAATTTTGATCTCATTTCCATTTCAATCTGTTGTTTGAATTCCTTGAAAGTGTTAAATGCCTAATCTTTCGATGTTAAAAAGTAGGCCTACATGAACCGTGTACTGGTGTCCACTAACAAGAAAATGAATTGCTTCCCAGAGTGTGTGGCTAGACTTATAGGGCAACAGAGTTATGCATATATTAAATATAAAGGGTTCTTCGATCTGAACTTGGCTTGACTTTGAAATGGAGTCCTACTGTGTTTTCCTAATAAGCAGGCATCACAAATTTGTTCTGCATGATTCTCAAAGTTTAGATGACCTAATCTAGTGTGCCACACCATGCTTTGTTATCTACATTTGCTAGGAGATATATGGTTGTTCCAATTTGGATGTTGTACAGTCTATACTTTGACCTAACAATCTTCATTGGCAACTTCTTATTCTTGTCATGAAAAGTCAGTTAGTTTCCTTCCATGATGATTTTACACCCGATCTCTGTGAGTTGTCCTAGAGTTAGTATGTTCCTCTTCAGGTTTGGAATGTAGTATACTTCTGATATAATCTTTTGTTCATGATTCCTACATCCTAATAATATAGAACCTCTTCCTTTTATTTCTACATATGATCCATCTCCAAAACGAACACGTCCTGTTATGTTTTCATCAATATCCCTGAAGTGATTCTTAGTCCCCGTCATATGGTTACTTGCACCATTATCTAAATACCAGATGTACCAGATGCTTGCATCTGTTGTAGTATACTTTCCGGGTTGAATTTGTCCTTCACTCAATAGTACTTCTTCATGTTTAGTCTCGTGTGTTGCCATTAACAATGATGGTTCTTCGTCTTCTTGGCTAAGGTTTGATTGTTCCTGCGCTGTCGGCAGTTGATTGCAGTCCTTTATGAAATGCCTAAGTTTTCTACACATGTGACATTGTACTTTGCTCATGTCCAACACTCGCTTATTCCATTTTGTGTTTGTTTTTGCATTGTGAGTTGAGCCTTCCTCTTTTCGAGTCGTTTTTATTTCTGTTGCTTTGCAGTTTCCTCGTGAATGTTTGATCTACCTCCGCGATTGTCGAATCACCTTCCTCTTTTCGAGTGTTCGCCTTGTGCGAATAGTAAGTTTTCCTGGCTTTCTCCATCTCCTCCTTTTTGAATTTTTATTCTTTCCTTAAATGATTTGAGTTTTCCAATGATCTCGTCTAAGGTAACTTCATCAAGATCATTGTTTTGTTCTATGGATGCGACGATTTGGAAGAACCAATCTGACGTGGAGTCTAATAGTTTTCGTACCAAGAGCGGTTGGTCCAATGTTTTTCCTAATTCTTTTGCCTTAGTGGCATGTCCGTTTAGTTTAGCTGTAAATTCATCCACCGAATCGTCCTCCTTCATTTGGAGTGTTTGAAATCCAATCATCAATGATTGTAGGCGTGCCTTTTGCACTTTTGCTTCTCCGACGTGTCTTCTTTTTAACGCATCCCATAGTTCTTTTGCTGACTTACATCCCGCAACTTGTAGTATCACATCTTCGGTCAATGCTTGATATAGAAAAGCAGTTGTTGCCTTATCCCTTTTCTCATCTAATTGCACATCTTTCTTAGGTTCTATCATCTCCCATAATCCGTTTGCTTCAAGTATTACTTTCATTTGGATAGCCCAAACGGTGTAATTTGTCGGTTTCAAAATAGGGCATTGATAATGATAGATTGGTGCTACGGGTTTTGTTGTTACTAAGGAGCTACTAAAATCTTCACTAGACATGGTTTCTATTTGTATGATCTTCACTTTCTAAAATTTTGGGGTTTTCCTAATAGTACAGGGAATAAATTTATATTAGTAGTATAATAGAAATCTAGAAGATTTAGATTTCTAACCTGAGTGTTGTGGATATGCAGAAGTGATCCCTTAAAAGACCCGTTCCCAAATAGAAGCGTCCTTCCTTTGTATTTCCAATAAGAGTGTTGTAAAATTTCAAAACATATGACATCCTTTTGTGTCGGTTCTTTGATACCGCTACCCACAAAAGTTTTCATCCATTTTTTTGTGTCACGTTACTATCCCCAACTATTTTTTTTCTTTTCCTTCTGTGTCGGTTCTTCCAATAAGAATGAGTTTTCCTCCCCCTTTTTTTTGGTATCACGCTACTGCTTCCCACAGAAGTTTTTTTTTTCTTTTCTTTCTGTGTCGGTCTTTTAATAGCCGGCTTCCCAGAGAAATAGATCAAAATGAGTTTTCCTTGTGTCGTTCATGCAGACTGCTCCCACAAGGTGTTCTTCACCAAATCAATCATTTGATTTGTTTATGATGTTCGTCCAATCGATCGTGTTCATCTTCTTCGTCAAGGGTAGATTGAAGTTGATTTATTCCTTCAATTTGGTTTTATGTCTTTTCAAGAGTGGGATTGAAGTAGTTTTGATCCGCGACTTTCGTCGGTTCTGGTTGTGCACTACCGTCTCCAACGTCTTCGATTGTTATTTATGTAAGTTTTGCTTTGTTACCGTATCCCACCGTATCCGTAGATTTTTCGGCCGGCGTAGTGATTGTTTCGGTCACAGCGTTTGGATTCGAAGAGCCTGTTTTGGCTTTGATACCAATTGTTGTCCCTAATCATTTTGATTTGCAAGAATTTACTTTAAAAATAATTGTATAGATCGATCTGTTAATTGTTTATAGACACTTGTTCATATATGGTCCAAAATGAACCATCGTGACCCTTCACCAACAGTCATAACTGTTTGTGATCTTCTATAACTACCAGTAACCGCTATTCGGTTATTAACTATAATACTAACATATTCGGCCCTTAGGCTTTACATACATAACATACTAGATACATAATATAAACGAGCAATAGATCGGGATTAGGTACACATATAATACTATTAAAGGGTAAATAAAATCGAGTGGAACAACATCAAATTCTTTTTTGCTTAGACTCCTACATGAATTGAATTGAAGATGGTAGATATTTAACAAGGTTTCAGTGTTTTTTCAACTAATTATAATAGTCACATATTTGCTATATGGGTATTATGTTAGGTCACCTGCTGCTGTTTTGTATTTTTCTTTTTCCGGTGGTAGAGCATGGTTTCCGACCTAGCTTTTGGGTAACCATGGTTTCCGACCTTTTGGTATCACCTCTGTTCTAATAAATGTGATTATGATAGCATCTTGATAGTCTTTTTTTTTGGGTAACCATGGTTTCCAACCTTTTGGCCGACTAATCCATGGAGTTTGAATATCTGTAATATGTGCAGGTTTGAGACAGTAGTGGAGATGTTTGATATTTCCAAATTGAACATCGAAATAAAGATAAACGCTCAACTTTTATCTCCAAATGTTTTTTATGGGGTCTATTTAGTCTTCAAACTCAGTGATTCAAGAAAATTTTCAAGTAAACCAACGTGTGTTAACCTAAAGTATAGAAAGGGACTTGAAAGTCTACATGCATATTTCGCAACATGGAGAGACAAGGACTGGATGATGATTGAGCTGTATCAATTCTTGAATCAGGACGAAGATGTTTTTTTTGAGTTTCTACTTGAGAGCTTTTCATCACACTATTGTGGAGAAAATGCAGTTTATGTTGAAGGCATTGAATTTCGAGCAATTGACAAAGTAAGTTTGAAATTATATCCCTGATCCATTATATACTCTTTTTATTTATATTATAGGATACATGCCAAAAAATTAAACTAAACCCATGTTCTATGTTGCATATTTAACATGGTTTGTATACAGGTGAAACATGAAGAAATTAGAAAATTGCAGGAAGTCAAACAAGTCTTGAAATCAAACATCAATGTGGATCAGGTGCAGCAACTCCCAACTAACTTTGAAGAAATATTCAAGATATGCAGAAATTACGATGAGTTGTTCTGGTTGGGCGAAGTCGACGAAAAGAAACTTCTTGTGCTTTCGGCAAAGGCAGCTTTATACAAATTCTCTAATGTGGATCTTCTTACTTCAAAACCATCAGCCCAGTCCAGGTTCGCTTCTTACATTATAGCTAATTTTGTTACAGTTTCCTTTATCTAGGGGCGGCAATTCTTGACTCTACATGAAACACGACCAAAACCGATACGAAAATAAACGGGTTAGGGTTGGGTGTAAACAAGTTTCGGGCCATGTTCGGGTTGGTGGGATACACGGGTCGACTTGCCGACACATTTAACCTATTTAACCTATGTAACTCGCTAATCAGCCAACTCAGTTAGATAAGCGGATTAAATGAATTGTGTTCAGAATATATATTTAAAGAAGTTAGTTACAAGTCTGACCTAATTATTTAAACAGGTTATGTTCGGGTTGGGGTATCCTCACTAACCCGAACCCTACACAGATTGCCAGCCCTACCTTTAAATGCTAAACTTTTTATGATTGTGCATCCAAATAAGCAGATGTCCCACAAAAAAACTAGATTTCTAGCTCAATGTATTTTGTTTTATGGTTAACAATTAATGATTCGTGAAGAAATGGTTGGCAAAAGTTTCACTTCTTGGATGCAGTTTCCTGTCTCTATATATAACTTAGTTCTTAATTTATCCTACATGCAGATTTCAAGAAGTGATTGAGCTTTTACCACAACAAGTATTTCATCTTAATTGCACGATCAAAAGTCAAATGTTGTCACAAGATACAGAATACGTGTGTTACCTTGTGTTCAAGCTTTCAGAAAAATGCCAGGGGCTGCATTGTCCAGTAGAAGTACGAGACGTACTCCACAAAGGAAACAATGAGGCTGAATTTGTTTATTTTATAACCCCAAGCGCATTAAACATAAATGGAATCACTCGGGTTCCAAAACAAAGAGAAGATGGATGGATGGATATTCAAGTGTGGAAGTTTAACTCAGCTCATGAATTCAAGGACGACTCTCTTTCTATGAATATGAAATTTACAAGCCATGAAGGAACTATGTCTGGCCTCATTGTATGTGGCCTCGAGTTTCGACCAGTGTAAAAGAATTTTTTGTGTTCTCATTAACATTAGTTTTTTTACTATGAGTATCGAAAAATGCTGAGTGGAACCTGGATAGTTATAAAATCATGTACGTGTGAAGATTCATGTTCTTTGTGCGTGTTTACATTGGGTGATTTATATAAATAAATTATTTCTTTTATCAATTTATGTTTTGTGACAAATGTTAGAAAGTGACTTAAACTTTAAGGGTTATTTGGTAAATTTGGTAATTTTGTGACTTATTTTACAAGTTTAATTCGAATTTGGAAACTTTCTTATGACGGTTAGTTTGCTCTATAAATAGGGATTATTTACATTAGTTTTCTTTGTACCTTTTGAATAATAGTTTGGTACCGTTTAATTAGTGTTTGGGTACCTTTGGAATTAGAATTTTGTTTTTTATTTGGTTTGGTAATTTGAATAAAGCTTCTGCTTCGTTTGTCAATTTTGTTTGTTTGTTTTCGTTCTTTGAATTACCCACAAGTGGTATCACAGCTAGGTTCGTTTAGCCATTAGGAAGAAAAAGAAAAGAAAAAAGAAGTTCGTTAGGGTTCTTTCGATTGGGTTCTTTCATCGGTTCGTTTTTGAGATTTGCATTCGTTCTGAATTTAAGGTTTTTGAATCGTTAGTGAAAATCGTTTTTGTCAATTTGGAATTAATTTGGTTCGTCAATTTGGATTTTCTTTGTCACGTGGGGATTTTGTTGGAATTGGGCTTTTGAGTAAATAAGATAACAGTCCACTCTCAGTTTGGCATTTATATTCGATTGACTAAATTTAGTATAAACAATGGTTTGAGGAATTTGTTTGTTTAATCAATTTGTTATTTGTTCTTGTTTCATTTTGGGTATATGAATTTGGACCGTAATTCTTATCGTATAAGTGGGTCATTAGAATTATTATCCGTATTAATATTTGGCGCGTTTGAATTATGAAAGCTCGTTCGTCAAGTTATTTATTAGCTTGAGTTTGTTTGATATTTGGATAATAAGTTTCAAGTTGGACCGTAATACTTATCAAATAAGTGGGACGTTAGAATTTGAATTTGAATTTGGCATTTGAAATTTGGAAATTGATTCGGTGTTTGAAGACTTGGTTCAAGTCGTTTGAATTTTGTTCGATCATTGGAAATTTGTTAGTTTTAAATTTTGGATCTTCGTTTGTCGGGCTTTTGAAGATGGTTGCCTGAATTTGATAATCTTTGGTGAAGATCGTTTGAGCCGATTTGTTTGGTTAACCGAGTTTGAATTTGTCGGTTAACGTTTGATTGTTCGTTTTGAAGATTATCGGCGTTTGTATTTTTTCGGTTTGTTTTTGGATAGTTTTGGAATCGATCGTTCGCTTTGAATTAGGCTAGCATCTCTAGCATTTGGAATTTGAAAATTTGAATTTGAAGACGAAAGATTCGTTTGGTTTGAAATTTCGAATGGATTTGAAGTCACGGTGGAGATTGTTAGAAAGTGACTTAAACTTTAAGGGTTATTTGGTAAATTTGGTAATTTTGTGACTTGTTCTAAAAGTTTAATTCGAATTTGGACACTTTCTTGTGACGGTTAGTTTGCCCTATAAATAGGGATTATTTGCATTAGTTTTCTTTGTACCTTTAATTAGTGTTTGGGTTCCTTTGGAATTGGAATTTTGTTTTGTATTTGGTTTGGTAATTTGAATAAAGCTTCCGCTTCGTTTGTCAATTTTGTTTGTTTGTTTTCGTTCTTTGAATTACCAACAAATATAATGGGATCAGCAATATGACTAGATCCACGATATGAAAAGAAGCTCAATTTTGACAATTGAGTAATGCCTAGCGTCTTTTGAAAAACTCATTTTCTATTGGGGAATTTTTCAAAAAGACAGAAGTGTTACAAAAAGTTTTACCAAGAAAACACTATAATTAAAAACATGAACTTGATTTTTGTAATATAATTTTCAATAGTTATTCAATGCATGAGAGTTGATCAATACTCCGAGAATGAGTAACCAATTTGGAGACTTCTTCGAGATGCCAAATTATATTAGATCGGCGCCCGAACGTAGGGGCGTGCACGGTTCGGTTTGGGCCGGTTTTTGGCTAAAACTGAAACCGAACCATAATGTTTGATTTTTGTAGAATCCAAAACCGAAACCGTTCGGTTTTTGGCGGTTCGGTTTTTTCGGTTTGTTATCGGTTTCTGTTCGGTTTTTCGGTTCTAACCGTTAATATTTGGGTATGGCCAAATTATACCAACAAACTTGTTTTACGTACAAAATTAGTTATTCTTCTTTACCTTTTTTCAATCTAAGCATAATAATGTTTATTGCATAATTCTATAATTACAAACTTATAAATGAGACGTACACATACAAATGAACATACACGTAGTATAATCATTATCGAATACTTGTATATTCACATAAAACACGCGACACGACAAACACACATATAAATATAAACGTTAAGATAAATATATAATAAATCCACTCACAAAATGAATATGAATTTATAAATTTGATTTATTTAGTTATTTAATCATATTATATAAATTAGATATTATTATATAATAAAACCGGTTCGGTTCGGTTTTTGCGGTTTGGTTTTTGGACGAAAACCGAAACCGAACCCTATTTCTCGGTTTTTGAAAAAGTAAAAAGCGAACAATCGGTTTTTAGTTTTGGTCGGTTTTTCGGTTTTCGATTCGGTTTCGGTTTTTTCTATTTGTTTTGCTCACCCCTACCAGAACGAATGAGATCAGAAGAATGCTTTTTTGAAGGTTAATTCCTTACAAGAATTGGAAGAAAAAAAAAATCCTCTTTTGTTTCTCAACTTTCATTTTATCAATAACGTTGTAGATAAATAATTTCATTACAATTATGGCACATTCATCATTACCCGAAACGCGTACCTTATGTAACATCTTGTAGCCAACAAGATCATTTTCCCAAAACGGACATAATATATAAAACCATAACATAGTAAACTATTAAAGCTTCTAGCCATGCATGCACATGAACCAAATGAATGCTTAACCCAAACATTCACCCCCTTAATCGTTTGTTCACACCCTTTAGTCACAACAGCTTTAATCACCTTCTTTTCGAACTATCTTGATTCTCGACCTTTCCCGAACACCCGAACTCCACCTCGGTCACATCCAAAGTCTCTTCTAGCTTAACCCCTTTTGATTGTTCACAATAGTTGTAACATGTAACATGGCATCCCGTTAGACAGTTCATTACCATCTCGACTTCTCCCGGATCCAGGGCCTCTTCCTCGACCACATCCAAAGCCACCCTATTTAAACTTCCACTGCCATAACGCTCACACCTTGTTGTTTCTCTGTAACACCCCAATTTTTATGGTTTTAGTCAAAAATATATATATTGCTTCGAGAATAGAAGTTGGTTAAAAAGAAAAGAGGAAGTTTAACAAAAACTTGTTATGCATAGTCTTATTATATTAAACACAGTAGTAAACTAAATAAGATCACTCAGCTTGACTTGGATGTGCATTTTTCTTCTTACCCTTACCGCACCACCTTCTACATTTTTCTTCTTTCCCATACCAGCAACACCTCTTGCAGTCTTCTTTCCCCTACCCGCTTGACTTGGACCTGTTTGACTTTTGACTTGGAGCAGCTTGACTAGGACCTTTTTTAGAAGGAGCAACTTGATTTGGACCTTTTATAGTTGGAGCAGATTGACTTGAACAACTTGCAGCTTTTCTTTTTTTTTCCACCTGCATTGGAATGGTGTGTCCCTTGCATGTTCTCTTGTTATGTCCTGGAATTTTGCATATTGCAGACTTCTTCCTCTTCTTGTTTTGTCTTCCTGGTTGAGGATGATGATTGGCTGGAGGGATTTTTGTTGGAATGTCACACTTAAGCCACATAGTTCTCCTAGTAATAGGGTCAATCTTGTATTAGTAAACTTGTCGCCATGTGTCCAATCTATAACAAGGAGTTTTAGATGCCAAAATATTAAGCTATTTTTTACTTATCAAATCGACTGATTGTCTGATGATTCACAAGAGAACCACAAGGACAGCCTCAAACTGTCACTTCAAGACATAAAGTTGGCCACAAAAACTTTCAATCAATAAAATCTCATTGGACATGGAGATTTTGGGAATGTGTACAAGGGTCACACTCATGGGCATAACTTCATTGCTGCACAGCGGTTGGGTAGGAAATCTGTAACCACCCGCATTTTTAGGTTACTTTTCATTTTCGAGAATTTACTATTCACATTCACTATTCATCTCGTAAAATTTTTAATCCACATTCTCGTAAGATAAATTATTTTAGTAATAACCTGAGAGTTCGACCATCGTTAGATCATTTTCGCAAAAGTTATTAAGTAAACATCGTTTTAAAGTTTCATTTTAGACGGTCCACCGTTTAAACATCACACGTATAACGAAAATCAACTCTGACAATTTTCCTCGCATCAGATAAATTTTTAGATCACTCATGATTAATTTGAGAATTTTTAAGATTTATTATTTTTAATACCAAATAAGCTCAGCGCAGAACAAAACTAAACTTACGTTTTAAACAGTTCTACTTACATCCAGACTTAACGATTCCTGCATTGTGTTTCTAATATGTTTTTGAAACTTTTACATTTTTTGGAAAATTCAAACATATTTCCCTCCTTCTTTGACCATAAAGAAATTAAGCTTGTACGTTATGCGTTTTTGCTTAAATCGCGTAACTTTTAAACTTCACGTATAACTGTTAAGTTTTCCCGCGTATGATGAAAACCAAAGTTTGACATCTCATACCACTTTTAGACTAACTTTAGTCTACTCTAAATAAATTCACGGTCGTTTCCCTGAAATTTCGTTCTTTTCCGATAAACTGCGAATTACGCGTTTTTTACCCGTATTTCCAGCTTTAAGCAGTATTTTTGCACCCAATGAGACTTATCACCCATTTTATATTTTTAGATTGAGTATAATGATGAGTCTCATCATTCCTACAAGTTTTTTATTTTTACGATACCCGGTTTTACGTTTTATGGCTTCGGTTGGCATTTAACGGAACCAAAACTTAATCTAAACTCAAGATAAGACCAAGGCTTATCATCTAAGCCTTGTCATACAATTGTGGCAGACCTTAGGGGGGGATTCATCATTTTGGTGGCAAAATCCTAACCATAGTTCCTTTAGATCATTACAATTGTCCTAACCTAACCATGGTTAATATTTAACCCAATATATGGTTAACCAAACTTACCCTCCTATAAATAGGAAGTTCAATGCATCCTAAGAACCCTCACAATCTATTTTGGGTCGTTCATATCACAAATCATACATATCTTCCATCATTTGATCTATAAACTCCAAGTTTATGCAAGGAAGTTCCAAAGATCAAGCTTCTACATCAAATCTCTAGCAAGTTTAAGTGATCTTCTTGAGTTTAAATCCAATCAAGTCACTTATTACTTCATTACCAACTCTTCAAGTTTGCAAGGGTGCCAAGGTGTGGAAAGCTAGCTCAATCCGAAGTCCTAAGTGTTCAATCAACGTCCGATCCTTACTAGTTACTCCTTTCTTATTGAAAGCCAAAAGTTGTAAGCAACTTATCACCACCATCATCTCATCTTTATTATTCATAATCTTAACTATTTCATGCTATATATATAGTTACTATGTTGATTCATGATGTACATATACTCAATCACTTGTTTTAATTCACATATTGTCATAAAAGTAACAAACTAGTAAACTAGTCATATTCTACACATGTAAGACCATTAAAAACAGTAACATAAGGACTTTCTAGCTTACATAATATGTTAGACAAGATAAAAAGGTAATCATAGCAATTTGAATCACCCGAAACGGACAAACGAGTCAAAAGTTATAAGCAAAAGAAGTTAGCGAAACCTAAACGCCGAAACTGCCAATAGCTTGCTGTTTTGAGTTCTGCCGTTTTAAAAATGGTACTTCTGGTCTGAATCATCAAAAAGTGAAAACACGAAAGTTGTCCGGAACGACGTTTTCCTTGCATTGTAAAGAAGCTCGGACCTTGAAAACGCATAAATAGGCCAAAATCTTTCAAAAACAGAAACTACCGTAAATATAGTCTCATAACTATACTTTTGTCACAACTAAAAGCAAACCAAGAGGCCTAATAGCCATAAGCCAAGACCACGGCTACGGCTAAGGCCAAAGCTAAGTCTCAAGACTATGGTAGTCAAGACCAAAGTCACGGCAAGGCCATGGCTAAAGCCTCAAGGCTTGTTTGCCCAAGACCGTTAACTATGGTAATTATATTTATGAAACGACGAGAACTTGTAAAAACTAGATACTTATTAAAAACATGATAAACTTTATGTTATAACAATCTTCACTCAAAACATATGTTGTATCTACTAAGTGCTACAAAAGTAGGGAGCTTCATGTGAGGGGTTTCATTTGAGTAAAACGTATCGACGAGTTGCTGGATTTACGATTTAAAGTGTCCTAGCTCCTCGAACGTTTACTGCATGACCTCTGAATTATGATGGCCCAAACGGTAGTACGATATCTATAAACTAAACATGTTTTCACAACTAGACCATTTCTATAAGTGACATACACAAATACCATGTACTACATCATGATCAACATAGAGACGTATATAGGATGGTTTATGTTTTCCTAAACATTATTCCAAACCTAAGTCGCAACATTCTATTTTAGGTTGCTCGTAGAAGTTCCCACGGCATATCCATCATTCTCATTATACATTTGCTATCATTTACTTTGAGGTGAGTTCATAGCCCCACTTTCTATTACTTAATTGTTTTACAAACCCTTGGGGGAGATACATGCTTTATTTTAAACCAAACACATTGCTTTCAAACTATATACTTATCTGATTGTTATTAGCACTAAGTTACCGCATTTGCCAAACTTAAGTCCCTTAATCATGAATCATTAATCACTATGTGAGAGTGGGCGCGAATATTGTGAATAGATCTATTGGGATTGACGAATCCCATTTGTGTTGGCCCCATTAAAGGCAAACAAACGCACTATATTTGAGTAACATTGGTAAAAACGGCAATTTTACCTGATAGGGCACGCACCGACATTTTCTCCAATTAATTTTGGAACACGTTAATGCCTTGATTGCATGATGCTTAGTCTAATAATAACTGTTTTGGTTTTCAAACCATTGGTGTGAATTTATAACTTACACTACAAACATAATGTGTTCAACCATCAAACAAACTCTATGAATTCACTCAACCTTTGTGTTGACAATTTTAAGCATGTATTTCAGGTCCATATTGTACGAGGTTGGCACGGAGGAGCACGGATACTCAAGAAGGCTATAAATTTTATTATCATTCGAAAACCTATTTAATGTATTTTGTAAACAATGGAACCAACTGGAACCTCATTTTTGTAAACTCTGATATTTATATAAATCGAATGATAAATCTTTTAAAACGACTCCATTAGAGTACGTTTTCTATTGTTATGACTGTTGTGCCATGAAGTAACACCCAGTTTGAATTCCGCTGCGTATCACGAAATTGGAGGTGTTACAAAATCTGCTGAAGGAGAAGCTGAATTTGTGACAGAGCTTGAAATCCTTATGGAGTATAAACATGAAAATGTAATTGGTCTTGTAGGCTACTGTGATGAAGAGGATAAGAAAGTTATTGTCTATGAGTATGCATCCTGTTAAAATGTATAACCCGATATCCCCTTGTGTATTCTCTTGGTTGTTGTTTATGTTTCAGGTTTGGCCCAAGCCCATGTTCTGCCTCAATCCCAGCTCTTCTAGTTCCAAGCCTATGGTCCAACGGATCTCTTCATGGCCTGCTCTCCTCTTGTATCCGTTGGAAGTCCGAGTATAAAAGAGCTGCTTATCTCTTCATCTAGCGTTAGAAGAGTGATTTGGTTTTTGTGAGCCGTTATAAAAATTTCACTTTCTCTTTGTATAGATCTTGAGACTGAACTCAAGATCTCATCTATCTTTTTATTACTGTTGTTGTCTTGTAAAACTATTATCAAGTTAGATAATAGGATCACACCAGAGTAGCTGTGGTGATCTATTTTTGGTTGGTTGTTATTCCGCTGTGAACTTTGATCAGTTTGAGTAATACAAAAGTGTTTGGTTTCTCCATATCATGAATTTCTACATGGTATCTAAGCCAGGTTGGTTTAAAAAAAGGGTTTCTATATTTCTGTGGATCTTGGATCTGGTTGTTCGTGGCTTGGTTGTTCTGTTGCCTCCTAGACTAAGTGAATCTAGGAGAAACAGTTCGATTGTGCTGCGGAGATAGCACTGTAACACCTCTTGTCTCTCTCCTTTTATTTATGTTCTTTATTTTTCTGTTTAGAATGCCGGAGGATAGGTTGAGGAACATTTGAGTAGTTGTGATTGGTTGTTGGAGATTATTGTTGTTTGTGGAGGTATAAGGTGTTGCTGCTCTTATTTATCTGTCTGTCTGATTGTTGTTTGGCTGTCTTTAATTTTTGGTATTATGTCTGAACATGGTAATTCTGACGATGAGGGTGTCAGTGATCCTGTCACTCTTATTGGTAAACTTGATGTTAGTAATCCTCTTCATTTGCATCCTAATGACTCTGCTGTGCTTACTGTTATCTTTGTCAAACTTAGAGGGACTGAAAATTATCAAATTTGGGCTAATGCTATGCTTCTTGCTCTTGAGGGTAAGAATAAAATTGGTTTTATTGATGACTCTTGTAAAAGGTCCATTACTGATGAGGTTCTATCTAAGCAATGGGATAGAGTCAATGCTGTTGTTTTAGGATGGATTTTGAATTCTATCTCTGAGGAGTTATTCCTTGGCCAAATTTTCTCAAAAAAAGCTAAACATGTTTGGAATGAGTTAAAGGAAACATATCATAAAGTTGATGGTTCTGTTATATTCAACCTGCATCATAAAATCAGTTCTTTGAAACAAAATGGGTCAAATCTGTCTGACTATTATCATAAGTTGAATGCCTTGTGGAAACGATATGATGCCATGGTTGAGTTGCCTAATTGTGTGTGCACTGCATCTGATGAGTTTAAAAAACATAATCAACTGCTGAAACTTATGCAATTCTTGATGGGTCTTGATGAGTCTTACATGAGTATTAGAAGTTCTATTATGTCTAGAGAGACCTTACCTGATGTTAAAGGGCTTATGCCATTATCTCTGGTGAGGAATCTCACAGAGTGGCATCTGGAACCAATTATGGTAGCTCTCAAAGGGTTCAGACCTCTGCCTTCCTAGCAAGTGGTCCTGCTAGAAACAATTTCCAAAAAAATCAGAACTCTTATACTAATGCTAGACATAACTCTAATGCATTCAGACCTAACTCTAACACTGGGTTCAAACCTGGTGGGAATAATGTGACTAGACCTAATATGAATGTTAACTCTGAAGTTGTGTGTGAGCATTGTGGTTATACTGGTCATACTATAGACAGATGCTTTAAAATCATTGGGTATCCTGCTGATTTTGGAAAAAAGAAAGGGGGACAAGGTGGTAAGAGTAAAAATGTTGCATACAACTCTGTTGGGTCCTCAGGGTCTGAAAGTCCCTCTGGATCCTCAGGGTTCACTGATGAGCAACTTGCCACTTTGGTCTCCCTCATTAAGGAAACAAAAATGTCTGAGAAAAATGTCCAAGCCAACATGGCAGGTACTTACTTTAATTCTAGCAAATTGTTCAATGACAACTTCGATAAATTTTTTTGTTCCAGTTCTAGTTCTATGATAAAAATGAAATATGTTGGAAAAGTTGTGGACTCTGGTGCTAATCAGCACATGACCAATAGTGAGAAAGAGTTAGAAAATGTATATGATATATCTCATCTTAATATCAAAGTGTCTCACCCAAATGGCACTAGTGCCATCATCTCTAAAATTGGAAACCTTAGACTTGGAAATGGTCTTGTCCTAGTTTGATGTGCTTGTCATTCCTGATTATTGTGTAACCTTGATCTCTGTTCATAAACTTGCTAAAGATAATAAGATCTTAGTTGTGTTTGATGAAAGTAAATGTTTCTTTGTGAATCAGGATTTGAATCTGAAAAACATTCTGGGGATTGGTAAACAATGTGGTGGCTTATACTATTTAGATACTGAAGGTACTAAATGTGATAATGTTAATATTGAGTATAAGTGTTCTTTGTCTCTCTATGAGTGGCACTGTAGACTTGGCCACCCTGGTGACCCTGCACTTGATGTTCTAAAAGGTTACTTGAAAATTGGAAAAAATGATAAATATGAGGTTTGTGAAATCTGTCAAAGAGCTAAACAGACTAGAGAACCCTTCCCTCTAAGTGATCATAAATCTAAAATTCTTGGTGATATTGTTCATCTTGATCTGTGGGGCCCCTATAAGGTAGTCAGTCACTCTGGGCATAGATATTTTCTTACCATAGTTGATGATTATACTAGAGCTGTGTGGGTGTATCTTATTAAATCCAAGGATGAAGTTTTTGAGTCTATTAAGACCTTTTACAATTTGATAAAAAATCAGTTCAAAAAAACTGTTAAAGTGTTTAGAAGTGACAATGGAACTGAATTTCAAAATCAAACCTTTAACAAGTTTTGTGATAACATGGGGATCACTCATCAAACTTTTGTTCCTTACACCCCACAGCAAAATAAGGTGGTTGAAAGGAAACATAGACATCTCTTGAATGTGACCAGATGCCTTATGTTTCAGGGGGGAATACCCTTAATATTTTGGAATGAATGTGTGCTAACTGCTACTTATCTTATTAACATATTGCCTTCTTCTGTGCTAAATGGAAAATCCCCTTACCACATGATTTATAATTGTCCTCCTAATCTCTCTCTTATCAGAATGTTTGGTTGTCTTGGTTTTGCTACTATTCTTAACAGTCATGATAAGCTTACCAGCAGATCTGAAAAATGTGTTATGATAGGTTATTCTGGTTCTCAAAAAGGGTACAGGCTCTACAGTCTTGATAGATGTCAGTTTTTTGTGTCTAGAGATGTTAAATTTTTTGAGTCCATATTTCCTTTTAAGGAATCTATATCAAATGGTATTAAGAATAAGCATATTGAAACTGATGTCTTTCATGAAAATAACCTGTTGAATTTTTTTGATCTAAATAACCCTGAGCTTCCTAATGATGATGAGAGAGATGTTTCTAGACATAATAGTGACCTTGAGTCACTGAGTGGAGGTAGCCCCTCTGCAACTCTTGAGGACAATGTGCACACTGATGATTCACCATCTGGATCTTCTAGTGATAACATTGATGCCAGATTGCATGATGTTGAGGCAGCCACACTTGATGAAAACCACACTTCTGAAGGAAATGTTGATCCCAACATAAATACTCAGGGTACTCAAACCTTAAGAAGATCTTCTAGAACTTCTGTTTTTCCAAAAACCTATAATGACTTTGTTGTTAAAACCAATGTGAAATATGGGATTGAAAAATATGTTGGGTATTCTAACTTAAATGGTGAAAACTTGTGTTTTGTCACTCAATTAAATAAGAACTGTGAACCCAAGTCCTTCTTTGAAGCATCTCAAAACCCCTTATGGGTTGATGCTATGAACTTAGAAATTGCTGCCTTACTTGAAAATGATACTTGGATGTTGTTGAACTTCCCATAGGCAGAACTGCCTTGAACTCCAAATGGCTGTGGAAACTTAAATATAAAGCCAATGGTGAAATTGAGAGGTACAAGGCTAGACTTGTTGCCATGGGGTGTGCTCAAAGGGAAGGGGTAGATTATGAGGAAACCTTCTCTCCTGTTGTTAAAATGGTCACTGTGAGATGTGTGCTTAATATTGTTGTTGTGAATTCCTGGACCATTTTTCAACTAGATGTTAATAATGCTTTTTTATATGGTGAGCTTGATGAATCTATTTACATGAGACCTCCACAAGGGTTCTATGTTGGTAATAAGAATCTTGTTTGCAAACTTAAAAAATCTATCTATGGTCTTAAGCAGGCCCCTAGACAATGGAATGCTAAGCTCACCTCTGTGCTCAATGAAAATGGATTTAGTCAAAGTAAATCTGATTACTCTTTGTTTACTAAATCTGATAATGGTGTGTTTCTTGCTCTCCTTGTTTATGTTGATGATATAATTGTGACTGGAAATGATCTTGGTGAAATTGAGAAGTTTAAAATGTTTTTGAAAAATAAATTCAAGATAAAGGATTTGGGAAAGCTTAAATACTTCCTTGGTATAGAAGTTGTTGACTCTGATAATGGAATTTGTCTGAATCAGAGGAAATATGTGCTTGATTTGCTATCTGAATATGGTATGCTTGCCTGCAAACCTTCCAAGACTCCTTTGATGTCTAAACTGTCTATATCCAATATTCCCACTGATACTGATCCTGCCCTTGTGAACATGGTTGATTATCAAAAGCTCATGGGAAATCTTATATATTTGACCAATACCAGACCTGATATATCATATAATGTGCATTGTCTTAGTCAATTCATGCATTCACCTTTAACTTCTCATCTCAAAATTGCTTTTAAAATTCTGAGATACCTTAAAGGATCTCCTGGTCTTGGGATTCATATTACTAAGAATCCTGGAGTGTCTCTTAAAGGATACTCAGATGCTGACTGGGCCAAATGCATTGTCACTAGGAAGTCTGTTACTGGTTATTGTGTTTTTATGAATGAGAATCTCATCTCTTGGAAAAGCAAGAAACAAAATACTCTCTCCAAATCTTCTGCTAAGGCTGAGTACAGGGCCCTTGCATCTTTAACCAGTGAGATCATTTGGATTTTGAAAATTCTTCAGGATTTGCAATGTATAAATCTGCTGCCAGTTGATCTGCACTATGACAGTAACTCAGCTATCAAAATAGCTGCTAACCCTGTATTTCATGAGAGGACCAAACACCTTGAGATTGATCTCCACTTTGTGAGAGAAAAAATTTTAAATGATGTTGTGAAAACTGTGAAAGTAGATTCAGCGAATCAAATTGCTGATATCTTTACCAAAGGGTTGGACATTTCTCAGCATCAGTGTCTTGTAGAAAAACTTGGGATGATTGACCTCTTTGGAATATCGGATTAAGGGGGGGTGTTAAAATGTATAACCCGATATCCCCTTGTGTATTCTCTTGGTTGTTGTTTATGTTTCAGGTTTGGCCCAAGCCCATGTTCTGCCTCAATCCCAGCTCTTCTAGTTCCAAGCCCATGGTCCAACGGATCTCTTCATGGCCTGCTCTCCTCTTGTATCCGTTGGAAGTCCGAGTATAAAAGAGCTGCTTATCTCTTCATCTAGGGTTAGAAGAGTGATTTGGTTTTTGTGAGCCGTTATAAAAATTTCTCTTTCTCTTTGTATAGATCTTGAGACTGAACTCAAGATCTCATCTATCTTTTTATTACTGTTGTTCTCTTGTAAAACTATTATCAAGTTAGATAATAGGATCACACCAGAGTAGCTGTGGTGATCTATTTTTGGTTGGTTGTTATTCCGCTGTGAACTTTGATCAGTTTGAGTAATACAAAAGTGTTTGGTTTCTCCATATCATGAATTTCTACACATCCAGAGGAAGTCTTGATCAGTATGTGAGCGATGATAGTCTTACGCGGGTGATGCGGCTTAAAATATGCATCGATATTGCAGTCGGGTTGAAGTTTCTTCATGGAACTGATTCAAGTCCAGAAATGGTAATACACAGGGACATCAGTAGCAACAACATTCTACTCCTTGATGATTGGAAGGCAAAAATTAGTGATTTCGGGCTTTCCTTAGTATGTCCAACAAACCAGGATATAGACTATGTCATAGACAATGTTACAGGCACAGCTGGCTATAGTGACCCACTATACTCGAAAATAGGCTTCTTAACCAAAGAGTCTGATATATTCTCATTGGGTGCGGTCTTATTTGACATATTGTGTGGGAAACTATCATCTGTAAAACTAGATGACGAGTATCTTTATTTACCCTTTTTGGCTAAACAGCACTATCATTTAGAAAAACTTGATGAGTTAGTGTTCGAGGGTATCAAAGAACAAATTGTGCCAGAGTCATATATTATCTTTACAAGGATTGCCCTTAAATGCTTACATCACAGGAGAGAAAGACGACCAACAGCTGATGAAGTGGTCAAAGAACTCAAGAAAGCATTGGAATTTAGGTAAGTTTCTATACTTTGACAAAATTGGCTAACTTTTGATTCATATATATCTAAACTATGGCCTTCAACTGTTTTATAAACTGTAAGAAAGTAACTGTGTGAAACATGAGTTTATTAATTGATTAATGTATAAGCAGGAGGATTATGAGAAATGGAAGCCCAAATTGCCTAAAGACTACAAAGAAATAGTCCAGATGTCAAAGTACCCTGAAATATATTCTACCATTAAGAAAGAGGATCTTTACACCATTTTTTTGAAGGGAATCCTCCTTCAACAAGACAAAGTGGTAATCAGTTCATCTTGTATCTCGTTTATTTGGTATTTTCCAGTTTTCTATATATCTTTTCCTTTGTGACGAATAATTTGAGATCACACATGCATTTACACATGATTAAAATTGAATCTGATTTATATTTTATTTTATGTAACAGTTGATGTCATTCGATGGTAATGGAGAACGAAATAAAATGGTATCAGCGGAAATGTTTTCTTACATAAACAGTTGTCCACATGAGTGGAAATCTCTTCAAGAATCAAGGTTATTCTCTTTACCTCTCTGAATTTATCCGTACATAAGTCATAAGCATAAATATGCATTTCTGTTAGATGTATATATATATTTTTCTTTGAAAAAATATAGTTACTTTACCGGATTATGCATGACAAGCTATTTACGGGAGCATTTTACAACCTACCTATGTATTTTGAACTTGCATTGTGGTTCTTTTTTCTTGCAGTGTTGTGTATTATAAAAGAAATTATCTTATTTTCATGAACTGGATTTCTTAGTCCTTCCGTTGAGAGAGAGAGTTATAAATGCCCCATATTGATAAACTCAGTGCTTCTGTATTATACTATTAAAGGGTAAATAAACCCGAGTGGAACAGCATCAAAGTCTTTGTTGCTTAGACTCCTACATGAAGATGGTAGATATCTAACAAGGTTTCAATGTTTTCTCGACTAACTATAAAAGTCACATATTTGGTATATGGGTATTATGTTTGAAGTTTCGTAGCTGGATTTTTTTTTTCAACCGGTGGTAGAGGCGTAGAGCTATACCCCTATTTTGGGTCCACTGTTCTAATGACTGTGATTTTGCTTGCATCTTGCTAGTCTATTTTTTATAGGTTGAATATCTGTCATATGTGCAGTTTGAGACAGTAGTGGAGATGTCTGATATTTCCAAATTGAACATCGAAATAAAGACAAATGCTCAACTTTTATCTCCAAATGTTGTTTATGGAGTCTATTTAGTCTTCAAACTCAGTGATTCAAGAAAATTCTCAAGTAAACCGATGTGTGTTAACCTAAAGTATAGAAAGGGACTCGAAAGTCTACATGCATATTTCGCAACATGGAGAGACAAGGACTGGATGATGATTGAGTTGTACCAATTCTTGAATCAGAACAAAGATGTTGTTTTTGAGTTTCTACTTGAGAGCTTTTCATCATACTATTCTGGAGAAACTGCAGTTTATGTTGAAGGAATTGAATTTCGAGCAATTGACAATGTAAGTTTGCAATTATATCTCGAAGCTCCATTCTAAACTCTTTTGTTTACATTATATAGAGGTCGGGTGCATGCCAAAAAATTAAACTAAAACCATGTTCTGTATTGCATATTTAACATGGTTTGTATACAGGTGAAACATGAAGAAATCGGAAAATTGAAGGAAGTCCAACAAGTCTTGAAATCAAACTTCAATGTGGATCAGGTACAACAATTGCCAACTAACTTTGAAGAAATATTTAAGGCATGCAGAAACTATGACGAGTTTTTCTGGTTGGGCGAGGTCAACGAAAAGAGACTTCTTGTGCTTTCGGCAAAGGCAGTTTTATACAAATTCTCTAATGTGGATCTTTTTACTTCAAAACCATTAGCCCGAGTCCAGGTTTGCTTCATTATAGCTATTTTTATTACGGTTTCCTGACACTACATGAAACACAAACCGAGACCGATACAGAAATAAACGGGTTATGGTTGGGTGTAAACTGATTTCGGGCTGTGTTTGAGTTGGGTTGGATTGGGTTAAATAGGTCGACCTGACAACCCGTTTAAGTTTTTTTGAAAGAAAATATTACTTATACTGCTATATGGGTAATTGGTTAAAAGGGGCAACCTGCCAACCCAATTAACCTGTGTAACTCGCTAAACCGCCAACCGAGTTAGATAAGCAGGTTAAATCGGTTTTGTTCAAGTTATGTTTAAACAAGTTGGGGTTGAAAAGTTTGAATCCCACACGAATTGCCAGCACTACTTTTAACCACTAAACTATTTTGATGGTACATCCAAATATGTAGATGTCACGCGAAAAAGTAGATTTTCTAAACCAATGTTTTTTGATTTGTAGTTGACAGTTAAATTTTTTGATTAAATGGTTGACAAAAGTTTCACTTCTTGGATTTAGTTTTCTGTCTTTACAAATAACTCCATTCTTAATCTATCCTGCATGCAGATTTCAAGAGGTGATTGAGCTTTTACCACAACACATATTTCATCTTACTTGCACGATCAAAAGTCAAATGTTGTCACGAGATACAGAATACGTGTGTTACCTTGTGTTCAAGCTTTCAGAAAACTGCCAGGGGCTGCATTGTCCAGTAAAAGTACGAGACCTACTCCACAAAGAAAACAATGAGGCTGAATTTGTTTATTTTATAACCCCAAGCACATTGAACATAAATGGTATCACACGGGTTCCAAAACAAAGGGAAGATGGATGGATGGAGCTTGAAGTGTGGAAGTTTAACTCAACTCATGAATTCAAGGATGACTCTCTTTCTATTGATATGAAATTTACAACTCATGAAGGAACTATGTCTGGCCTCATTGTATGTGGCCTCGAGTTCCGACCAATGTTTTCTGGAAACAGCGATGATATTCAAAGGAAAAGAGATAAGAAGAAAAGGCTGCAAGATGAAGTTCCCAAACCCACACGTACATTCAGCCTAAAAAGGACGAAAAGATGACAGTAGTATGTCTGATTTTGCTATGATTCCGCATGGTTCTACATCCCTTTCTACCTGATTTCGCTCTGGTTATATGGTTTTGCCTCTGGTTTGTTATGTCTTATTCTACCGTGTTCCATCTGATTCGCACTAGTTATGCATTCGCTCTAGTTACGGTATGGTTCTCCGTCTGATTCTACCATGTTCCATCTGATTTACTTTGGTTCTGCATCCGATTCCATATGATTCGGATTCTGTTTGCATCCGTCTGATTATGCTCAGGTTTTGTCTACGTATGCTTAAATTTGCTTGTGCATGTGTATGTTGTTCTGGTTCCGTCTAGTATATTGTTCAATTCTATTTTGAGTTTTATTTGTCAACCTCTCAATACATCTTAATTTAGCATTTGTGAGTTTGAGGGGATGTTAGCTTAATAAAGGTAGCTTAATTTAGCACTTGTACTCTCATTTTTCCCTAGCGAAATCAAGTTATGTAAATCTAATTTGTTATTGATTAACATTCATTTCGGATTGAGCCAACCCCCGTGTCTCATGTATGGAGAATTATGTTGCGTGGTAGGCCTTTGATGTCGGGCTAAGAAGAGGATGTGACGACATTTCCTTGGACTGAAATGTAAACAGACATCTATCTATACTAGGGGTGTTCATCGGTTCGGTTACCGGTTTGTTCGGTTCGGTTTGTTCGGTTAATTTTTTTTTCTGGGTAAAAACCGAGAACCGAACCGAACCGAATTCAAATTTAACTAAACCGAACCAAAAACCGAACCTCCAATAACCGAAAACCGAACCGAATAACCCGAATTACCTAAATTTAATAATTTATTCATTTATTTATATATATTTTTTGAAAAAAAAATAATTTTCAAGCTTAAAAATATTATATATATATTATAAAAGAGTTTTAATATATTTTTATAATATAAATATATAAAAAATATATATATATATATTTATTTAATTTCGGTTTTCGGTTTGAATTGCTAAAACCATAACCGAACCGAAAACCGAACTTTTATTTCGGTTCGGTTCGGTAGTTCAGTTATTTTCGGTTCGGTTCGGTTCGGTTTTGGTTTTCCGTTTATTCGGATATTACCCGACCCATGAACACCCCTAATCTATACCAAGAGTATAGCAGCACATTCACCATGTTCTAGTCCAGCAATTAATATGACTAGAAACATTTTTTTAAACTTCTAGGATTGGAAAGGTATTGTCTAAACTTTAAAAAGTCCATGCACAAGCAATATCTAAAAATTAGTATTTTTGAAATTTCTTTCTTATCATTCTTTCTAAACTTTATAAAGGGGTGTTTGGGAGTGGTTACCTTTTTTGTTGTTTAGGGCATCCACTATGATGAACCTATTAAAAGGTTGATAAGATTTCCACTTCATGAAATGTCATTAATTTACAAACCTTTTTCATAATATAAACCTATTACCACTATAGATAAAACTTTTAATAGGTTTATAGTATTGTCAACTCATGCAATGCATAAATTTATAAACCTCTTTAAAATGTTACCTTTTCATGCCACCTAGACTTGAAATGGTTCATCACTATGGTACACAAATTTTTAAACCTCTTCATAATTTCTTGGACCTATTCTTAAACCACCATAGTAGATGCTCTTATATTTCGAGATTTTTTTTTGGAAAAAACTTTTATGGTGATGGTTTTAAAAAGTCACATTTCTTAGATGGAGTCATCACCACCCGCGATAGGCACTCTCTACACGTGGTTTCCCATAACGGGTGTCTACCATCACACACGTTGAAGAGAACTTTGTTTTGCTTTGATGGTGAAGACCACCAAACAAAGAGCACTTATGTGCAAGGTAGAACATTGTAGAAAAGACTGCTTTCGGAAAGAATTCTGGTAAGAAGTGCATTTACTATCATGATATTTTACTGTAGTCCATCAAAATTCTCAAATCTTATTGAATTTTTCACAACATCAGCATACATATACTCACAAGAGTTTTAGTATAATGACAGCAAAACCTACAAGATCACAATTTATCCAGATAAATATGACACCCCTCGTTTTTTAGGATTTATGAGTACTTCGTTTATAAAAATAAATTTAATTTTAGTATCACAAAACTGAGAATACAATGGCTATCGAATATATAACTCCTTATTATGTCCGAACAAAAATACTAATGATAAAATATCAAATGATGGAGAAACAAGAACTATAATCACCTCCTCCGTGCTTCCCGTGTGTACCATTTTGCACAACACATGTTACTCTCGAGCCTCCTGCTTCTGTAAACAAAGTAACAAAAACTTCACCTTTATGTAATTTTGCAGAAATTTTGATCGAAAGTCAAAGTCTGCAGCAGTAGAAATTTTGACCATTTACTTAGAAGTTGGGCTAATTTGGGTAATATCCTATCTCCAATGGGTCAAAAGGGTAAAGTTTAATAATTTGATTAGATGCAAGTCACCCAAAGTGTGTCAAAATCCTAAATCATTTTGTTTAGCAATGATTGATTTGTATGTTAAGGCTAGTGATCAGATAAAAACAGGTTTTTGTGTGAGAAGAAAACCAAAGAGTCAAAAAAAAATCAAAAAGTTCCACAATAGAGGAAGGTTGACTTATTACCTCATTACTTAACCCACGCCTATTTCGGACAGACACTGTAGAAGCATTATATCTATTTTCAGGATAACTGAAGTATAATACTTTTTTTAACTCCATACTCTAGCAAAAGTGGTCAATCGATCACATCAAATTCCTCAAATTTAAATGAGTTACAGAACACAAGTGGTCAATTTGATCATGCCAAATAAACATGGAGTAATCTAAGGTATTCCGATGAAGATTAACGTAGTGACAGAGATAAGCATTAGAATACGAGTATGTGACAATCAAATCTTTTCGTTTTTACATAACTTCATACGATTGGACAAGGTATCGATGGCCATAAAACTTCCAACGATTTTGCCTAGTTAATTGTTCCACGGTACCCATAAACTCAAAATTCAAGATAAAGGAAGAGAGGATAGAAAAAGATACATACCTACAGCAGCTCCCGAGACAATTAAGATTTTTCCATAATATCCCTAAATAAATCCTTAGGAGCTGCAAATGAAAAGTAGGTGAAACTCATAACAGAAGGGTGACGGTTAGATTTTAGGCATGATGGAGAGGCATGAAAAGTAGGCATTATATGCAATTTAAATCTTACCGGTTAACCCTGTAAATCTCTCATATTGTTCATAAGCCTGTCTTATAAACATCTCCACCCCTGTAACAATTATGGTCCACACTCTCCAGCTTCCCGAAGTAATCTCGTAATTTTTGGTGTGTACACAACATTAAATATAAATGCATATGACTTTAAAGCTTCCTGATATACAAAATAGAAAAACTAATCTAGCTGCATACCATTATTACTTAAACATATGACCAGGAAAAGGTAGATAGCCGTACCTTAGAAATAGGAGTAACGTCTATATTTGGCTGCATACCAGTTGATGTAGTGTTTGCAAGTATCACGCCACCTTCTGGTCGGTAAGTGCTCAAATCGGCAAGAGATATGGCCTCTCCACCAATTATGTCAGCAAGTTCTCTAGCACGATCTGTGCTGTAACAGTAAGAGAAAACTTTAGTTGATGTATTAGCTATGCATGTGAGAGGTAATGTGAACTATAATCAATTTTTGATTTTTGCAACTGATCATATGGTTACTCTGACTTGAAGTCGCTATAATCAATTTTTGATGTTTTGAGAAACCACTCACATTCAAACACCCTCTAAATATGATGAGAACCATATACTTGACTCTAACCTATACTGAATAACTGATTTGAAAATAATGCAATAAAACTAGTATAATGTTTTATTTGCAATCAAGTACGAGCACTAGGAATGGTAATGTGAACGATAGTTTAATCTAACCGTAAGTCCTATTGGCTATCACAATTCTTGCACCCTTCGCTTTTGCTCCATAAGGAAGAGCTAGCTTTCCAGCACCACCAGCACCAATAACCACAAATAGTCTACCAGCGAAGGGTGATCCTGTTGCACCATTTTGAACACCTGAGCCTGCAGATAGTTGCAACAATTTGTGCTTTAAGTGAATCTCAAATGGGTCAAATGGGTCGAACGGGCAGAAAGTAACATGTGAAATCATATGAAACGTTTATAAGTGAACAAAAGGCACTGTTTTGACCCAACCGCCCATATTATCACTTCTTTTAGGAAGTATAGAAAGAAACCTCATAGACTTTCCTCGATAGCATAAATAGCGCCTATATAGTCTGTATTACACCCATATAATGTCCCATCAGTTAGTCTCCTGATGGCACAATTGACCGCTCCTATTGTCTGTAACATACAATCAATAAAACAATACATTAAACGCCATACTTTTATCAATGTCTGCATATTGTTTGATGGTAAAGCTTTTTATGACAATGAAAATTACCTTTGCAACCGGATCAACCTCATCACAACATTGAAGAAAATATTCTTTGTGAGGAATGGTACAACTGCAAACAATAATGATACATTTTACTCATTTAAATAGGTAGAAATAAGGGTATTTTCCCTTAAAATATCAATACACTTGCACATGTGTGCCCTGAGTCACAGTACTTTTATATAACATTTGAGTCAATAAAAGATGGGCTAGATGACTTTTATATAACATTTGAGTCAATAATAGTACTTTAGACGGGCCCATGACACAAAGAAACCGATTTTATGCCAACAAGAAGAAAACCTTAAGCTCAACATCGATATGATCAGCTCCTAATTCCATTGCTAATCGAAGAGCAGCCAATCGACTTTGTTCATCTCCGTCATACTGACCACCTTCCCATGTTGGTCTAAAAAATAACATAGAATCAGAAACATTTTCGGGCAAGATAAAGTGTTACGACGTCATGTAATATGGACTAGATTAATCAAGAAACCAATAGCCCTGATTGTCCTAAAGAAAAATATAAATGTCCCTTTTTGTAAGAAGGATTCATAATACTAATATCGAAGGAGTTGTCTGATGACAATTCAACATACAACATCAATACTTCTATGATTACATTGACTTAGGGGATGTTTGGTAATGCTTATTAAAACTGCTTATGCTTTCATGAAATAAGCAATTGCTATAACAGAATTACAGAAGGCAATGCTGCAAAAAGTGTGTAGATAGGCTTCTAAAGTAACGAAACCAGATTATCAGATATTGCATTTGTTTAAGTTTTCGGCAATCAGGTAATTAGGGATTTAAGATGTAAAATAATCAGAATCGCATATGTTGTTTGAATAGGCAACTCCGAAATTGTTACTTATAGCTGCTGCTTAGTTCACCATCAAGTGAGCCTATAATCATATCCTAACACTTAATACTTCTGATCTACTGTATCAAAACGCAACAAGGGGTGTTTGGCATTACTAAGTTAAACAGCTTATGCTCATAACCAGAAGACCAACTTATCCAAAATAGCTTTTATTTCAATCCTAATGTTAAACTTGCGATACTGAATCCACTAACAATAACCAGTTCAAACTAAATAATCTGAAACTTCTTACTGAAAAGACCTTATTTCACCCCTAAATTAAGTAGATAAGCATACTCATATTTATGCATCTGCTCAAAAAACACAATAAGCAGATAATTAAGTAAGGGTAATATGAACACTAGTAGAATCTAACCGTAGGTACGATTGGCTATCACAATCCTTGCACCCTTCCCTTTTGCTCCATAAGCAAGTGCTTTTCCAGCACCGCCAGCACCAATAACCACAAATAGTCTACCAGCCAAGGGCAATCCTGTTGCAACATTTTGAAGGCCTGAACCTGTAAACAGTTGCAACAATTTGTGATTTAAGTGAATCTCAAACGGGTCAAATGGGTCGAACGGGAACTCACACATGAAATATAATATGTTATGACCCAACCGCCCATATGATCACTTAACAGGTAGACTATCAATAACAGAAGTGTATCATTAACAGGTAGACTTTCATCATTAAATATGCTTTGGTAGTTAAGCTTACTATAACAATACTTTTGCAACCTCATCACAGCATTCTTTGTTAATGATATATTTTACTATCCGATTCATCATCCCCCATTATTATCAATCTCACCTGCACCCAAAAAAACAGATAAAAATCCTTTTTTTTTTTTTTTTTAACAAATTGATGAAATTGATGGAAATAAAAGATGGGTTTTGTGAAAAGATTGGAGATATTACATAAAAATGTGAACTTTTTATGAAATGAAGGTTGATTATTGTGGGATTGAAAAGTTTGGGTTAGGGTTTTGATTTGGGGGAAAAGTGGAGGGAAATTGAATTGGTTTTTGGGGGATTTAATTGATGTTGGTTTTTTTGTTCAAAAAAAAATTGATGTTGGTTTTTGCACGTGTTTTTGGGATCTTTTACTGTTTGTAAATTTGTACTAGTAGTAGTAGTTTGTAGTGGAGAATGAATTGTGTTTGTGTAATAAGAAGACTAAAAGATTACATTTATCATTGTCTTCTCATCAGAGTTTTTTTGGTGACTATAGTATTTTTTAAAAGTATTTAACAAAGTATGTAATTCTAGAAGTATTTAAATTAATATGTAATTAATTTCATTTTTTATACAAAATCATAAATCTAATGAAAGATTGTTTATTTGCAGCAAAACAAAGCATCCTCTCCGTGATTGTTATCAAACCCAGAAACAAAAAAGAATTGCAAATATAACAATCGTCGTCTTCTTCTTGATGTACTCTGTTGGTGGCGATGATGAAGTATACTTTTATGTTTGTTTACCATGTACCTCTAAATGATTTGACGGAATCGAGTTGACATTTTATCAAAACAAGACATGATATTACTCTGAGTGATGGGACGGAAATCGGAGTTAGTGTCAAACATCATCACCATCGGTAATGAAAAGTCCATAGTAACGAGGATGATCAAAATGAGAATGCCCATATATGATGATCGAAATAATCACCATCACGTATCATTGTTGACCTTCACTTCTATGGCTTATGGGAATTTTACACATGTGTTATTTTAATGAATCCCACGTCAATAAAGTCAAATATCCAATGTTGTAACGATTCACAACACAACTCAATACGAACAATAATTATCACGCATCGTGTTGATTAGTTCAAATTCATCAAAAATGTCATGAAGGAACCGAAAATAATAATATTACACGACATCGTTTACCTAATCAGAATATTATTTTTTCTTTTGCTCGCTGCCAATCTCCCCGAGAGATGACATTGGAATCATGTCGTGCATTATCACCATCACTAAACGATGACGTAGAACGTAAGGACTATGGCGGATACTTCGATTAACATTGTTGTTGTTGTTGTTGTTGTTATTGTTATTGTTGTTGTTGAGACCGTCGTGGAAATTATTTGTGATCTACTGTTAAAAATGTATCTTCCGTTAGCTTTTGTATTATGTAGAAAGGAAGAGGAAGCATTTAAATATTATATTAAATACTTTTAAAAATACACACTTTCTTAAATACTTTTTTAAAATACTGTACTTACTTAAAAAACTCCTTCTCATCATTATATTGTAATTTTCTTTCAACAACCAACTTTATTATTTACAACCAACTTTATTATCAACTTAATAAGATAATCAAGTTCACCACTAAAATACACCCATTTAATAATATATACCCTAGCAAAACATACACACAAAAACACAAAACACACATAGTCACAACTCTTTCTTGGCCAAGACCGAGTCTTGCAAATTTGTTATGCAAGATGCATATCATGGTCTCTCCATAAATAATGTCAGCATGGATGAAGACTTTGTCTTGGCTTTGTTATTACGGGTGGTTAATATTAATAGTGTCTTTACAATTACTATTATGGTATCTGTTTAAAGAGAAAGTTGTAAAAAGTATACTAGAGTTCTTTATAAGGCGCAATTTGCATAACTTTGAAGTGCAAACGTGATATTTGTAAAAAAATGGTTTAATTTTCAGCTCTGGAAAAAGTGAAGTGACTGCAATATTTGTATTCAACCTTTTACCCAAATGAGAGTAAAGTCACTATTTGCGCATTATGGTGATATGTACCCGTGTAATTAAATTTTCGGCGAGCAAATATTTATGTTTTCAAACAGTAAATAATTTGATCACCTTTAAATAATAATTTTTAGACTCGTGAGAATATAACATAGTACTCGGCGTAAAAGCGGCAGGAACCAGATAGTTTAAAACGGTTTTTGATTTTCTTGATATTTGGTATCAATGGATGATGGTTTTCGATGTGTCAACTATTTTTGGTGGTGGTGTAAAACATTGAGAAAATTAGTATATAAGAAGATGAAAATGGAAATTTGGGTGGAGAAAAAACTAGAAATTTGCATGGCCTTGTGAGCTTTTTTTTTTTTAAATTTTGGACTTAAGTGTAAATAAAATTCATATTTTGATTAATTAATAAAAATATGCATGGCCTTGGTGGTGGCATAAAACATTGAGAAAATTGTGCATGCGAAGTTTAACAACTAGTTTTAGCTATTCATGATTTTCAAAAACTTTATTTACTTGTCAATTTAGGAATATTATTCATTTTATGGGATTTTTAGATTATCATTATCTTAATTTTTTATATGATAAAATAACTACATTATTCTGAATGATTTTGTCAAATCAATCTAAAAAATTGAACCAGTGAAGTTGCTTTATTTTTACATGTGGCTAATAATGAAACTTGTAAAAGCATATCGAGTATTAGATAAAGTATTATGTAGTTAATAAGGCTAGACGCACTCGAATAAAAAAGATCGGTTGGTCACCAAACTTGACCGATTTCAACATCGGTCATTCCCAGTGTGGTGGTTAGGTCGGAAGTCGGTCGAGCAAGGGAAACAAATACAATCGGTCGAATTTTCGACCAATTATTACACACGCATTTTTTTTTTTTTTTTAACTTGGTCACAGACTGTGGCAACTTGGTCGTGTCTGGTCATCGGAGAGAGAAAGCTAATGTGCCAAGGGATGACCCGGGTCACAACTGTGTCCAGCCTAATGAAACTTGTAAAAGCATGTAGACTAGAGTATTAGATTAAAGTATTGTGTATGGTCACTAGTAGGGCTGTCATTGACCCAGTCGGGTTCGGGTCAACTCGCGTCAAGCCTCCAAAAAACATACCCGAACCCGACCCTGTTTAGAACTCGGGGTGCTTGGGTTCGGGTCAATTCGGGTTCGGTTTAATTCGGGTCGGGTCAATACGGGTCGGGTAAACTCGGGTTCGGGTATATGTCCAATTTTCTTCACTACATTTAGTGTAAATTAAGTCGGGCTGGTTGGGTTCCGGTCAAGGCTAAAGAAAATATACCCGAACCCGACCTTGTTTAGAACTCGGGTTGACCCGATTGACCCGAATATAACTTTGAACCCAATTGACCCGACCCGAATTGACTCATGTCAGGTTCAGGTCGGGTTGGGTTCGGGTTGTGTCAGCCCCCTAGTCACTAGTGGCAGACGAATAGACGATGATCATTCAGTAATGGCAAAAGCATGTGGAGTATTCCATAAAGTATGGCAAAAGCATATTCTCCTTTTGTATAAAGTTCACCTAAACAATAAACTAAAACCACTACGCACTAGCAGCCATTCAAGACATGTTGCTGAGAAGGCGCATTCATATTTTATTGTTTATTATATTCATACTGTAGTACTATTCACTAAAAGTTGCTATTACGCTCCGGACAATTTGTGTAATGCTAATGGTCAAAAAGTAAATAGTCTACTACAATAATAATGCAGAACCCCACACGCTTATCAACATCTTCAAAAGGAGTATACAAACACAACCCGATTGAACATATATTTATGTGTATCACCCAAACACTCCTTCGTTATATCCATAGCATGTGGTCTTAACTTATTTTGTAATAAACTCACGAAGCTAGCCCGCTTATCAAACGGGTCATGAAGCTAGTAATTGTATATGTACGTGTAATACACCATAAAGATAAGACTTCATATGTTTAATGATTGCACACATCTTAAAATGTAGAAGTCTATATATGATTCCTAATTGCGAGTCCACATGTATGTAATAGTAGAATGTAACGCACTCTAAAAAAACACCTCTCGTTTGCATCTTTAAATAGTGCACCCATTTTGTCTCAATTAAAAGCCGTGTGAATATGAAATTAGTTGTTATCTTATTGGGTTCTCTTTTGATTTGTATTTTATTTTTTAAAGTTTCTTTTGTTTTTTGTGGTAGGTCAGTGGCTTTCTTTATTGATGTTTGCTTTATAATTTTATAAGAAATGCTTTTTTTTTACTAGTGGAAAAATGACGGGTTAATTTTCGACTCATATCTTTTGCCATTAAAATATTTTATTGCTTTATAAAAAGAAGTAATATTTTACTACTAGTGTCATATTATTGGATACAGAGGAATCATTGCATTTCGTACGTGATGTTCACACAAACGAGTCCTGTTATTAATAATTCATGCTAATCATACTTGATTCTATACAATACACTATACACTATATTGTGATAAATATGAATTGCCATGACTTTTTGGGTTTTAGTTCACGACTTTGGGTCATGGGTAGAGGGCCCTATTCTCGTAGCATATTGTGTTTTTGAGGGAAAAGGAAATGAATACGATTAAAAATGACTAGGAATATGTCCAAAGCCACCTCCTTAGCTTGGTTTTGAAAAACCAATATATTGGGATTTCATACAATTAATCATTCCTCCTGTACCAAATACCCAACACACCCTTTTGGCTTCTATTTCAATTACGTTTTAGACTCAAGGAATGCTATATCTACTTAAATTTAATAAAAAAAAATTTCACTAAATGATGTGTCATTTTAACTATTAGATCTACTGGGCAATTGAAAAAAAGAGAGGGAATGTTTGTATGTTAAGTTTATCATGCCACACCATTTTGCGTAAACGTTTTTGTAAAATTTATATAGATGTAACATTTCTTCATAAAATCATATTTGTATTTTCAGTACCAATTTCTCACAGGAAACTTTGAATTATGTATCTACTTTTATATGTGAAATGCTTCGTGTTTTTTAATACCAGTTTTATCACAAGCTTCATCTTCTTGAACTTTGAATTATTATCTTATTATACATTAGCAGTACCTAACGATGGCGAATTGTGACTAAGAGAAATAAAGCAGTGTTTATATATTTAGATTTGGCAACATAAGACACAAAACAAATCACAGCCTAATGGTTGATGGCTGTTGATTGGTATAGGAGACATCGGTTCAAATATTGATTGGATTTTTTTATTATTATTATTATTATTATTATTTGTTAGTATAATAAAGTTTGGTCTATATATATGCTTCCAACTGAATATGAAATGGTACCTATCACAATAGTTGAGTTATTTTACATTGTTTAAATCTACTAACTAACGCCAAAATTAAGTTTTGCGTTTCTAAAAATTGGCTCCTAACTGTAAAAGAAAAAAAAAATGTTCTTTTATCCTAATGTAATATTTTAGTTTTATATTGATAAAACTACGGATATTGTTATTATTAAATATTAGTTATAAGTCCCGTGCAAACACGAAGTTTTAAATATAAAATTACTTTAGTGTAGATATCATCTACGAGTTTTTATATATTATATACTTTTATTAAATGTACTTATAATCAGAAAACTTTTTGCTTACATTATTTTTTTTGGATATCTCAACTCTAACTTTTAAAATAAGACAACGAATACTTATCATGACTGGTTGCATTACACTTCGGTACAAAAGTTAATATAAAGATAATCAATTATTTGCATCCCTTTGAGCTTTGTTCTTTGATACTCGATGTAAAAAAAAATGAATGATGAGTGGCTTTTACCCATGATACCAGTAAGAATACTTGAAAGAGAAAAATATATGTATAGCTTTCAACCCAATATCAAACGCATTAGTTGGACAATCTACATTGCTAATATAAATATTGAAAGAGAAAAAGAGTTGATCAAGTAAAGTCAAAGTGAATGTAATCTTGGATCATTTTTTTGTTAGGCGCTACGATTCACATAATGTTGATTTGTAGTGATCAAATTTTGCTATAATATTGACAATTTTGGTTTCTATCCAATTTTGCTATCATCAAAGTTATCAACATTCTAACCCTCACCAGTTTATTGTTGCATATGCTTTATACTTTTTAAAATGGGGATGCTAGCTTTTTAATAATAAGATGGTATGCGTTCACCCTAACTTTGGATATTTAGCTTTATATAAAACGTTCAAGTTGTGGGTTGTATAACTTTCAAAAACATCATATGGATCAAAAATTATTTGGACGCATATTACACTACAAGAAAAGTGTCTTTTAGTGACACACAAAAAGTGTCAGCAAATGTAAAAAAAAGTGTCACTAAATCATTTTTTCTTTCACCTTCACTTATAAAAAGTGTCATTGAAAAGTCAGGCGGTAAAAGTATATACTGACAAAGTTTCCTGACACTTAATAGTGTCATAATAGGTTGAGACTTTTTCTGACACATACATGTGTCACTATAGGATAGGCTACTCTTAATATTGTTCTCTTATTCGTATATTTATTCCAAATTAGCACATGAAAAACTAGTAATTAATAACAAAAAACTGAGATTCAAAACTATTTATTATTTCAGCCATAAATCGATATAGACAGTATTTTGCCTAACCACAAACAAGAAACGAACATCTTTCTGAAGTATGAAATGCGAGTACAATGATTATCGCAATCCAACTAACTATAACTAAGCTAAAAAAAGAAGAAAATAGCCATGCTTGGTCTTTGCAATCCTCACATCGCTTAATTGTTTCATGTAAATATTGCACGTACAAATACGGCTCAAAGGCTTACTGTGTTGGAAAACCTGTCCAGATTAGCAAACATTTTGTCAGGTGGGTAAGATTTTCATCATCATGGGTTGAACCAGGTAAGATCAAAAACACATAACAGGTCACTTGGGTCATTTAGTTTTTTCATCAACCCGTTTGACCTACGACCCTTTTGACAAAATTCTAAAAGATAACCTCTTTTACGCATGATGCATTTGACCCATAACCCACTTGACCCATGACCCAAACCAACCCAACCCGACCTGTCTGCCACTGGTAGTGTAAGGCTTATTAAAGCACATATAAAACTGCTAAACTAAACAACTACCTGATGTATGAAAAGCTAACCTCCTCATCACTTTCTTCACCAGTTGCGTTGGTCAACAGCACGGCTGCAACACCATCTGCAGCTTGGAGACCAGCTCCCACGTTCAGAATCTTTAGACCCTTTGAACTGCATTTAGCCATTAATTGTATGGTAAAACATTAGTAGTTACCCATATAGATAACTTAAAGCTAAATAAGACTTGTACTCACGTAATAAAATCAAACAGGTTATGGTATTCATTTCTCTGAATGTTACGAAAAATATGCTCTTGCTCCGTCTTGATAACCAGATCGAAGTAATGCATGTTTGATCCTCCAGCAGCATGCCTCTCAAATTCCACATAATCAATGTATATAGTAAATGAATCAAATACAAATTCAACTAAATCTCAAATGTATAGCATGGACCAATTAAAAGAAACAACATACCTCATCATGAAGAATGAGTGTTGGGAGGTTTTGGCAAAAAGAAAAAGGTCGTTTCTAATGGATACACCACAGACTTCACAGCGTAACCATCCTGACAACTACAGAACTTGGCCTAGTGGTCTTTGTACCAGATAAGCCACGCAAGATCATTGTGAAGACTTCATGAGTAAGACACTATTGTAAAATAGACATTTGTATCAGATTTATAAAGTGAGAACCAATGCCTATAACCGTATACCTGGTTACCATCATTTATAAAGAAAGTTGATCATAGAGTTGTGGCTATAGCATTAGACATGTTAGTATCATTACCTTATATGACGGCTCTAACTTGTCTTTGTATTTAGTAGCATACAAGTCCGGATTCAACACCAAAGTGCTTTCCACCACATACTCAGTTTCAAACTGCATCAACATGAAATGATTCAACACCAGATAGAAGTTTAATGTCGGGCTAAGAACGCGAGAGAACAAATCTAAAAAGCATGGCAGAAATAGTAACTGCATCACAATATGTGGGTACATCGTTTGACCTTTGCGGATAGGAGGGTCCACTGTAACAACAACAAAGGTATGAGGTTGGTTGGACTGCATAAGCAAAGAGGATATCAGATCCATTTTCAGTATGTTTAACTCCCAAATGCAAGTAGTGAAAGATCCAATGACCAATCAAGAAACTGAAAGAATCAAGTGACGTGTCGTGTAAATATTTGTTGTTTTGTGTAAAAGAAGAAAGAAAAAACCTTTGGTAAGACAAAAATACGAACAAAACTGCTGTATTGTATTTTGAAATCAGTGGCTTGCCCTTGAAGTCGCAAAAACGACAGATGAAGCTCAACATTGTATCGCCCGCTACAACAAGTACATGATTTGTAAACACATTAATATTCCTTAAAGTGCACAAAGAAAACAGCTGTCAGCAGAGACAAGCAGAAGCCGTACCTTGGAGTAAGAATGTGATGGTGTCAAAAGTGCCAACAGCTTCCTCGCCTCCACTACCAACATCAGCCACTGACATTATTTTATCACGGAAAACCTGGTAAAATGTAACTAAAAAATCAGAAGCACCTTACATGCATCAGATTTATGACAAATAATCCGCACCAAATAAGCTCTTAAGCTCAATTAACAAACAGTAAGTAAACACAATCCCTTAATGTGTTAGGCAAAAGCTATGAAACTACATATGCAACTTAAAGCAAAAAAAAAAATAAATAAATAACAAGCCCAAATTTAGAACAGAAACATACTAGGAGTATTAACTAGTGTTAGTTTAAGAAAGAGAAGGACCAGAAGGAAGTAGAAGTAGCAAATCCAGAGGCAGAAGACATGGCAGCAATAGAAGCAGCAACAAACAAACACTGACCCATTCTCAACACAAGCCCATTCACTTTCCCTGGACTCCCAAACAAAGATTTCATTTCACCTTAAACTCTCTCTTTATGTTCTAGGACTAGAAGTCTAGAATACATAGATGATGTGTCTTTTAGATTGTTGGAACATTCTCCTAAATGTAGACTAGACCCTTTATCTGCCACTGTAAAAAACTACATAGAATATGCAACACTTGATGTTGCTCCTCTTTTTTGTTTCTTTATTGAGTATTAAAAGTCTGAGTTGATTATTATAAACATGCTGATTCTATATTGTTTATTATTATTATTCTTTTGGAGATGACTATTGGTTTGTGGTTTGGTATATTTTGACTTATATACAAGTGTCATTCAGGTTATGGTTGTGGCATACACAGCGCGAACAATGTATGCCCGCCCCTGAATTGAAGACTCGATATTCACAATAGATTGAAATATACAACATATACACGCATATAATAATTTAAAAAAGAAAATATCAGTTAAGAACCAGATGTTTAGATGTTTACCACAGATCAGAAACATCCGCCTCTGGATTCTGAACTCAAGATATTTAATCCTAACTTGAAACTTGAATACAAGGAAACTATAGGCAGAAGATAGGTAATGATAGCAGACACTGCCTTCTCAGCTATTAAGCTGCTAATGTTATTTAATGTCAGAAAGACACATAACATCCAGAGAAGAAACATAAATTAATAAAACATATAACTAGGCCTTCACCTTGATACTTAATTGTTAATTCTCATCCACTCAAAAGCTAGATGAGACATGTTTCAGAACCATACAAATTGTTTGGAAACTCAATAAACTTGTTACAACTTCCCTCGTTTCCGGCTCACACAAATTGTTGACACCTATTTCAATTATCAAATCTTATACTATAAAAGTTAACACAACTTTTTTGCTTCGATTCAAGCCACTGACTCACTTTTAAAATTGCTCGAGCATTACATATCCTTCACAGTTTCTCATAATATGCCATTGATAGGAGTCAAGCTTATGTTCCTGCTTCAAGTATACACCTCATACCACCTATATCTCAATTAAGACTTCAATCCACAACCACTAGGCCAAAGGCCTTTTGCTGTCCTAATTCTTAGTTAGAGCCTATTTAGGGGGAGTAAATGTTTCTCGTAATATTCAAATCATGTATGTGACGAGCCGAATCCATCACATCCCCATCCAAAACCTTAATCATATCTTTTAATTCTCTAATCCTACTACACCCATCCACTAATATAGCCATTCCTGCAATCGCGTTTCATCTATCACTTGAGGTGATTCTAGCGTTTTTCAAACAAAGAGTATTTTAGTGTTTCATCTAATATAGTTTCACTTGAGTTAGGCATATCATCAAACACCTTACATGCATCAGATTTAGCTATCAATTAACTAATTTAATAACTAATTTGAGTTAGGCATATCATCAAACACCTTACATGCATCAGATTTAGCTATCAATTAACTAATTTAATAACTAATTTGAGTTAGGCATATCATCAAACACCTTACATGCATCAGATTCAGTTATCAATTAACAAATTTAATAACTAATTTGAGTTAGGCATATCATCAAACACCTTATATGCAACAATTAACACAACAATTTTAGACTTCACATTCAACTAAATTTCAGTTAAAATACATGTAACTACAAACCTATAATGAACTAATTAAACACCACAAATTTAACTGTTATTTGATGAAGAAATGAATACCTGAGCAGGAGAATTAACGGCTAAATTTGATGAAGACGTTTGGTGAATGGATAAAGTGATGAATAAGAGAATTAACGGCTAAATTTAACTACTATTTGAAAGGATTAACTAATAAAAAACAAATGATGCGTATAAAATGGTATTGAAGAACAGTGAATACGGATCCCAGATCCTCTCACTCTATGGTGCGTTTGTATTTTGTGCTATGTGTGGATTTTTATAAAATATATGTTAAATTATGTTAATAGTTATTAAATACTTTTTAGTAAATACAATTTAAAATGTATCTGAATTGTTAATAACTTACGTAAAAATTAGTAGTAGTAAAGTTTTTACAAAATATATTTTGTTACAAAGTTTGAAGAGTAAAATCAAACTTCACTTTAAAACACTTAAAATTTAACTATCTTGTAAACAAAATATATTTACTACTCCCTCCGTCCCAATTTAATAGTCCATGTTTCTTTTTTTGTATGTCCTAATTTAATTGTCCAATACTAAAAATAGAGAGAGGAGTTTGGTCAAGTTTACTATATTACCCTTGGTTAAAAATATTACAAACTTTTAAAAAGTGATAATTAAATGGTTAAGGGTAAACATGTCATTTGGCTAAAAAGTAAGAGAGAGAAAGGAGTATTAATTATGTTTTTCTTAAACTATTTGTTTTTTGTCGGGGGACAATAATTTTGGGACGGAGGGAATATCATTTTTGCTGAATTTTTTGAATGTTTTTGCTATTAACTTGGTTTGGTACTTGTATGAATCTTTTGATCATGCTTCAGATACATCTTTTTCCAGATCTGTGATGCGTGGTATTTGTTTTGTAAAAGTTTTATGATTCTAATATACATCTTTTTTCAGATCTGTGAAGCGTGGGGTATTTTTTTTTTTTTTTTTTTTTTTTTTTTTTAAAGTAAAGTTATGTTCGAGATGGATTTATTGAATGGTGGATCGAGTGATGAAATAAGTAATTTTGTGTTTCAGTTTTGATCAGTATAGATAATTTTTGTGGTTGAGTAGTGGTGGTCGACCAGTGTTAGCCGAGCAGTTGAGCAGCGGTGGTGGTGGTGGTTATGGACTGGTAAGGTTGTGAGGTAGATGGATGGAGTTAGGTGAGGGTGGGTGAGATAATTAATAAAGAAATATAATAAATGGTAAATTTGTCATTTAAGTTAAAAGTAAAAAAATATCTTCACCTAACACTTGACACATGTCATAAAAATAATGGAGTCGAGCAGTTGAGCATGGCTTAAATGGGAATAGAATGCTAAAAGTGTCTAAATAATAGACCAACCTTGGATTTTTGGCATATTTTGGTAATTTTCTCTATATAAAAACTACACTTTTGCCCACATTTTTTAAAAAGTGTGAGTAAAAGTATGACTATTACTTATACTTTTTAAAAAGTGTGGGTAAAAATAAAACTATTACTTACACTTTTCAATAAGTGTGAGTAAAAATACACTTTTTCTCACATTCTAGCTAAAGTATGTGTATAAATTAGATTTTTGCTCACACTTTTTTAAAAGTGTAGGCATAACTAGACTTTTACTTACATTTTATGTAAAGTGTGGGTAAAAGTTAAACTTTTGCTTACACTTTTTGAAAAGAGTGGCCAAAACTAAACTTTTGCTTAAATTTTTTTTTAAAAGTGTAAGTAAATGTATACGTTCACTTACACTTTTTTTTGTGTGTCATTAAAATTGGTGTCACTAAAAGTCCCTTTTTTTGTAGTGTTATATTCCTTTTGCACATGTTTCTAATAAATGATTGGTCTCATATATCATACATAAGTGAAATTGATGCTTTAATAATTAAAATGCGTCATTGGGGTGTATTTTGTTCAAGGAGAAAAGATACATATATGAAAATCAGTGAACTACAATTTTATAAAAAAACGTCTCTTGCAGGTGACAAACTCTAGTACAACAAAATTTGGGTTTGCTTCCCATAATGTGAAGGAACAAAACAATGTTATTAAAAGAAACACACATGTGCTTAGAAATATTATGTATGTTGTTCTACTTATACAAACAGACATGTGCTACATTTAATATAAAGAATCAGAAAGCAAAAGTATTACCTTGCCCCAGGTACCTCTTCATAACAATGAACTCTGAACAAATTTATCCCGTTCCATTAGATCATTAAGATTACTCGAGCACCATGCATTTAACGGTTCTCCTTGATTTCCCTGATTAATTTCCAACAATACAATTTTTATATAACTCTCATAATTCAAAATAATATAAAACAAATATCCCAAACTCACATACGTACCTTAGCATAAACTTTTTTCATTAGATCATATTGATGACTCACTGAATCTCAAATCCCTTTTAGTATCCTTTAACTTGCAACTGCCATATCCACATCAACTAAATCACCACAAATTCAATATTTATTAACACATCAACCATTTAGAAAATAACAGCCAATTTACAAAAAAAACTCATTATGCTCTATCTACTTCACTTATTGTCATAATACATGACCGTTTTCATTTTATTCGGTTATTTTCTGTCCATTTTTATGTATTTTCGTAAATCGTCCATTTTTATCCGTTTTCATTTTAATATGTCCGGATAAAAACAGATAAAAACGGATAAAAATTGTTTTGACGTGGATAATAAAAACGGCTTTTATCGGTTTTTATCTGTTTTTATCCGGACAGATTAAAATAAAAACGGATAAAAATGGACGATTTACGAAAACGGAGAAAAACGGAAAGAATATAACCGAATAAAATGAAAACGGTTATGTATTATGACAATAAGTGATGTAGATAGAGCATAATGAGTTTTTTTGTAAAGTACGTTATGAATTTATAGCTTTTTCCGTTCTTAAAACCAGTGCTTTATATGATTCTTTTTTTCTTTACAGTTTCTACATCTTTAGACAACAAAAAATTGGTTGTTTGGACACATTTTTACACACTTATATGATGTTTTTACAGCATTTATATGCTGTTTGGAGAAGCTCTCCGTGCCTTCACATATGATATTCATGTTAGCCTATGTGCGATAGTTTTGGTGCTAGATATATAACACTATTTAACCAAATAACGCCACCCAAAATTTCAAAATGAGCAATTTGTAACTCATTATTCTGTGTTCAAAGACAATGTATAACACTCCCTTATTAAACTTTGAATATAACCATGTCTTCTTCTTATTCGTTTGAATCACACATTCTTTTTTGTTATATTATAATCTGAATTATGTGATATATTATATTTGTTAAATATATAGAGCTACAATGCTAAATACATAGATAGCAAGGTAACACAACAACAATAAGTCAACAATAATAGCTTGCAAATAAGCTGAAACAATTTATAATTTTAACTTATGCAAAAGATAGAACCCGTAGCGAACCACGGACCGCAACTATACTTGTTTATCTACATTTTTCTGTAAAATGCCAAATTTTCTTCATGTTGCAGCTCCAAAATATTAGATATAAGCAACGAATAATGATGGATTACTACTCCTCTCCTTACTTGAAAGTTGAAGAGACAGCCTACCATTATCTTTTATAGTAAACTATACTTGCTTTGCCAGTCTCTTTTGTCTAAACTACATGCTATCCCCTTTCATCGTATGTACCACATATCTGATTTATGCATAGTTTTTGTTGTGTTCGAGATTGTTCATATGCATTATTTAAAGGAATATTGTAGTATTTTTTTCTGAATTATCTTTCCATTTTATATTGTATATGTTTTGTTGTAAGCCCTAATGGGTGTTTTTTTTCTTGGATCCCGCTTTCTTTAATCGACTCGATTACAAAAGTTGGATTTCTTTGTATTATTTGTTTTTTGTTGCAGTAATATATTGCTAAATTTTTAAAAAAATGGGTACTATAAGCATCTTTAGTAAAATTTTGTCAAGATGTTGGTACTCGCTAATATTAGATGTTTCAATTAGAAAGCAATACATACGAAAGTTACAAAATTTCTTTTCACCGTTTGTACACCCAGAGATGAAAGTTTCCTTGCATAAGTCAATAGTCTTTGCTCACCGTTAAGTCAAAAAGTCAATTGTCTTTACAATAATGCAAAAAATAGGCCGACCACCATCATTAAAGTAGCATACAAACACCAACCGATCAAACATATTTATGTATATCAACCAAACACCCCTTCGTTTTTATTTTTTTTTATTTTTATTTTTTAACAACCCACACACCCTTTTTTGTTCAGTTAAAGAAACATGATATCTTCAGTCAAAAGAAGCTGAACAATGAGTTTGCTTTAATTTGTGGTGCGGTTAATTATGAAACTTGTAAAAGCATGTAGAGTAGTAGTATTAGATTAAAGTATTATATATGGTCATTTAGTTAGTGGCAGACAATGGTCACAATTCTAATTGCAAAAGCATGTGGAGTATTAGATTAAGTATGGCAAAAGCATATTCTCCTCTTGTATAAAGTTCACCTAAACAATAAACTAAAACCACTACGCACTAGCAGCCATTAGAGACCTGTTGCTGAGAAGGAGCATTCATATTTTATTGTTTATTATATTCAAACTTTGAATTATTCAGTTTGTGTAATTTTAATGGTCAAAAAGTCAATAGTGTACTACCAGAATAATATACAAACACAAACCGAACACATCTTCTGTATATCACCCAAACACTCTTTCGCTTCTTTTTGTAACAACCCACACAACCTTTTTTGTTCAGATAAACAAACCGATACATACATGATGTCTTCAGTCAATCATGACGACTTTGCTCACTTAAAAATCCCCCTTGAAGATGTAATATCCGCGACCAACAAATTCGCTGAAGAAAATTTCAGAGGCGGTGGTGGATTTGGAAATCATTACCAGGGACAGCTCTTGTGGTCCGGAGAGCTGATTGATATCCATGCTCAGAGGTGGAATAAAGAATGGGATGAAAAAGAACAACAGTTTTGGATGGAGATTTCCATGCTTTCTTGTCTCAAGCATAAAAATGTGGTTTCTCTTGTTGGGTTTTGTGATGAGAATGATGAGAAGATCATCATTATCAAGCTTGAGACCATGTTTAGTCTTGATAACTATTTAGACTATACGATGATGTTGACATGGGTCCGAAGGTTGGAGATATGCGTCGGCCTTGCGCATGCATTGAGCTATATTCATTATGACGAGCACTGCGATTTCAGCGTAATACATAGAAACATCGACAGTGAGACAATTCTATTAAATGATAACCTTGAACCCAAGTTATCTGAATTTAGACTTTCCATGAAGATTGAAGCATCTCAGAGACTTCATTCATTCCATGTTGATAAAGTTTGGGATATCGAGGGGTATACAGACCCGACATATATAGAGACTAACAATGTAAGCCACAAGTCAGATATTTACTCCTTTGGGATTGTAATGTTTGAACTATTGTGTGGTAGGAAATCAATAATCACCGACGAGGGTAATAAGTATTTGGCTCCATCAGTCATTCTCCATTATAGAGAGGAAAAACTAAATGAGATAATTTATTGGGATCTACAGAAACAAATTGATCCACAGTCGCTCAACGTTTTCGCTGAAATGGCATATTCCTGCTTGAACGAAGAACAATCTCAGCGCCCAAATATTGATGACATTGTCACAAGACTTGAGAAAGCGTTGGAACTTCAACTCGAGCATCAGAATGAGGTAAGATAGTTTTTCCTCTTCCATCTTTCTATAATAATAAGAACTACTATCTATTTGTTTGAGTGTATACACCTTCACTCTTATCAGTTTACAGTTTATCTAGACCCTATAAAACTCCTAGTACCTTATTAGCCTCTGATCAGTTTCACAATCAGACCATTCGACTTGCACAGATTATCCTGAATCAAAGAGTATAATATCATGCTCATGCTCTGTAATTGCTCTGAAAAACAGCATACAAACTTTTAAAAGTATCTAACTGCCAATCGCTGTTGAAAAACAGCATACAAACATGTAATTGCTGCAAAAAAAATGGTTGCTGTAAAAAGTGTGTCGGAACAGTATATAAAAGCTGTAATTGCTTCTAAAAAAAGAGAGCATGTAACTGCTGCAAAAACTTGTTTCCAAACAGCCATGTAAAGGCTGTGATAAAAGCTGTTAAAACAGCATATAAGTGTGTCCAAACAGCCAATCTTTCAGCTGTCCAAATAGCATATAGAAAGTATTTAAAACACCATAAAAACCTGTCTAAACAGCTTTTAAAAACTTGTAAAAAGCAATGTGGAATACATATAAAAGATTTAATGACAAACCCAGCTGGAATTATAGAGACGGGTAAAACCCGGCGGGTCACACCGGGTTTTTTTTTTACCTGTATCTACTTCGGAACCACTTCGACCGGTCAAACCGGGTTTCAAAAAGGAGAACATTTGTGAACTATGACCTTTATATGAAACTGGGGGCGTGTCCCTTGTAGACGATTAAAATTAGAAACTAGGGGATTGCTGAGTTACAAAGTAAAATCAAAATTTTAAAAGTATAGTTATAAAATCTACCTGTAGTTTAGCAAGTTCATTAGAATATACACAAGGTAGTATATATAGCCTTGCACTGTAGCTTGTCCAAATTTTCTTCAAAGTTACATGTAAGCTACATATGAGTTATCCACCCCATTTTTGTTTGTGTTTTTAACCTCAAAACTAAAACTTTTAGGGACTCTAATCTTCAAATATTAACAGACTTAATTATGACGCATTGACTGGAAGAGAAGCACCTTCCGTTATACGGGTTCGACTCATTTACTTGTAAATTTGTCTGTCCAGGTTATGGTTTGTCTCTATGTGGTGATAAAAAACGAAAAACTGATAAGAAAAAAAGGTCAATGAGGTCACTGGTTAAGACTTGATAGTCACCCACAGTGTATTTTTAGTGAATAAAACTTTCTAATTCCTTTTTATAAAAAAAAATAAAAATAAAAATAAACATAAAAAATAAAGAATAACATTGTAATAATGACTATCAGTTTTTCTTTGACAATTTTTTTTTTCAAGTCAACCCAGCACACACACTGAAGTTAATGTAAGAGATTAAACACAACAATAATATCCCATTAGCACCATGAAACACCAAAAACCGACACGTTAAAAAGGAGAAAAAGGAAGCTAAATGATGGCCAATAAACAAAACATCACGAAAACGAAACAACTACCTTCTCAATCTAGCCCATAATAATCCTTTTGACCTTTGTTATCTTAATATGATCCCTTGGCCTCTTTATTCCGCCTAACAGAGGCATAAACAGATAAGATAAGACACGTATTAGTTTCAGAAAAGAATACTCAACGAAATAAAATTTGACATCTACACTCAACACACGCCCGAACTACTTATCAATATTGTATCCAAGCAATGGGTAACAACCTTATGGGATAGCTAATCTGCTTTGAAAGTTGAAACAATGCTACGGGTCAAATGGGTAACATCCTTCTAATTTCAGCGTTTATTCTTTTACTGTATTATATAAGCAGTTATCAGTTGACTTTTTGGGATTATTGATCTGCTTTGAAACATTACCTTGCCACTTTTCAAGGCTTTCCATATATAGTCCTTCAATTGGTCCTTGTATTATGGGTCCCCTTCTCATACGCTTTGGAAAAATCATTTTGTGCCTGAAACAAGAATGAGTAGCATAATCATTGGATTTCATAAAGTCTAAAAAGATATTATTCAAACTCAACAGATTTCCATATTTCGCTAATGGTAAGTGAAAAAATTTAAATGAGTTCCATAGAGATCAAACTTATACAAGCTCTTGAGATGAACATAACTTAAGTATATACAGTTAAATGTGATGAACAAATCTCAAAGTATGAGTTGCACATCATCAACCTGGAATATAATTATACTTTCCTTCATATTCATGTGTCTCATTGCTCTCCAATTTCATATACACTCAATTTCAGATTACCAAATACCAGCATCTTACTGCTAGTTTTTCTTTCCACAACAGGAGAGTTCTTCCCTTTCAAAATCAGCAACTTGGCTTTAAAAGTTTCCACTACAACATTTAATAATGTCTCTCCATTCCTTTGATCAGTTTCCAAACAGCATGTAATCGCTGCAAAAAACAGCATACAAACATGTAATTGCTGCATAAAAAACATGGTTGCTGTATAAAACTGTGTCGGAACAACATATAAAAGCTGTAATTGCTGCAAAAACTTCTCTCCAAACATCCATGTAAAGGCTTTGTCCAAACAACATATAAAAGCCGTTAAAACAGCATATAAGCCTGTCCAAACAGCCCATCCTTCTGTTGTCGAAATAGCATATAGAAAGTGTATAAAACACCATAAAAACATGTCTAAACAGCTTTTAAAGCCTTTAAAAACTTGTAAAAAGCAATGTGGAACACATATAAAAGATTTAATAACAAACCCAGCCGGAATTATAAAAACGGGTAAAACCCTGCGGGTCACACCGGGTTTTGAATTCTTAAAAACCGGTTTCTTTTGACCCGTTATCTAAGCCGGAATTGGTTCGACCGATCTAACCACCGGGTTTCAAAACATTGAAAAAAAGAAAAGTGGTATAGTAAAAGTACTTGTTGATGTCTGCAAACATTTATGAACTATGACCACCCAACCCATATTTTGATAGGACGTCCTGCAAACCACAAGGTAGTATATATGGCCTTGCACTGTAGCTTGTCCAAGTTGTAGATCAAAACTAGTAATTTTCTTCAAATTTACATGTAAGCTACGTCTGAGTTGTCCATCCCTTTTTGTTTGTCTTTAACCTCAAAACTTAAACATTTAGGGACTCTAATTTTCAAGTATTTTCCCATTTCAAAATTATCTACTAAAGAAAACCACAAATAATAACAGACTTATGACGCATTGACGGGAAGAAAGCACCTTCCTTTATACGGGTTCGACTCATTTACTTGTAAATTTGTATGTCCAGATTATGGTTTGTCTCTATGTGGCGATAAAAAAACGAATAACTGATAAGAAAAAAGGTCAATTACGTCACTGGTTAAGACTTGTGATAGTCACCCACAGTTTATTTTTAGTGAATAAAACTTTCTAATTCCTTTTTATTAAAAAAAAAAGAAAAACAAAGATTAACATTATATGGCTATAAAATATATTTGACTATCAGTTTTTCTTTGACAATTTTTTTTTTCAAGTCAACCCCTGACACACACACTTAAGTTAATGTAAGAGATTAAACACAACATTAATATCCCATAAGCACTATGAAACACCAAAAACCGACATGTTAAAAAGGTGAAAAAGGTAGCTAAATGATGGCCAGTAAACAAAACATCCCGAAAATGAAACAACTACCTTCTCAATATAGCCCATAATAATCCTTTTGACCTTGGTTATCTTAATATGATCCATTGGCCTCTTTATTCCGCCTAACAGAGGCATAAACGGAAAAGATAAGACACGTATTAGTTTCAGAAAAGAATACTCAACAAAATAAGATTTGACATCTACACTCAACACGCGCCCGAACTCCTTATCAATATTGTAGGCAAGGAATGGGTAACAACCTTTTGGGATTGCTAATCTGCTTTGAAAGTTGAAACAATGCTATGGGTCAAATGGGTAACAACCTTCTAATTTCAGCGTTTATTCTTTTACTGAATTATATAAGTAGTTATCAGTTGACTTTTTGGGATTATTGATCTGCTTTGAAACATTACCTTGCCACTTCTCAAGGCATTCCATATATAGTCCTTCAATTGGTCCTTGTATTATGGGTCCCCTTCTTATACGCTTTGGAAAAATCATTTTGTGCCTGAAACAAGAATGAGTAGTAGATATAAGAACTAGAATGAATGCAGTAATAGCATATTCATTGGATTTTGTATATTCTAAAGAAAGATTACTCAAACTCAACAGATTTCCATATTTCGCTAATAGTAAAGGAAAAAATCTAAATGAGTTCCATAGAGATCAAACTTATACAAGCTCTTGATCTTCCTCAACAGTTTTATATTCAAGTTCCTATGACTTTATGAGATGAACATAACTTAAGTATGAGTTGAACATCATCAACCTGGAATATAATTATAATACCAGCATCTTACTGCTAGTTTTTCTTTCCACAACAGGAGAGTTCTTCCCTTTCAAAATCAGCAACTTGGCTTTAAAAGTTTCCATTACAACATTTAATAATGTCTCTCCATTCCTTTCAATATCCTGAAACCGCTACGAAAACATGTCACTGGAAAGAACTTCAAACATCAAATGACTAAACATCAACACTAAACAAAAGTATATTAACCAAGCACACACCATAGTTTTTTTCCTTCTGAATACCACTTTGAATGCAATGAGGGAACAAACTGCATCAGGTAGACAAAGTATCGACCATGTAGTCCATACTTACATTAAGCAAGACCAAATATCAACATGAAGTCACTAACCAAAACAATGAAACTTAATAACTCTAAACTACAAGATATATGCAGAATTATGCCTAACATATCTTAGACATGGTTCAGGAATTTTATCAAACAGTTTGTAGGCATTATTAAACTCCCTTTTTCTAACTCACATTTTAACTTGACTACTTTACAGATAATGAAAGAATTTGCTCACCTCAGAGTCCCCCTTGAAAATATCCTATCTGCCACCAACAACTTCGCTCAACAAAATTTCATGGGAGAAGCTAATCTTAGAAGTTATTACACGGGACAACTCTTGTGGTCTGGTGAGTTGATTGATATCACTGCTCAGAGGTTAAATAAAGATGTATGGGATGGAAAAGAACAAGATTTTTGGAAAGAGATTTCAATGCTTTCTAGTCTCAAGCATAAAAATGTGGTTTCTCTTGTTGGGTTTTGTGATGAGAATGATGAGAAGATCATCATTATCAGGCGTGCGACCAAGGGAAGTCTCGGCATCCATCTAAGTGACCCGATGTTGTTGACATGGGTGCGAAGATTGAAGATATGTGTCGGTATCGCGCAAGCATTGACCTACCTTCATTATGACGAGTCACGCGATTTCAGCGTAATACACCGGCTCATTAGCAGTGGCACAGTTCTATTAAATGATGACTGGGAACCCAAGTTATCTGAATTTGAATGTTCCATGAAGATTGAAGCATCTGAAAGGCACAATTCATTTCATACTAATGAAGTTTGGTATGTGGAAGGGTATGGAGATCCAACATATATTGAGACTAAAAGTGTGAACCACAAGTCAGATATATACTCCTTTGGGATTGTATTGTTTGAACTACTCAGTGGTAGGGAATCAATAATTGACGGTCAAGATAATAAGTATTTGGCTTCGGTGGCCATTTTTCATTATAAAAAGAAAATACTAGATGAGATGATTGATCCGGTTCTATGGAACCAAATAGATCAGCAATCATTCAAAGTTTTCGCAAAGACAGCATATGATTGCTTGAATGAAGATAGATCTCAACGCCCGGATATAAGTGAGGTTGTCACAAGACTTGAGAACGCGTTGAAACTTCAAATGGAACGTCAAAATGATGTAAGACAGTTTTTTCTCTTCTTTTTTTAATAACTAATCTCTATTTATTGATAATATTAATGTTAACATGTGTAAAATTATTTACTTATTATTGTATTTATGATATTAAAGGAACTTGCAGCCAAAGTTGAGGATATATCATCCAATCATGACAAGGTAATTATTTACTTATTACTATTGTTGCAAGTCACTGGATTTTAGAAAAGTGAACTCCATATCTACACGTGTCATTTTTTGAACACTTGGGAATGTTGTCTTGTTTGGTACATATAGGGATCATTGCCCTCCATATCTACACGTGTTGAGTCCCATGTCAGCAAAAAGACAAAGTCTTTCCTCAAAGATCTTTCTCACTTAAAAGTCAGCTGGGAAGATATAGCATTAGCAACCAACAATTTTGCTGATGAGAATATTATCAAATATATTAAGCTTGGGACGATTTATAAAGGCCGTCTCTTACATTTGGAGCAATTCATCGATATTATTTTGAAGTCTTTCTTTTTCAATGAGAGCAAAAAGTTTTGGACGGAGATTTCTACGCTTTCTAGTCTCAAACACAAGAATCTAGTGTCTATTGTTGGATTTCATGATTCTGAGGTGAACAAGGTTATCATATATAAGAAGGAGGCCAACCGAAGTCTCAACGAATATCTAAGTGACCAGACCCTCACATGGATGCAAAGGTTGAAGATATGCGTTGGCGTTGCGAAGGCATTGAGTTACATCCATTACGACGTTGGCCGTGATTTTAGTGTTATACATTGCAACATCAAGAGCTCGAAAATTTTACTGGATGACAAATGGGAACCCAAGTTATCTGGTTTTGAAATTTCGTTGAAAAATACAGTAGCTCGGAGGCACCGTCTTCTTCTTACTCATGATATTGTTAGGAATGTATACCTGGACCCAAAATATGAAAAGACTGGTGGGGTGACCCACAAGTCAGATGTGTATTCATTCGGTGTTGTGTTATTCGAAGTCTTGTGCGGACAGAGTGCAGTTCTTCCGTATGAAGAGTTGGGAGAGGGGTATGAAGAGTTGGGAGAGGGGTTATTAAGTCAACTGGCTAAATCTCATTTGGAAGACATGATCGATCCGCATTTAAGAATGCAGATGGACGAAGAAGCACTAAAAATCTTCTCAGAAACAGCATATTGCTGCATAAAAGAGGAAAGAGCAGATCGCCCACATATAGATCAGGTTGTGAAAGGACTTGAGAAAGCGTTGAAAGTTCAATTAATGCATGAAAATCCAGTAAGAAAATTAACTTGCTTAATTATGAACTTTATGTGATAATAATAACTGTCATATTTATCTACTAATCTCATATTCTTTTGCAAATATTTTTTTAGGAACTTCAAAAGAGTGTAGTTGACACTACATCATTCAATCACCTGAGGGTAAGTTACTTCTTTATAGTTTTAGTTCGAAGCTGGTCATCCAATTAATAAACAAAAAGGTAATTACATGAATGGTCTCTGTGGTTAGGGGCTTTTTATACAGTACATTTGATAGGGACAGAAATCAAAACACCATCTATAAATTTATTGAGAAGACCAGACCAACTCCCTACCACACGATCAACACCCAAAAACCAGAAATCAAAACACCATCTGCACCAACTACCATGGACCTGCACACTAGTGACAAATCACAAATCATTTGGAAGCATAAAAGAGTAACTGATATAGAAGCTAACGAAATCCATTGGCTGAGAATAAAGTGTTGCTGTGTAACTTTTTTCTATTAACATCACAATTAGTACAGTTGTGAATCTTTTTTCATTCAATAATTTATTTAAGTACGTTGTTGTATTTTGAATGTCCACAATGTTGCAGTTGAAGAACTTGGAACACTTGAAGATTGGACTTAACGATATCGAGATGGCAACAGAGAAGTTTGCCGACAAATATTGCATTGGGTCAGGCGGATATGGTAAGGTATACAAGGCACAACTCGAACATTTTGATAGCAGTATATCTTCGTCGATAGACGGGGTGAATAAATGTGATCTTCCCAAGAAATGTAGCACGGTAGCCATAAAACGGATTCACGATCGAGAAGGAGAACAAGGGTTCATTGCCGAAATTGAGATTCTGACTAGCTGTAAACATGAGAATATAATCTCTCTTCTTGGCTTTTGTGATGAAGATCCTGATCACATGATCCTTGTCTATGAGCTTGCTTCTAATGGGAGTCTTGAGGATTATATGGGAAACAGTGAAAAAATGACTAATCTTACTTGGATGCAACGCTTGAAAATATGTCTTGGTATCGCACATGGCTTGAATTACATTCACACCAACACGGATCAAGACAAACAAAAGATAATACACCGAGACATCAAGAGCGCAAATATTCTATTGGGTGAAAATTGGGAGGAAATCCACCCAGCAGATCAAGAAGCCAGCACTCTTAATACAAATATGATTGCAGGTACAGATATGTATTTGGATCCAGAATATCAAAAGTCTGGAAGATTAAATAAAAAATCAGACATTTACTCTTTTGGAGTAGTGTTACTTGAGATCTTGACCGGGAGGTTGGCCCATGATCGTATTTTCACTGGCGTCAATGAGAAGGGGATTACACCCATTGCAAGAGATCATTTTGAGAAGGGAACACTAATGGAAATTGCTGATCACAAGATCAAGGAAGAAACCAATGAAAATGTCTTTTCTCTAAGTAAAGGACCCAATACAGAGTCTTTGGACATTTTTTCAAAAATCGCTTTTTGTTGTCTAGCAGAAACTCAAGCTGAACGTCCATCAATAGATGCTGTCATCAAAGAACTCAAAAAAGCATTAAACTTTCAGGTAAGTAATGGGTTTAAAATATAACTTTATAATTTCCTCATTTATTCTTCATCGTAGCATATATGTGACATTTTATACCTTATACTTTAAAGGAGTTTCAAATGCCAAATTGTTCAGTTATATTTCACTTATCAAATCGATTGATTGTCCAATGATTTGCAGGAGAACCACAAGGACATCCTCAAATTGTCACTTCAAGACATAAAGTTGGCCACAAAAACTTTCAATCAAGACAATATTATTGGATGCGGAGATTTTGGGAATGTGTACAAGGGTCATACTCATGGGCATAACTTCATTGCTGCAAAGCGGTTGGGTAGGAAATCTGTTGAAGGAGAAGCTCAATTTGTGACAGAGCTTGAAATCCTTATGCAGTATAAACATGAAAATATAATTGGTCTTGTAGGCTATTGTGATGAAGAGGATGAGAAAATTATTGTCTATGAGTATGCATCAAGAGGAAGTCTTGATAAGTACTTAAGCGATGATAGTCTTACGTGGGTGATGCGGCTTAAAATATGCATCGATGTTGCAGTCGGGTTGGAGTTTCTTCATGGAACTGTTTCAAGTCCAGAAATGGTAATACATAGGGACATCAGCAGTAGCAACATTCTATTGCTTGCTGATTGGAAAGCAAAAATTAGTGATTTCCGGCTTTCCTTAATATGTCCAACAAATCAGGATGTAGACTATGTAATCGACAATGTTACAGGCACAATTGGCTATCGTGACCCACTGTACTCAAAAACAGGCTTCTTAACCAAAGAGTCTGATATATTCTCATTGGGTGCGGTCTTGTTTGACATATTGTGTGGGAAACTATCATCAGAAAAGATAGATGATGATTATCTTTATTTACCCTTTTTGGCTAAACACCACTATTATGTTGAAAAACTTGATAAGTTAGTGTTTGAGGGTATCAAAGAAAAAATTGTGCCACAGTCATATATTACTTTTACAAGGATTGCCCTTAAATGCTTACATCACATGAGAGAAAGACGACCAACAGCTCATGATGTGGTCTTACAACTCAAGAAAGCATTGGAATTCCAGGTAAGTTTCTATATTTTGACAAATTTGGCTAACTAATTTTAATTTATATGTATCTAAACTATGGCCTTTAACTGTTTTATAAACTTTAAGAAAGTAATTTTATGAAACATGAGTTTATTAATTGATTAATGTATATGTAGAAGGATCATGAGCTATGGGAGGCGAAATTGCCTAATGACTATAAAGAAATAATCCAGATGTCAAAGTGCCCAGAAATCTATTCTAGCAAAAAGAAAGAGGAACTTTACAACATTTTTTGTAAGGGAATCCTCCTTCAACTGGACAAAGTGGTAATCAGCTCATTCTCGCATCTCATTTATTGGGTGTTTCTCATTTCTATGTATCTTCTCCTTATTGAGAGATAATTCAAAATCACACATGCATTTATACATCGTACACTTTGAGTCTGATTTGTATTTCGGTTGTATAATAGTTGTTGTCATTTGTTGGTAATGGAGAAAGAAATGAAATGGTTTCAGCCACATTGTTTTCCTACACAAACAGCTGTTCACATGAGTGGAAATCTCTTCCAGAATCAAGGTTATTCTCTCTACCTCTCCGCCTTTGTTAGTTTTAAGTGATAAGAAAACATATGCAATATTGGTAGAAGTATGTTATATTTTTTAATGTTAAAGTATATAAGGTTATTCTCTTTACCGGTTATCACAATGAGCGATTGCACTTGCACAAAAAAAATATATGAACACATTTGACTCTATTCTGCTACATCTGTTAATCCTTTGTGCTAATCAACAAAGGAATAGTGCTTCATATTAAGCTCTTTTACACTTCAGACCTCATCTCATCAGGTTAATAACAAGATTAGTCCTGCATACATACATATCAACAATGAGAAATGATGTTGCACATGAAAAAATAGATTTTAACACTCACTATATAATTGGGAACTATAATTTTGTAAATCTTCAAATATCGTAGTTGAGGTATGCCCTGTTTTGGGTCCTCTGTTCTCATGACCGTGAATTATAATTTTTGCTAGCATGTTGATAGTGTTTTTTTATAATAATCTTACCTTTATTTAAATAGACATTTTTCTGGTACTCATTAAATAGGGGTACGCCCCAATTCATAAAAAAAAATCAACCAAACAATAATAAACATAAACCCTAGATAAACATATCAAACAACATACAATTATTTGTTTTATTACGCGTTTATGTAATTAATTATTCATTAAAAACCAATGACTCGTGATGCCATTGTTGGAATTAAATAACTTGACATTCAAATAAATAACCACAAAACATCAAAGTATTCAAGCGGAAGCGTATAGGATTTATTAATGAACAATTAATTAACATAAAAGAATATGCGTACCTTTTCTTGATTCTAGCCGAACAAGAATCAAATCCACAAACTAGCAACGGATGAACCCTAATTTGATTTAGTTAGGATTATGTGAATTACCCCTTACCGTTTTGTAATTCAATCCAAGATAATAATAAAAGTATGTTATTACTACGTTCTTGTACACACGTACTAAACCGAATTAAAGTAATGCAGTTTTATTAAACCAAATAACTTGATGTATTTGAAAAGAGTAGATCGACTCCCTAAAGGGTTATACGATCGGTTTGTATTAAGAAAACACACAAACAAAGTTTTAGGTTTAGCTTAATGAATACAAGAGATGCAAAATCAAGACCCTAAGCCTTGTATATATACCCAACTAACTTGGTGAACAAGTTTGGCTTTGTTTCCTTTTCTCCTTGGCCGATCGTTGGTAGGCATCCCCAAGGGATTCCGGAAACTTCCCAAACTTTGCAATCTAGTCCTTTTCCAAATACCTTTAACACCCGTTAGTCCATTACATTAATTACTTAACGTTCGTTAGTTATTTCGTTTAATAAATAAATAAATACAACGTTTATATTTAATTATTTAACTTTAAATTCTCATACGTAAAGTGTGCAATCCCGTAGTCTCGAGTTCGATCCTAACACACATCTATTAATTTATTGTCCATAAAACCAACAGTTGATAGTGTTTTTTATAATAATCTTACCTTTATTTAAATAGACATTTTTCTGGTATAATAAATTCTGATATAGAATTTAAACTCTTGTTCCGAAAATTACAAAATTCAAAAGTAGAACTAGTGTCTTGAGAATATAGGCCATGACTGATTTAGACTTTGGATGTTTATAATCTGCGCAGGTTTGGGACAATGGTGGAGATGTTAGATATTTCTGACTTGAACATCGAAATCAAGACAAGAGCTCAATTTCTATCTCTAGATGTTGTCTACGGGGTCTATTTAGTCTTCAAATTTTGTGATTCAAGAAACTGTTCAGGAAAACCTATGTATGTTAACCTAAAGTATAGAAAGGGACAAGAAAGTCTACATGCATATTTCGCAACATGCAGAGATGAGCAGTGGATGATGATTGAGTTGCACCGTTTCTTGAATCAGAATGAAGATGCCATTTTTGAGTTTCTACTTGAGAGCTTTTCGTCGTACTATAATGGAGATGTCGCCGTTTATGTTGAAGGAATTGAATTCCGAGCCATTGACAAGGTAAGTTTGAAAATATTTCCTAATTTCATCCTCAATTGTCCAGTACATTGTATAAAGGGATAGATGCATGGGGGGAAATCATGTTCTAAGTTGCACATATACATAATACTATTTGTATACAGGTGAAACATGAAGAAATGATCAAAAAGTTGATGAATGTCCAACAGGTCCAAAATTCCAACAGTTATATGGATCAGGCGGTAGGATTTATAACTACCTTCCAAAATAAATTAAAGATACAAAAAGGAAATGACGAGCTTTACTGGTTGGATGAAGTAAATGGAAAGAAACTTCTTATGGTTTCAGCAGAGGCGTCGTTATACAAATTTTCGGATGCAAATAATTTTACTTCAATATCATCAGCCCAGTCAAGGTTTGCTTTTTTGAAATAATTTTTGTTATATCCCTTTGAACGTTTACTATATGTGCTTACCCAAATATTTGAAAGTTCTTATAAAGCATTTGATCATTTAAGCTTCATGAATATAGATGTTGAGAAAAGTCACTTCTTGGATTCAGTTTTATGTGTCTTGGAAATTTACTTTGTGGTTTTTATGATGATGTACATATTGTTTATGCAGATTTCAAAAGGTGATTGAGCTTTTACCACAACAGATTTTAAAAATCAGATGCACGATCAATAGTCAAATGTTGTCACCATATACAGAATACGTGTGTTACCTTGTGTTCAAGCTTTCAGAAAAATGCCAGGGGCTGCATTGTCCAGTAAAAGTACGAGACGTAATTCACAAAGAAAACAATGAGGCTGAATATGTTTATTTTATAACCCCAAGCCCGTTGAACATAAATGGTATCACTCAGGTTCCCAAAAAAAGGGAAGATGGATGGATGGAGATTCAAGTGTGGAAATTTAACTCTGCTCATGAATTCAAGGATGGCTCTCTTTCTATTGATATGAAATTTACAAGTCTTGAAGGAATTATGTCTGGCCTCATTGTATGCGGACTTGAGTTTCGGCCAGCGTAAGAAAATTTTCCTCACTAATTAAAATTCGTTATTATGTTGAGTATCAGCAAAAGGATATTATTTTATGTGTATCAAAATATAGGTTGTAGCATACTATATCATTCTAAACATGGTTATGATTTTACACGGACTAATTGTGTGGTTATCTAAATTTGTAGCGTTAAAGTCGAGCTTGCTGGACTTCAGCTTATTTCTGGATTCTTCAAAGACTGAAAGTGACAAGCTGAGGAAGTCTCGATGGCTGCAGAATCCTTTTCTAATCTGTCCAAGTATATTTACATCGTATTTGTGCGATTGTTCCAAGTCTTTTGTATAAAAAAATGGTCGTAAATTAGATACGATGTTATTTGGTGTGATTATAAACTAACTTTGTACGTGAGAAAAGTTTATGATCTCTGTCATGTGTGTACAGCGGGGGATTGTTCGCTTGGTCTCGTCACCGAATCTTGCCATCAACTGTTGAATTCAGCAGAAGTAAAATTGATAGGTAAATTTTGTTATATAATATTGAAAAAGTGGTTACAAATTTTGAGTTGGTTTATGTACTTAAAAATTGAGCAGGATGAATATTAAATTGATACGGTTGGTATGGTGAATATTTGCAACTTGGTTTTGCTTTGTTCGTATTGTTTCGATCAAAAGAAATGTTCTTTATAAGCCATAAGCCTCCATAAGCTTGTGTGACAAACGAGACTTATTTTATTAGTCGGCTTATTTTAAAAGCTCAAGCTTCAATAAGCCTCCCATAAGCCCTCGTCAAACATAGCCTATATGTTGGTATTGGTATTTGTCACTTGAAGGCTACTAATAACGTTTCACGCAGCTAAACATAGAAGGTAAGTAGGTAACTAAGCTTATAAATATGTGGCGTTTGTCTAAGCTTATAGTGTAGGCTTAAGCTTATCTCCACAAAAATCCATGTGTCACGAGACCCTCAAGACCCACCCTGCTTTCGTCAACGAAGCTTATACTAACAACCTCTTAAAATGCTGTCCAAACATGCTTACTTTATCTAAACAAGCTACTAAGCAAACAAGTTAAGATAAATATAAATAATTAAATAATTTAATAAAGTCATTAAAGAAACTTTTTAATCTATAGTCACAAGTGACTAAACTTATAGGAGTATTTAAATTTGACCTAGGTCCTTAAACGTACTTACCAATATTAAATGAAGTGACCTAAACAATGGGGTGTTTCAAAAAAGTCACATTTCTTAAAAAATAAAAAAATAAATAATAAAAAAAAAAAAAAAAAAAAAAAAAAAAAAAAAAAGCCTTTTATGGTGATTGTTTCAAAAAGTCACATATTTTAGAAACATGTGTTGTAAACTTGTAATGGTGTCATCCACCACCCGCGTGCGGTAGGCACTCTCCATGCCCCATAATGGGTGTACATTATCGCGCACGATGAAGAGAATTATGTGTTGGTAAAAGGGCACTTTTTTTTAGTGCGTGGGAGGTATTGGTGGGATATGTTTGTATTAAGCAAATTGTTTTCATGTGTTTGGTTAGGTGGTCACAACTATGGTCCGGAGAGCTGATTGATATCCATGCTCAGAGGTGGAATAAAGAATGGGATGAAAAAGAACAACAGTTTTGGATGGAGATTTCCATGCTTTCTTGTCTCAAGCATAAAAATGTGGTTTCTCTTGTTGGGTTTTGTGATGAGAATGATGAGAAGATCATCATTATCAAGCTTGAGACCATGTTTAGTCTTGATAACTATTTAGACTATACGATGATGTTGACATGGGTCCGAAGGTTGGAGATATGCGTCGGCCTTGCGCATGCATTGAGCTATATTCATTATGACGAGCACTGCGATTTCAGCGTAATACATAGAAACATCGACAGTGAGACAATTCTATTAAATGATAACCTTGAACCCAAGTTATCTGAATTTAGACTTTCCATGAAGATTGAAGCATCTCAGAGACTTCATTCATTCCATGTTGATAAAGTTTGGGATATCGAGGGGTATACAGACCCGACATATATAGAGACTAACAATGTAAGCCACAAGTCAGATATTTACTCCTTTGGGATTGTAATGTTTGAACTATTGTGTGGTAGGAAATCAATAATCACCGACGAGGGTAATAAGTATTTGGCTCCATCAGTCATTCTCCATTATAGAGAGGAAAAACTAAATGAGATAATTTATTGGGATCTACAGAAACAAATTGATCCACAGTCGCTCAACGTTTTCGCTGAAATGGCATATTCCTGCTTGAACGAAGAACAATCTCAGCGCCCAAATATTGATGACATTGTCACAAGACTTGAGAAAGCGTTGGAACTTCAACTCGAGCATCAGAATGAGGTAAGATAGTTTTTCCTCTTCCATCTTTCTATAATAATAAGAACTACTATCTATTTGTTTGAGTGTATACACCTTCACTCTTATCAGTTTACAGTTTATCTAGACCCTATAAAACTCCTAGTACCTTATTAGCCTCTGATCAGTTTCACAATCAGACCATTCGACTTGCACAGATTATCCTGAATCAAAGAGTATAATATCATGCTCATGCTCTGTAATTGCTCTGAAAAACAGCATACAAACTTTTAAAAGTATCTAACTGCCAATCGCTGTTGAAAAACAGCATACAAACATGTAATTGCTGCAAAAAAAATGGTTGCTGTAAAAAGTGTGTCGGAACAGTATATAAAAGCTGTAATTGCTTCTAAAAAAAGAGAGCATGTAACTGCTGCAAAAACTTGTTTCCAAACAGCCATGTAAAGGCTGTGATAAAAGCTGTTAAAACAGCATATAAGTGTGTCCAAACAGCCAATCTTTCAGCTGTCCAAATAGCATATAGAAAGTATTTAAAACACCATAAAAACCTGTCTAAACAGCTTTTAAAAACTTGTAAAAAGCAATGTGGAATACATATAAAAGATTTAATGACAAACCCAGCTGGAATTATAGAGACGGGTAAAACCCGGCGGGTCACACCGGGTTTTTTTTTTACCTGTATCTACTTCGGAACCACTTCGACCGGTCAAACCGGGTTTCAAAAAGGAGAACATTTGTGAACTATGACCTTTATATGAAACTGGGGGCGTGTCCCTTGTAGACGATTAAAATTAGAAACTAGGGGATTGCTGAGTTACAAAGTAAAATCAAAATTTTAAAAGTATAGTTATAAAATCTACCTGTAGTTTAGCAAGTTCATTAGAATATACACAAGGTAGTATATATAGCCTTGCACTGTAGCTTGTCCAAATTTTCTTCAAAGTTACATGTAAGCTACATATGAGTTATCCACCCCATTTTTGTTTGTGTTTTTAACCTCAAAACTAAAACTTTTAGGGACTCTAATCTTCAAATATTAACAGACTTAATTATGACGCATTGACTGGAAGAGAAGCACCTTCCGTTATACGGGTTCGACTCATTTACTTGTAAATTTGTCTGTCCAGGTTATGGTTTGTCTCTATGTGGTGATAAAAAACGAAAAACTGATAAGAAAAAAAGGTCAATGAGGTCACTGGTTAAGACTTGATAGTCACCCACAGTGTATTTTTAGTGAATAAAACTTTCTAATTCCTTTTTATAAAAAAAAATAAAAATAAAAATAAACATAAAAAATAAAGAATAACATTGTAATAATGACTATCAGTTTTTCTTTGACAATTTTTTTTTCAAGTCAACCCAGCACACACACTGAAGTTAATGTAAGAGATTAAACACAACAATAATATCCCATTAGCACCATGAAACACCAAAAACCGACACGTTAAAAAGGAGAAAAAGGAAGCTAAATGATGGCCAATAAACAAAACATCACGAAAACGAAACAACTACCTTCTCAATCTAGCCCATAATAATCCTTTTGACCTTTGTTATCTTAATATGATCCCTTGGCCTCTTTATTCCGCCTAACAGAGGCATAAACAGATAAGATAAGACACGTATTAGTTTCAGAAAAGAATACTCAACGAAATAAAATTTGACATCTACACTCAACACACGCCCGAACTACTTATCAATATTGTATCCAAGCAATGGGTAACAACCTTATGGGATAGCTAATCTGCTTTGAAAGTTGAAACAATGCTACGGGTCAAATGGGTAACATCCTTCTAATTTCAGCGTTTATTCTTTTACTGTATTATATAAGCAGTTATCAGTTGACTTTTTGGGATTATTGATCTGCTTTGAAACATTACCTTGCCACTTTTCAAGGCTTTCCATATATAGTCCTTCAATTGGTCCTTGTATTATGGGTCCCCTTCTCATACGCTTTGGAAAAATCATTTTGTGCCTGAAACAAGAATGAGTAGCATAATCATTGGATTTCATAAAGTCTAAAAAGATATTATTCAAACTCAACAGATTTCCATATTTCGCTAATGGTAAGTGAAAAAATTTAAATGAGTTCCATAGAGATCAAACTTATACAAGCTCTTGAGATGAACATAACTTAAGTATATACAGTTAAATGTGATGAACAAATCTCAAAGTATGAGTTGCACATCATCAACCTGGAATATAATTATACTTTCCTTCATATTCATGTGTCTCATTGCTCTCCAATTTCATATACACTCAATTTCAGATTACCAAATACCAGCATCTTACTGCTAGTTTTTCTTTCCACAACAGGAGAGTTCTTCCCTTTCAAAATCAGCAACTTGGCTTTAAAAGTTTCCACTACAACATTTAATAATGTCTCTCCATTCCTTTGATCAGTTTCCAAACAGCATGTAATCGCTGCAAAAAACAGCATACAAACATGTAATTGCTGCATAAAAAACATGGTTGCTGTATAAAACTGTGTCGGAACAACATATAAAAGCTGTAATTGCTGCAAAAACTTCTCTCCAAACATCCATGTAAAGGCTTTGTCCAAACAACATATAAAAGCCGTTAAAACAGCATATAAGCCTGTCCAAACAGCCCATCCTTCTGTTGTCGAAATAGCATATAGAAAGTGTATAAAACACCATAAAAACATGTCTAAACAGCTTTTAAAGCCTTTAAAAACTTGTAAAAAGCAATGTGGAACACATATAAAAGATTTAATAACAAACCCAGCCGGAATTATAAAAACGGGTAAAACCCTGCGGGTCACACCGGGTTTTGAATTCTTAAAAACCGGTTTCTTTTGACCCGTTATCTAAGCCGGAATTGGTTCGACCGATCTAACCACCGGGTTTCAAAACATTGAAAAAAAGAAAAGTGGTATAGTAAAAGTACTTGTTGATGTCTGCAAACATTTATGAACTATGACCACCCAACCCATATTTTGATAGGACGTCCTGCAAACCACAAGGTAGTATATATGGCCTTGCACTGTAGCTTGTCCAAGTTGTAGATCAAAACTAGTAATTTTCTTCAAATTTACATGTAAGCTACGTCTGAGTTGTCCATCCCTTTTTGTTTGTCTTTAACCTCAAAACTTAAACATTTAGGGACTCTAATTTTCAAGTATTTTCCCATTTCAAAATTATCTACTAAAGAAAACCACAAATAATAACAGACTTATGACGCATTGACGGGAAGAAAGCACCTTCCTTTATACGGGTTCGACTCATTTACTTGTAAATTTGTATGTCCAGATTATGGTTTGTCTCTATGTGGCGATAAAAAAACGAATAACTGATAAGAAAAAAGGTCAATTACGTCACTGGTTAAGACTTGTGATAGTCACCCACAGTTTATTTTTAGTGAATAAAACTTTCTAATTCCTTTTTATTAAAAAAAAAAGAAAAACAAAGATTAACATTATATGGCTATAAAATATATTTGACTATCTGTTTTTCTTTGACAATTTTTTTTTTCAAGTCAACCCCTGACACACACACTTAAGTTAATGTAAGAGATTAAACACAACATTAATATCCCATAAGCACTATGAAACACCAAAAACCGACATGTTAAAAAGGTGAAAAAGGTAGCTAAATGATGGCCAGTAAACAAAACATCCCGAAAATGAAACAACTACCTTCTCAATATAGCCCATAATAATCCTTTTGACCTTGGTTATCTTAATATGATCCATTGGCCTCTTTATTCCGCCTAACAGAGGCATAAACGGAAAAGATAAGACACGTATTAGTTTCAGAAAAGAATACTCAACAAAATAAGATTTGACATCTACACTCAACACGCGCCCGAACTCCTTATCAATATTGTAGGCAAGGAATGGGTAACAACCTTTTGGGATTGCTAATCTGCTTTGAAAGTTGAAACAATGCTATGGGTCAAATGGGTAACAACCTTCTAATTTCAGCGTTTATTCTTTTACTGAATTATATAAGTAGTTATCAGTTGACTTTTTGGGATTATTGATCTGCTTTGAAACATTACCTTGCCACTTCTCAAGGCATTCCATATATAGTCCTTCAATTGGTCCTTGTATTATGGGTCCCCTTCTTATACGCTTTGGAAAAATCATTTTGTGCCTGAAACAAGAATGAGTAGTAGATATAAGAACTAGAATGAATGCAGTAATAGCATATTCATTGGATTTTGTATATTCTAAAGAAAGATTACTCAAACTCAACAGATTTCCATATTTCGCTAATAGTAAAGGAA